>VMKM01000365.1:0-379223 GCA_008360985.2 Macquaria ambigua
AAAATGATGACTTGGCGTTCAGCATTAAAAGAGCATAACAAGCCTTCGCCTCCCATTTTCTGCCTTGCATTATCATTTCTCCCGACTCCATCTCCATCTCCATCCTTTTATTCAAATGAGAGAAACCTGTCTTCGTTGCCCCTTTTCCTTTGGATACCCTTCAGAGCAGTCCTTGTGGACAGCGTACTCATTCACAGCTATAAATAACTCACTCTCTCTCTCTCTGCCTCCTCACCTCCCCTCCACCCAACACCTCACCCCCAACTCCCACCACCACCACCATCACCACCACCCCTCCTCTTGCTCATCCTCTAGCAGGGCCATTTGCTACCGGGTTTGCTGTCTGGGGCTCTCCCCTCCTTCTCTCTCTCTCTCTCTGCTGTCTTTATGGACCTCGCTCCGCCTCGCCGGCTCTGGTTTATAACCTGACGAGCACCAATGTCTGCGCCGCCATTCCCCTCTTCACGTTATACACCTCACATTCATGAAATCTCACTTTGCTTCCAGACAGTCACTGATTTCACGGATGGCCGGTCTTTTCTTCCATAAAGCCTGAGTGTTCTGTATGTGTAGAGCATGGTCACTGCTAATTGGTCAAAGACAGAAAGATGCATTTGACACAAAAAAAAAATGAGGGTTCTGCCTTCATCTCAATGTAAAATCCTTTTGACAGTAGAAAAATAATGCCAGGCCCAGGGCACGCTCACATGTGCAACAGCCCAAATGCAAATGTGAAGAATCAAGGGCAACACCATGGTGCACTTGAAGAGATTGAGGCCATTTACCATTCTCATCCAATATTTCAGTGTTTCAATCTTTTATCTCATCTCTGTCACTCTGCCCTCACTGTAAAAAAAGCTCGCCCCTACTTCCCAGAATTAAAAGTTGTTGCAGCTATGATGAAGCTGGTGGCTAAAAAAACGTATCAAACATCCGCTTTTCCAGTCTGAGGTCTGTGCGGAGCTCATAACTCACTTTTATGCTGCGCACGATAGAGTACAAAACCTTAATGCATCTGATTCTGGGTCATTTTTTGGTTTAATCTTTGAAAATACTGATAGTGATTTTGACCTGCATTTTTAAGGTTGATCCTTTTTTGGGGGGTTTACAAAATTTGACCATGACTCTCTACTGAAACTGAGCATGACAATGGAAAAATAAAGGAATCATATCAGAGATCAACAAAATAATAAGACAATATCTACCTGGCCCTAAATTCATAAAGTATAAAAGGAGAAAATTAGTGTCAAAAAAGGCACTTGGACTTGTATTCATATTAACATCGAAAAGGACAGTTCACAGCACAGAGATCAGTCCTCTGTGTTGTTATGCCTCTAACTGGATTTAGAGTCAGAAAACCAGGCTAAGAAGGATTTTACACTATTGTGTGTCTTGATCTCATGAGTGTGATGTCTAGCTGCGTCGTCTTCCAAAGCCTGCAGTCAGTTGTCTTTGCTCATGTCTGCGCAACTAAAGCAAGACAATGTTGGTTAACTGTCATGATCAGTTCTGTTAGTCTGTGTTACTTCCTGTTTTATTTTGGTAGTGTTCTGTCTTATCCTCTTGTTCCTGTCAAGTTTCCCGCCAGTCCTAATCAGCCTTATGTGTTTCACCTGTGTCTCATTGTCTACTTACCTGGCCCTGTATATACACCCAGTGTTTTCCCCTTCCCTTTGCCAGATAATCTTCACCCCTTGTGTGTCGTTATCCAGCGTTACTTGTGCTTCCCCGTGTTACTTGTGTATGACCAGTTTTTGATACTACGACTTGTTTTGCCTTACCCTTTGGACACCTTCGCTCTGTGTACTTGTACTTTGCTTCTGGGACAGTAAAAGCTCTGAACTGTTTACGTGTGTCGAGTCTGCTCCGTGGGTCCAATCTCTCTGTGTGCCTGATATTAACAGGAAACCACATATACTGCCATTACACTTTTTCATGTATACTTGTGAGTAGGAGTAAAGCAGGGGCGCAGAGAAGGACATAGTCAATATTGTGACATGTTGTGATTATGACAAAATATCAATACTTTGGCATCAGTAATAGTAGTAGTATTTCTAGGCGTCAATGCTTGCACTTACAATAAGTCATTAAATCACTTTTTAATACATGGAAAAGATAAAATAGTATAACCTGAAGGCTACTGTATAGTATAGTGTATAGTATAACCTGAACTCTCTTTTTTTAAATCTCAACTGTCTAAAAAACTGAAAGCACTTGGGCTCATCGATGTTGTGTTTCTTGCCATATAATCGCATGTTACTGTGATAAAAACAAATTCAAGGTAACGACTTCCAATAGACAACCAATTCTTCTATTCAATTCTAGTATTCAAGAAAAGGCCAATATAAGCTATTGGTCACATCACGTTAACACCTGCTTCCTCTGACCGCTCTGTTGCCTCTCGTCTTCTTCTTCCTCCAGATACCCCATCCTGGTCATGGCTGCCCCAGTTCTGCAACCTTCGAGACCTCCGTCGCCGAGCCCAGCTCAGACAGCTGGAAGACTCCAGCGGCAACATGGTCCATATCAAGCAGAAGCTCTACCACAACGGCCACCCTAGTCCCCGCCACCTCTGACTCTAAAAAACAAAATAACAAAAAAAAAAATCCTAGACCCCCTTCCCCGAAAACCTCTTCTCCTCTCCTTTACAAAACCCCTCGTCCCCCTTCCCAAACTGCCCCTTGGCCAACTGTTGCCTCAGAGACCCTGGAAAACTGCCCTCCCACTGTTCATAACATGGTCCCCTTAAACCCCCGTGACAGGACTTTCTTATGACTAAACCCGGCCCCTGTCAGCACCAAAAAAATCCCAAAATGGAGCAAGATGACGATTATTTGTTGCCACTGAAATCTTGTCTTATGTCCATGTCCACCATTGTGGGAGGAGGAAGAAAAAAAAAAACATTTTTAAGGGTGTTTTTTCTGTATAGAGACATTTTCTGTGTTCATTGTTAAACTTGGCATGCTCTTTTAGAACAGGGTAAGATGTGGGCAGTGTATGGAACGGGGCAGCAAGACGGGTGTCAGGATCTTTTTTTCTCTCTATTGGGTGGGAGTGGGACTTTGTTGGCGTGGGGAGGGGTGAATGAGACTGGTGGGTGGGTGGGTTTTTGTGATGGTTAGATTGCTGCTTCTGTAAATAGTGATAAATACGGGCAAGTGGGATTTAACAGTCTTTAAAAGGGGGTGCGTGGGGGGATTTTCGTGCGAGTCGTTTATCAATAGAAAACCTAATGATGGGCTGTGTGGGTAAAGATAATAGGTATGGAACAGGAAAGACGAGTCTGTTTGAAAACTGGATGTGAAACCATGTGATTTCTGCTAAAACACAGATTAATTAGCTTTGTTACTTAGTGAATTAACTGAATGTATTAATTTTTCCTGTAAATATGTGAGGGGGAGGGGAGCCTGTACGGTTGTGGTCGGGGTTCTCTTTGCTATATTATCATTCTCTAGCAGACACGGGATGAGAAATGCCAGCCAAGATGAGTCAGTTCAATACACACACACACACACACACACACATCCCTCCATCTTCCCCACACTGCGCTCAACAGCACAGTTCAATTTTCTTTATCCAATTCCCTCTCACTTATCAGGAGCAACCAGCCTATCAGCAGAGGGAACCCTCACCCAGCCCCCCCCTCGCCCTCTCTGTCCAGACATTGCTGTTGTGAGGATGAAATGTCTGTTTTATTAAAAGTGCCATTGAAGCACAACAGTGACCTCTGATGTTTGATTGTGTCATTCCAGTCATATGAGCGAAGATGAGAACACATTCTCATAGTGAGGGGTTATTTCAGAGCAGCAACAACAGACAGATTATACAGAGGTCCTGCTGACAACTTCAGTTCGGTTCATTATAATTCAAATAGAGATTTCATAACCACTGACTAACAACACTTCTGAAATGACTAACAATGCCAATAACATCCTGATGCAACTGAGAAAAGCCCTCCGCTATTATCCACTGGCACAATATGACATGTTCCCGTGACAGAGAGGGCATTTAAAAGAATATTTTCACCTTGGTTGGGTATTCTTTAGAAAATACACGTACACCTCTTCAATCTGCATGGACAGTCCCAAATATTACCTGCCACAGGTATTCACAATGTCAATTATTCTTTGAAAATATAAACTACAGCTGAAAATGAATATTTTAATTATTCATTAATCTCTCAAGTATATTTTAAAGTCCTTGTTAAATCTATAAAATGTGAATAACAATTTTATAGAGTCTAACTTGACATCTTTAAATTGTTTGTACTGTCCGACCAGCGATCTCAAAGCCAAAGATATTAAAATTACAGTGATATGAAACTGAGAAAGGGCAAAACACCCTCACATTTGAGAAGCTGGAACCAGTGAATGTTTGGCCGTTTGTGCTTGAAAAATGACTTCAACGATGAACTGATTACCAAAGTTGCTGTTGATAAATATTTAGTTAGTCGACTAAACATTTCAACACTAATATAAACTGCATCAATGCTGGTGCATTTTGTTTGATTCTGGATGTGAGTAAGGTCACATAGCCACCTGGATATAAAACACCTGTATGGCTAGCAGCAGTAGACAAAAAGAAATGTCAAACACCTGATGTAAACTGTGTGTTATTAGGGAAGATGGGTTACTGCGGACCCAGTGTCACATTGTCAGGCCTACAGAGTATCTCCAAACTACATTTAAATAAGGGTCTGGCAGAACCCAGTCATTCATTCTATGAAAAGGTGAAGAAAATATTTGTCAGTTCTCAACTGCACCAGCGCTCTTGCTAAGAAGTGCCAGGGACAAATGTTCTTACCGAACATTTTGCAGACGTGTAATTGAACTCTTGCCAGAACCGGTCAGCAAACATGCAAGAACATCCCTTTTAGAGGGCAAATTTTCAAAATGTCAAACGGAGACAGAAAATGGCAACGACGACCAGAAGAGAGAAAGGAAGAAAGCAGAATGCAATAATCGGATGATCCCAGTGGTTCACACACCCTTTTACTCAGACTCCTGCAAACCTACAGGCCATAATCAAACTATTACCTTAATATTGGCATTCACAGTAATTGAGTTACAAACATTGTTAGAAGAGCAGACAGAATTCAAGGTGAATGTTTCAGACTTAAGAATTACAACAGCTCTTCATTCACAATAGCATTTCATCAAAGATTCCAAGTGTTCATTTCGTTGGACTGGACTTGCCTTGTGGTTTGTCATTGTCATCTTCACTCTGTTTGTTTGAAAGAGGTTTGTCAGTTTGACTGGGTTCAGCTTCTTCGGTGCTGGGAGTCTGAGAGGCAGTCTTCTTGGTGGTTGGACTCTCAAGTTCCTCAGACTGTTCTGACACAACAGTCTCTGTATCAACCTTGGTTTCAGTGACTTCAGTTACTACAGTCTCTACCTCCTCTGCAGCCTTTGTTGTTTTGGCCTCAGCTTCCTTGGCAGCAACCTCAGTAGCCTCGGGCAGTTTCACATCTTCTGTAGCCACAGTGTCAGCCTCCTTGGTCGTTAGGACTTCTACTTCCTTGGAAACCTCTGCTGGGGTGACTTCGGCTTCCTTGGCTGCAATCTCTGTAGATAAAGGCTCTTTGACAATCTCTGTTGCCAAAGTCTGACCCTCTGTGGTAAACTCTACGGCAGTCGTCTGAGGCTCTGTTGGGATGACTTCAGCTTTCTTGGAAGCAGTCTCAGTCATCGCAGGTTCAACCTCCTTAACAACCTCTGCAGCAATACTCTCGAACTCCTTGACCACATCCGTCACTACCACTTCCACCTCTTTAGTAACCTCTGATGTTTCAGGCTCAGTTTCCACTACAACTTCATTTGCGTCCTTGACGACATCACTTTCCATCGCTTCAACCTCCTTGGTGACTCCTGCCTCTATCTCCTCAGTGATGGTTGCTACGGCATCAGCCACCTTGGCCACATCAGTTGCTATTGCTTCAGCCTCTTTTACAATGTTTGCAAAGGACTCAGTCATTTGAGCTACATTGTTTGCAATTTCCTCTGCAACCTTTGCAGCATCAGTTGCTACTTCCTCAGCACCCTTAGTGGCTTCAGTTTCTACACCATCAACAGACGTGGCTGCTGACTCAGTTTCCTGAACAACAGTCTCCTGGGAGAGTTCGACTACTGTAGCCTCCGGCTCCTGGACAACATTAGATACAACGGCATCCAATTCCTTCTCCTGAGCAACAGCAGAGACTGTTGTTTCCAAGTGTGATACAACATCCTTTTCCTCCTTGACTACTTCTGTGGCCTCAGTCTCTTGTGTAGCTACATCAGTAGTTAGCTCTTCTTTAATCACAGAAGCAGTTTCCTGGACAGTGGAAGCTGGTATAACCTCAGCCTCTTTAACCTCAGTGACTATATCCTTCAACTCAGGAACAACAGTGTCTGTAGCTACAGCTGTGCCTAAAACCTCTTCAGTCAGGTCCTTGATGGCCTCAACCTCATGCACCAACGGGACAGCAGTGGCTGTCTCAACAATGGGTTCAACTGTTCCTACAGTTGTAGCAGCAACAACTTCACTTTCTTTAACCAAAGTGGCTGCCTCTTTGAGGATAACTTCTGCCTCCATTTCTGAAGGTAGAGTGGCTGCTTCTGCCTGGGCAGCGTTGCTCACAACCTCGAGGAGTGGAAGGACTTGTTGTACGGTCAGGGTTGTATCTTTGGTTTCTGCAAGTGAAGTAGCTTCCTGGTTTGTGATTCCTGCAGCCATTTCCTTAGGGAGGAGTACGCCAACCTTGCCAACCCCCACACCTCCTTCCATCAGCAGCCAGTCCATTTTCTGTGCATGCTGCTTGATGGCGTCCTCAACTCTTGAGTCAATCATCGCTTCGGTCAAAACTCCATCTTCAGAAGAGTATGCGGCAGCCTTCCAGGAAAACAAATGTAATAAAAGGTTGGCTTTGGATTAGTTTCTAAGCAAATTCATATTTTGTGTCAACAGGCTTTTCTACTCACCTGCCAGGCCACGCCAAGTTTGGAGATTTCACGACCCGACATGCCTTCTGCTCGCTTTGCAATGTCTGAACACTTCAGGCCATAGTCGAACTGATCCAACTTTAATCTCCTGTTGAGTTAGAGCACAAGAGGTTTGTACAGTAAGTGAGCCTTAACTTGTTTCTTATCATTGATCATCCGCACATTTACTGGTCTCAACTGACCAATGCACTCTGCAACAGCTTCTGTACTACACTTCCTGAGGACGTAAACACCATTTCATGAAAGCAATAAGTAAAGACTCAGACACCACTTTGGTTTCAGGACTGAACACATTATATACACCATTCTGCAACTTGAGCTAGCAAGGCAACCTCTAGGGACCAATGCTTTCCTTTGCGGTAGTAAATCACCTCTGGTACGGAGCAGCAACAGTAGCTGTTATTGAAATACAATAAGTGTACTCACTGTCTCCCTGTAGTGGCAGGACCCAGGACAAACTTGTCAAAATACAGGCGCACCAATCTTTCCCTCTCCTCCAAACCCGGTAATGCAAAGTTTACAATCTCATCAATGCGATCATTAATGGCCCAGTCGAACTGTTCTGGCTGGTTACTAGCAAGCACCAGCATAAACCTGAGGAGAGAAAATGAGACTACTTAGACCCAGTCAGTGACCTTTTCAGTCACGGCAATGACCTTTTCATGTCCATCCATGCACAGAGAATAATGTAAGATACCAACTTGTTGCTCTGCTCCCCAGTGCGGTAGAGGAATGCATTGAGGGTGGCTCTGAGGTCCTCACTGATTTTCTCCTGCGATGCAAAAATCATGACTCATGAATATATGATTAAAACACAGAGCATCATCACCATGCACATGGCACTGTAGCTGAACTCACTGTGGAACGCTTACGCAGGAAAGCATCAGCTTCATCTACAAACAGCAAGACGCTGCAGAGAATCAGAAAACATCAAAGAGAATGAGCTTAAAAACTACCATTTTCTTTAAGGCCTTGAATGCAATTAGCCAGTAGAATTACAGCAGCTCAGTATGTAACACAACATATGGTCTTC
The DNA here is from genome assembly GCA_008360985.2 of Macquaria ambigua. Taxonomy (NCBI): domain Eukaryota; kingdom Metazoa; phylum Chordata; class Actinopteri; order Centrarchiformes; family Percichthyidae; genus Macquaria; species Macquaria ambigua. Next base: position 8,014 of record VMKM01000365.1, read on the forward strand.
CAGAGTCAATATTTAACAGCGGATACACATTATTGTCTTCCAGAGTCAATATTTAACAGCGGATACACATTATTGTAATAATTCATTGAGTGTTAAAGGAGCAAATCAAAGTGCCCTACCCTCTCCTACTGGTGCTGGCCCAGTCAAACACCTTGTGCATGGCAGCGCCCCATGGGTGCCACGTCCCCACCTGTCATGATGGCATAGTCCATCCCTGAATGGAGAGCCAGTTTCTGAAAGGCAATGGTAAGAGCTTTGTTTAAACAGGAACAGAGAGGCAAAAAAGAAAAATAGAAATGCTCAACGGTCTTAAAAATATTACGTAGCAAGCTAAATATACAGAAAATGTACTGCTTTACAACTGCACTGCATCTTTAATGCAAAGTATCTTCGAAATGTATTAAAAATATTGTAAATATGGTTAAGCAGCCATCACTGCTCATGCTAACAATCCAGTTATTTTTCAAGGGATTCAAAACAAACCAGAAAAATATAATGCATTACATCACATTGGCAGAGATTTTTTTGCAAGAAAAGACCTACCAGACTCTTAGTGTTAGGCCAAAACACACTTTTATTTATATAAAAAGGTCATTGTACTCACCTTCAACTATCTACTAAAGCCAAAAATGTAAAAAAACATGAAAAGAGAAAGAAAATCAAAAGGTGTTTGACCCAGCCATACCTTGGCAAAGAGTGTTTTTCCAGTTCCAGGGGGTCCATACATCAGGATGTTTCTGTACAAGCCTCTGTTTTGCCTGGTGTTACGAGTGGCGATGGCAATGTCCCTCACACGTTCCTCCAAAGATGCCTGTGTACGCAATGTTTATGGTCTCATCAATGCGGCATTGTGCTATCTGTGATCCATAGCACAATGATGGCATTCTGCATTTTTCACAGTCACAAAAAGTTACATGAATGTTGAATTCAGAAGGTATCAACACGACAAAAACCATGAACAGTAAATGACTCACACTGAGCACCACGCCCTCTAAGGCATCCTGCGGTCTGCTTCTCAGACGCTTGGCTGTCTAAAAATTAGGAAAACAGAGGGGATGGCATGGTGACTTGTTTTAGCACAAATCATTTAACAGTTAACATCTAGTCACAGGGATTATGTCTGAAACCTGAGTGCTTATAAATAGAATTTCTTAGTATCTAGTCACAATATACAGAAAAGCTGCATCATTTTAACACCAATAAGTGACTCTTCTGCTCTGCTACAGATGAATTCAAATGTTCAGTTCCTTGTTTATTATACAGATTTTGGGGTGATAATGTGAAAAATAACTAAAGCAATTCTGAAAATAACTACTACATTAATTTTGGTGTCTGCAAAATATAATGAATGCACTCATTCATTTTACACACTTCATTGGTATAACTAATGGCATTTCTGAAGTTTTTGCTATTTTCATGTTACGTCCTAAAATGATCACAAATTCAGTCCATTTGGCAGGATTAGCTGGATGTGCTGCAGACGATACATGAATAAACAAATCCATTTAAACAATTTCTTGACAGAAAATAAATTTGATGCGCTACCAGCTGTTACAGGCTGATGTCGAAAACCTCAATTATAACAAGACTCCCGAGATTCCACTGTTATTTATGAACAGTGGTTCTCAAAAACAACAAAACGATCAAATAATCCCTATCCCGGCATTTATTTACATATAAAGCTGCTTCATTAAAATATACTATTTACACACACATCCTGCATGCATTTCATTCTTGTGTAGATGGTAGCTGGATTTTAGCAGGCCACCAACCACACAATATATAGTAAAAACATGTAAATTGGGATGTAGTTTGACCTTGATTGGGTGTTTGATGGCCTCTGCAACAGTTAACCTGGAGGTCTCTCGGACCAGTGAGGGTTTGCCCAGACGAGCCTCTATGTAGCGCCCGGCCACTGCTGTGGAATACACTCCTGCTGCCAACAGGGTCAGACCAGCAACCTGGTGAGGAGCAAAAAAGCAAACACACACATCTTCAAACATATGTGTTCGGCAGTGATACTCAACTTACGGCCCGTGGGCCAAATCTGGCCTGCAACAGGGTGCCGGGTGGCCTGCCAACCATTTTCTCATTCACAATGAAAATAAATTGATTCACACTGGGAATTTTTTGTTTATACCAATTAGTAAATGTTCAGTAATGTCCCTTGGCTGTTAAAGTTGCATATTAGCCTATAAGCAGTCTGTGCAGTGCAAGTGGTGACACTTTCTGAGAAAGGTTCACGTACACCTGACCTGCGTGGGGCACGTGGGAGAAGTTTGTCTTCAGGGCTGTCTGCCTGGTAGAAATTCCTGAGGGCAAAGTTCTTTCATGTGCCTGTGTGGGGCTGTTGTGATTTGCCTCTTGGCAAAGATGAGTGAGGACAGCAAATGTTGAAAGGTTGACAATGAAAACAGGCAATTCAATGAAAGATGAATTAACCTTTATTTTGTTGCCTCACACCAAACCTCTGTGTTTAATTTGCCAAATTACAGTTGCTGTATGCAGGTTGCTAATATCAGGCGCCATCACGAGTCAAAACATGCTAGCTTCAGTGCAGCGTTCCCGTCTGGTAGCACCGCAAGACATCTGATAAATATTATTAATGTTTGTTTATTAACTGGCCCCTGGGTTAGGTTGGTATCCCTACTGTACGGCATATCAAGTATGAAGACCACTGCTTCCCATAATCCTCTGCAGTCCTGCTGTGGTGAAAGAAGTGTGACAAAGCGTGACAGGTCCGATATGGATTTACCGTGGCTGTGAGTTTGTCCCAGTCAGAGATGAAGGCCCTGAATCCCTCCCCAAACACCGCTCCTGCCGTCCTGCCAGGAACAAAACACAATTATCACACTCACTCACTGCCGCCCTCTGGGATTTTTGTTTAACCCGCTACTTACAGCTGAGAGAGATACCAGGATTAAGGAAAGTGGAAAGTCATTTTGCCCTCACTTTATAGATTCAAGGACAGTTTGTCTGTGTTCAGCAGCTTTCAGGCGGATCTGTTCCCTGATCAGGTCTGCGTTCTCCCGCTCCACCTGGGCACGGGCTTTGGCCTCCGCTTCAACACGAAGCAGGTCATTCTTGTGTCTCAGCTCCATTTCATGTTCAACAGTAGCTGGGAGGAAAAGAAGCGGATATTAATAACATAAATAAGACCACTTCTGACAGAGCAGAGCATTTGACCCACTTTAAATCAGCGGGCTTTAACTTATTATTACACTTTACAAAAACTAGATTGGACTGATTTAAAGACACAGTTCCTTTGTACTTATTGGCTCTTCAAATATGGAAATCCTATGCTTTTTGCACTGAAGTGGCTGTTAAGTAATATATGATTATCAGCCTGTAACATTTTCCTGATAATGGCATTTTCTAACTTGTGATATAAAATGTTTCTATAGAAATGCAAACAAATCTACTGATTTATTGGTCATTTTTGGTGACGGTTTTAATTAAGCCTGTCCCTTGTTTATTGTCTCTTATTCTGTTCTATTAATGTCTCTGTCTGCTCCTGTTATTTATTTTTAATAGGGTGTCGCTGTAAAAGAGCATGTATGGTCAGTCAACCTACCGTGTATGAAATAAATAAAAATTAAAGCAGCATTAATTTATTTTTGGCCACTTGGGGGCAGCAGAACGAGCTCTAATCACGACACCGATATACAATAAATGTTATTAATTTATTTAGCAAACACATGCAGCAGACACTAACGACCGGGCCACACCGCCGACCTGAGCAGCGCGTGTGTGTTGTGGAACTTCTTGCTTTTCATTTCGGTGCCCAAGTTAACAGGTTAGAGCAGCCACACAGCTGCCGTCTCAGGCACGTCTCACGAGCGTCTTCAGCGCAGCTCATCTAGAGATTCAGCGTCTCGCCTATTTTTTCCGCGTGATGCGTGGTTCTCAGCAAAAATACACAGTGAAAATGATCTGTTGATCAATGATCTGTTGGTCATATTTACATCAAACCAGCAACATTACACCTTTCAGTTTCAGTTTCAATATCGATATCTGTAGAATATGTCACAGACGTGAAAGAAGCTCAGTTACAATTGAGCACAAGCCTCTTAACCTTTTTCTGTCTAAACTAAATATAAATTAAATTTAGAATCAAATGAAATGAAAAATTCTATTATTGATGGCCATTATCAAAGGCAAACCCAATGTAGAAAGATGGCGCCGTTGCAGGAACGCTCCCTGTGTGGACACCACACGCGAGCAAGCCACAGCAGTTCAGCGAGGTAGCCATGACGCGCTGCTCAGGTCGGCGGTGTGGCCCGGCCGTAAGAAACATTAGAATTTATTTGAAGTCGTGTTTCTGGTGACCAGACCAAAGTCCAACATTCACCCTCCTTTTAGTTTGGTTTTGGTCTCCACCATCTCCTGAGAAAATATCTGGCTCTTTAGCTGCTAAATGCTTCGCCGTGTTCACCAGCTACTCGCTAACTTTATCTGTCTGCAGTTTAAGAGACTGAAGCAAAACAGTAAAGTTACTTAAAGAAGCTAAAAGCTCTGTAGAGTTGAGGGACGCTGCAGAGTCGGGTGATTATTCTCTGTGGGTTGTTTCACTAGGAGCAACACCTTTCACAATACACATAGTGATTTGATCCATTGTTAATACAGAAATATTGATTAGTGCAGCTTTAAATGAATATTTTCATCATATGCAAAACATCCTCAAAGCAGCACTGTAATTTTGTTTATCTCAAATATAATCTGAGATATAATCCATCTAAAACATGATAATTACAGAATGTATGTACCCCAACACTATTTATTCATGTACTTATCTGTGGTTTATTTACTTATTAAGACAGTATTGCAAAAGGTCTATTCGTGTCTATATTTTTTGTTGTTCAATAAAAAGAGGAGTAGCCTAGTTAATTAGAGCAGAGACCCAATGCAAATGTCTAGTGAAGAGCTAATTCATCATCATGATAAAACACTAGAATAATAATATTTTGTGAGTGTCTTGAAACTCCCCTGGGTTGGATACCTTACTTCCAACACAGTGAAACTTTAGAGAGCCACAAATCTCACAGCGAGCCATGTAATCGCTGAGTCATCGGTACTGATCAACAACCTTATTGACCCCTGCAGATATACAGTATTATGGTCATTCTTGGCTATGGATAAGCACAAATCCTACTTATTGTGTCTTTAAAATAGGATAATAAAGGAGTTTTTACACAACATTATGAGTGGATGAATAATGTGTAAATGCAGTCTTCTACCTTTTCTCATGGCCTCTTGCTTCATAACAGATTCCTCCTGTTTGCGAAGGTTCTCCTCGTTGAGGAATTGCTGTTGCAGTTTAAGTGCCTCCACGGTGGTAGTAGTCTAGCACATGCTTGTTGGACCAGTCAAGTACACCAAAAGATGAAAGACAAACTTCCGGTCAAGAGCTTTAAAATAAAACAAGTATTGAAGTATTGACGAATATCAATAGCCTTCTGCAACGTTTTATACTGAATTTATGCTTGATCAAAATATAAATTGATGTAAAACAGGTCCCATTCACCGCCTGTTTTTATTGTTATTTATACGGCCTGTTATTTATACCATGTATCAATGGCAAATATATATATATATATAGCATTAAATAAACCTCAAGAAACCGTAGCCCAAAAACTCAGACAGATGTTTTCTACACGGAAATGTAATTTCCAACTTATATTTGGTTGTTGAGTGGAGTACTATGTGTCTAAGAATTATTCCTTCAGGTAACAAATTGAGTGCTTTTATTCTGGAAATATGGAAAAATCAAATCACTGTAGGCTTTATGCTGCACCTGATGCTGTCCAGTACATCCATGCTTGTTGCTTAAGCCATGTATTATCACTGTGAAGTCCAGGGGTCCTTAGTTTATTTGTGGGATTGATAGATATACAGTTTTTCAATTCAGAACAAAATAACATCAGACAACATTTTCTTTAATGGGAAAATAGGGGTGTAACATATTGGAGGGTCTGAGCCAGGGAAATGTTTGGGCAGCCCTATAGCTGTGTCACCAATATCACAGATGAGGGGTACAGCCTATTTCTAATCTGGAGAGTCAGTAGTGAATGTTCATTTTTATCGACCATGTGAACAAAGATCATTGAATAAATTTAAATCTACACGAGTACATATGTTTTCCTCTTGACCTTCAAATTACCATCAGAATAGCTTATTGTGTACATTTCTGTCCCAGAGATGTCATGCATATCAAATGAGAACAGACTGGCAGTCACTACGTCACTATAATACATCCATAAAATAGACATAATATAATAATAATAAACCACACAGCTCCTCTCTCTTTTATTGGCCTTTATAAAGGCAACATACAGCAAGGGATCTATCAAAAGTGACTGTTAATATTATTTAAGACTAAACTTAAGTGATTCCTTTGCACAAACTGGAAAAAAATCAGTAACTGCATATTTCAAATATGTTTAATATAACACATATAAAAAATGGATAGTCCAAGGAGTCGAGTAACAATGCATGCTAAGTATAACACAAAAAACAAGGGTACCTCATTAAGATGACCTGAAAAATTACATATTGAGACAAAGAAGAAATTAATAAGAAAAATGTACAGTATGAAAATATATCCCAAAATGGAATACATTCAGTAAAGGGTTGAAAATATATATATTTTAAATTAATATAACTTCACTATCATCAAATAAAAATATATAATATAATCATAGCACTGTATGTTTTCAGTTATGGATACATAACTGACCCTCGTTTACAGCAATGAGAGTTGCGAAAGAGGCTCTTACAAATGGTGCCTTCAGGTGCTGTCGGATATATATAATATTCTTGGATGAAGTGTACATTTACGACCCAATTAGGTAACGCTTGTGTTTTTAAATGGAAACATGCCCGGTGCCATATGCAAGCTTGTTGCTCATTTTATTCTCACTCGTCTCCAGCTGCAGCACAAAATATTGGCGTGCCGGTTTGTGGTCTGGCAGACGGATGAAAGAGCTGGGTGGGAGCACAAGAAGGCAACAACCAGGACGCATCACGTCACGCGAACGCACGTAGAGGGCGGGGCTTAGGCTTACATACAGGGTAGTTGAGACCAGGCGTTTATGGTTGAGACAAAGTCGAGCTACTACTAACTGCTCTGTAGTGTAGTAACTGTCAGAAACACGTTCAGTCAGAAAGATGTCGGCGGTTTGTGTTGCCTTGAGTCGAAATGTTTTAGCTATTAGGAATTCTGGCATGATGGTGGTAAGTTCAAAACAATTTCATTCAGTATGGGCTGCTTTTAGAAATGTGTATGTTAAGAATGGGGTGTTTTGTGTTGATTTATTGACTGTTTAGTTTATGCGAGGCTACAAAGTGTGTATTGCTAGCTGTCATTAAACGACTTGTAATAACACACCCTGCTCCCAGGCGTGTAAATGTGACAGAATATTGAAGAAACCTATTCTAGCACTATCTGCTTCACTGTAACGTGTGAATAAGATTATTAGAAATTTACATTAAGCAAAACAGCCCACGTTTTATTACCAATATACTATAATACAAGCTTAGTAAACCTAGCCACTGTGATTGAGCTGAGCTCCTCCTCCCTCCTATTAAGACTTACATCAAGTCTGAAAGTTTTTTAGCAGTTAGGGTACACAAATATATGTTTACTTCTCATAGCTGTGAAGAAATATTGTGCTTAAGTTCATCTTACATTGACCTGAAGGAGTCAGTTAGGTAACTGAAGACCGCACCGTGATGTAACGCTTTCATGTCAGTTCATCCAAGTTACCACTAGAGGGAGACTCTATACCTTCTTATGCAAAAGAAGTACATTATTATCCTGTACAACTGGCCAAAACATGATATAATACAATGTAATAATATTAATTTCTAACCTGAAAGTGTGTTTTAAAGATTCTAATTATATTCTTTACATTTTACAATATCAATATTATGTTTTGTAATATTAATGAAATGGTTTTTAAAGGCTTTTATTGGAATTATTTTTATTCTTTGTTTTATTATGTTAGTTTGCTCCTTGATTCTACTGTAAAGTACTAATTGTTCAGATTCAACACAAATAAAGTGTCATTGTTGTTGCTTGTATGAGTTGATGTATTAGTACTAGTGGTATCCTTGTGATGTTACAGAATAGAAATACCAAGTGCTTCCTATTTTAGCCTTGTTGACGTAAATCAGCAGCAAGGTCACATTATGATTGTACATAACTCTTGCTTTTATTGCTCTTTATTTTACTCTTACCTGAAAGAAAATGTTTTAGTGGAGAAGGGATAAAAGAAGAAACTACATGGAGGAATTAAAATCATGAATTTGCCTACTGTAGAATCTCCATTTGTTGCTTCTCTGTGATTCATATATACCGCCTCTCTTGTTTATTATCTGTGATACAGATGGTGCGGTACGCTCAGACTGCCGCTGCCCTGGCTCCTGAACCCAGGATCAAGAAGTTCCAAATTTACCGCTGGGACCCCGACACCGCTGGAGACAAACCACGAATGCAGACATATGAAATTGATCTCAACACGTAAGTCATGACCGGGTCCATGAACAGAACATTGTTGAACTGCATTTTACTTTTCACATTAACATAATCTAGTGACATGTTCCTGTTAATATAGCTGTGGTCCAATGGTTTTGGATGCCCTCATTAAGATCAAGAACGAGATTGACCCCACACTCACATTCAGACGCTCCTGCCGTGAGGGTAAGAAACAATTTCCACTCAGATTAAAATGAAAAATCAAAACAAATGAAGCATATTAACAGGTGTGTTTAAGTGAACCTCTGATTTCAGTGAGCCATTGTTTGTTTATTTCCTCAGGTATCTGCGGCTCATGTGCCATGAACATAAATGGAGGCAACACACTGAGGTTATTGACACCAACACAAGCAAACCAACCAAAATATACCCGCTCCCACACATGTATGTGGTCAAAGATCTGGTGCCTGTAAGTACTGAGTGGAGAACGTTTATTTGAACGGCCATATTTGAAAGTTCTATAGCAGATGTTCATGAACACTAGAGCACGATGACGACTGAAAATAGCATGAATTTTTAAAAAAGGAATAATAGAATCATATATATGGTGCATTTATTGGTTGTTTGAGTGCCTGTGTGAGTTCTCCCTCGTATGATTTCCACCAGGATATGAGCAACTTCTATGCACAGTACAAATCCATCGAGCCCTACCTGAAAAAGAAGGATGAAACTCAAGAAGGAAAGGAGCAGTATTTCCAGTCGGTGGAGGACAGGCAAAAACTGGTAAAGAAGCCAACTTCTTCTTAACTCCCACAACTGATATAACACATCCTCTGTCGGCCATATTGGAGGTGTCCATGTCTTGGCCACAGTGCTTATTTCGTCACTTGGATTTTAGCTAGCTTACTACAGAACTGGTAATCCAAAATGTCTTGTGATAACATGTCCGATGAGATACCACAATTTTAATGATAGCATTATGATTTGCCTTTGGCGCCATAGAGGACCACAGAGACTGTCAGAATAAGATGTTCTTCTTAACCCAACAGGACGGCCTGTACGAGTGCATCCTCTGTGCTTGCTGCAGCACCAGCTGTCCCAGCTACCGGTGGAACGGAGACAAATACCTGGGACCTGCTGTCCTAATGCAGGTGGGAAAGACAACTGTGTTATTATCCCACAGGCATACTGGTGGATGATTGACTCCCGTGATGAATTCACTGAGGAACGTCTGTCTAAACTTCAGGACCCCTTCTCTCTCTACTGCTGCCACACTATCATGAACTGCACTAAGACTTGCCCCAAGGTACTAAACATTCACACACATTCTCTCGCAGAGTTAATAGAGTTTTAGTTTCTCACTGTCTGACACACTACTCCACAGGGACTCAACCCAGGATAGGCCATTGCAGAGATCAAGAAAATGATGGCGACTTACAAAGAAAAGAAAGCAGCAGCTTCATGAACATCTTGAAATTCAGCTGGCTCAAGATCCACTAATACCTCAAACTAAGTTAAGAGGAAGAGAAGAGCCTACCAGGAACTTTTGCCTGCGTCAGCACCTTTTTATGATTTTCATGAGTGTGTGTGATTGTATACGGACGCGAAGACAGATGCAACATGTTGGACCACATTTCTTCTGTTTCTCTACATAGTGAAAATACTAGGCTCTGTTGTATTTACTCTTTGGGAAAAGCTCATGAAATTGTATCCAGACTGTAAATATTTAAATATGTGTTCATTAATGATGTGCTGGGCTCATTATGGAAGTTAAATATATGTTTTTGGATTAGGATTAAGAATCCATTACCCCTGTTGATTGCCTTTACAACTTACATTGCAATAAACAATAATGAAGGATCTAATGAGACATGTTTAATTGCCAATGAGGCTCCACACAAAAATAAATGGCTCATTATAACAGCATACTTTCATTTTATGACATTCTTCTTGTTATAACAGTTACCAACTTGTTAGATTATCTAATGAGATGTCTCGGTAGAACTTTTCTTGTTATAACACCATATCTCAAATATTTTTTAAGATAATTTGGTCTGATGTTATGATAATAAACTTTTCAATATTGATTATGTTGTTATAATGAGAACAAGATCCAGTCAAAGCCTAAAGAGAAGATTCTGTATCTGTGCATAGCAATATGGGTGGTTTTCCTTAAGTCCTAATGAAAATTTGTAGTATGTAACTGGCAAAAGCATTAAAATAAAAGACGGACAAAGATCAATAGAATTCTGATGTGGAATTTTTTACTCAAACTTAAATGGGGGTTTTCAGTCTTTGTCGGGACATAATGTAATTATGAAGTAATTATGAAGATAATGTCTACATACATTATCTTCTTATGTAGAGAAAATGATCTGCTATATGGAGGAACTTTGTCAGCAATACGGTTCCACAGTAAACGACACCAAACACAGCAGGCTGACATTAGCGTGACGGTATTTCTACACACGGGTACGCTTGCTTGAGACTATTTTGGACCACGTGACTTCCCGTAGGAAGGTACAGTTTGTAGCTGGGATAGCTAAATGTTTCGCAAGAACCTTTTTACGTACGGTTAGAAGACAGCCTGTCATTTTAGGCTACGATGGTGTGAAAGAAGCTAATGTGGAGGCTGTCATTGTGACCTGAGGATGGACAGGCGTGGTAAGTGTGTTTGAATGCTATATCGTTAACCCTTCCCTCCCCAGAGCAGAGAGTAAAGCTACACAGATGTGTTAGCTAACGTTAACCGTTAGCCAAGGATGGTAGCTTGCCGTGCTTATGTTCTGTGCTTTAATGTTTATTGACTGCCGGTGTTATGGCAGTAACTGACAGAGTAATCTGCTGTCAGCTCTCTTACAAACTTACAAATTTCTCTTACCTTTGTTCGGTAAAACAAACTCAATAATCACCAGCAGCTATGTATACTACTACACTCAAAAATAACGTTAGTGTTGAAAGACAAGGTTAACTAGTTAACTTTAGCTAAGACCTTTAACTATCATAGGCAACCAATTAGGAAAATAACTTATTTTGATCAAGGCAATTAATAGGCATTCAAATTCCCGTTAGACTCTCCTATCATTGTGTAATTTTCATCAGAACTACAAAAGTATCCATACTGGGAGTGGAGTTTAAAGGGTCGTTTCACCTAAATTACAAAAAAACAAACAAAAAAAAGATAACATGTCTTCACCTTCATACCTCCAATGGTATCAAGCCAAGCTGATGTTTTTGGTTTTATTTGCACAGCTGACAGAAAGATATCCATCTCTGCTTCCTCCCCATTACAATGGAGGTGGGAGGAAATTAATTTGTGGCCCTCACAGCAGTGAACAATGACATTTAAATTCAACAGCTATCTCTTTTCAGAAACACTGTCCCCATGTACTGTAGATAATCCACAGACCTCACTACTTCCCTACTACTGCTAATACAGGTGCTAATACAAGCACTACTACAGTAACTATACTGCTGCTAGTTAGGGAATACGTTTGTGTAAAGTGCAAAATCACAAGTGTCTCAGTTGGAGCCCAACCGATAAATCTGCCTGTATTAGCTTATAGCAGATATCTCAGTATTGGCGTATATATGTACAGTAGGCCGATACAGTGCAGAACTGGCAAACAGGTCTCTAGAGAGAACTGGCAAGTTTATTTCCACCAAACAACTGTGTGTGCAGGCTGTTGGCCTTGGCAAAGCCCGTAGATGAAGCTGATGTTGTGCTATTTTAGGTTTAGGGTTGTTTTTTGTGCATCATCAGCTCAGATGACTTGTCTTGTGTCTGTCTGGTTATTTCCCTTATTTTGACATCACAGAAAGTTTGCCTGTGTAATGGTCTGGTTGAAGATGAAACTGAAAGTCTCGTAATCCACAGCTCAATGGACAGAGCAGGATTTAGAAAGTCATATTTGTAGGCATATAATATCCATTGTGGCCTTGTTGGAAGTCTTCATGTCCTCCAAATGTAGGTGGCCCTTTGAACAGAGTTATTGATTGATGCTTGGGACATGGGTAATTTAAAAAAGGAGCATAATGACTTTCAGATGCCTGGAATTCCTGTGTGTGTGTGTGTTGAGACAGTCTATTCAGGTGAGGCATGTGAATGAATTGATTACTTGAAACCAGCTGGAATTCAATACCACTTTAGACATTAAGGAAGTAATGGCTGCTACGGCTTTAGCTTTATTGTCAAATAGACACGTTTTTAAACAGGTAATTCCAAAGTAGTCTGAGGAATGACTCAAAAGCTAGTGGGGCTTGATTGCAGACCTGATACTTTTTTAGGCCACTTTTGGTAGAGACTGGCCTAGTTAGAACAAAGCAAGAATGTGATTTGGCTACATCGCCTTGATAAGCTTTCTCGTGATTATACTACAATCATGTGCATAATGACAAACCATATGACTCAGTTCTTTGGTTTCTTGAGCGGTGTGTGTGTATATTGTGCTGTGTGTGTAGATTAATGTCGCCTAGAAGAACAACAGGTTACCAGCTACAGGACACAAATAATACATATTAACATGTGCTCTGGTGTCCTTCACAACAAACATGTCTTATCATGAGGAAACTGTTACCTTAATGATAACTAGGACTAATTGTTTAAATTTTGTTAAGACTGATATGTCGGTGCCAAGCAAAACTATCAAATATTTATTGATGAGGAGAAGTTTACCTTCCTTTATCGAACTATGCGATAATATTGAGCCGTCTGCCTTTCCTATCAGGTTGTTGGTGTCGTCATATTTATTATATTAAACTGACAACGTACAGATATATCAGCACCGTGCATCTTTGTTTTTATGTGCGTCCGTTTCTCAGCGCGTGCAGCCCCCCCATAAACAGCTCGTGGCAACAGTAAACGCATTAAATTGCCCTTTTTCCGCATTTCTTTGTTGACAATGACAATGTATTGATACTTGGTTTGCTCGTCGTCAGTAATGGCTGTGGGGGTTCGTGTTCAAAAGCCGGTTCAACAAGTATATCACGGTATCAGACGCTCGAGGCACCGTACGCAGGTAAACTGCAAGGTGGGACTCAACAGCGGCAGCACTGAAATTTGCTCCCTCACTCTACAGGCTATCTTTATCATTTCGGGAAAATGTTTATTTAAGACTTACGGTCTCCAGTTGACGGTAAGCTCAGTTTCTTACTCAAATGCGTTTTAATATGAAGGAAGTTGGTTTTGTTTCGGTATTTTTCCTGATCTTTGGAAGCGGAAGTCACCATCAGGTTAAACAGGCTACTAACTTTACTGCACTTTATGGTATATTTTTATCTCCTCGGTTATTGTATACTATTAATATGCGGACTTAACTATGAGTTTATAGCAAAGGTATAATACTTTATGTGATATTTTACTCTCCTCTGTAGCCCTTAAAAGTTAATGTTTCTATATGAGCTCAAAGTGTTTGTCGTACTCAGGTGCGTGTTTAGTGACCTTAATACAGTTTATGGTAACTCTTGAATCTCCCACTATATCATATATATTTTTATTGCATCCTCTTTTTTTCACTAGAAGTACTCTGGGGCTTTTTGCAGAGGGATTAATTGAACATCCCAAAACATTTTTCTTTTTTTTCACCACACTGACCCAGGCTGTAAAGTTGAAGGGGTGTCTGATAACTTGGTCATGAAGCACTAGCCCAGTTTAGACCACATTGTACAAAAAACCTGCCATGATTTTATTTTCATACAAAAAAATATATGATTTAAACCACCAAAAAGGTTACTGCAGTTTCCAACATGGACTCAATTTGAGCTTTGAAGTGTATGTTTTGTTAATATTGACATTTAGGGTGTGTATTGTGCTGCTCAGTTCATGTAATTAGCAGAGGAATTGTTGTGTTTGTCTATTCTGTAGGTAGTGTGGTGGAGCCACAGAGTGGACTCCCCTCACCTAGTCCACGAGACCCCCTGCTCAGTCCTGAATCGCACATGGTAAGAACCTCCACAGTATTTCCACGTGTGGCAAGTGATGTTTGCAATGCAAGAATTAGATACAGACAGGAAAAGCAAAGAGTAAAAACTGGGAAAATACAGCACCTGTCAGCTGTAGATGCATGGATCTCTATATCCTGGATAAAGAGGAATCAGTGGTTTTTAATATTTTCTGTAACATTTGGTTAAGGTATCACTGTCAAAAGCAAAACAAGCTGCTTTCGCAATCTGGCTTTTGACAGTGACTGTCAAGCTGATAAGCTAACCAGCGGTATGGAAATAAACCTCGGTTTGAATCTGAATGCACTGTCTGACTCCTTTGCCCCACCAGGATGCTCAGGGCTATAAGTGGGTGCGCTGGCGGGTGTGGTTGTGTCGTCTGGCTGCTGTGCTGTCCTTGGGTCTCCTCCTGATTGTCTTTCACTGGCGCCCGCGGCTTGCTGTCCTCGCCCGCTGTTGCTCCTGTCCTCTGGCTCTGGCAGATATTCTGCTAATAAGAGTGAGAAAACAAATGGATTCCTACTCAGATTTAAAACCCACTAACTTGACACCTGGCATTATTACTGAAACAGGATTACTCTTGACATTGCAAGAATTTCAACTGACCTGCATGTCACTTTGTCCCACATTATCCTTTATGTTCGTTTAGAGACATACAGGACTGGGTTTAGGCCTTCTTCTTCTGGCCTTCTCATAAAATATTAGATTGAGCATAGCTATTATCATAGATAAAACCTGGACTGAAATATTAGTTTCTCAAGTCAAGTCTAGGCTATATATTAATTTAATGTTCAATTATGTGTAGATGATTTCTTCATTTAAAGTACTGCTCTAACCTTGAAAGACATTCATGAGTTTTAGTGTCCATTGATGTTCAAAATGCTGTTACAGTCTTTTTCTCTACACTGGCAAGAAATAAATTCAGCAGAAAACACTGTATACTTGTATACTTGTAATTTTTTGACAAGTACATAAATCAGCTTCAATCTAAAATATTTTCAGTCAAGTTGTAGTAAATACTTCATCTTGCTACACCAGTTTCTGACAAGTATTTATTACCCAAGCTGCCTACCATCTGTCTGATTCACGTGTACTTACTGGATGTAACGGTGGATTAAATATTCCTGTTTACACAGTTGCACTAAGCATACATATTCCTTGTTTGCTTTATATTTGTTCCTTCGGTCTCATGACATGACATGACACTTCTGATCACCCAGCATGAATGTTCGTGCAAGATGGAAAAGAGGTCCGTGTCTATGGCAGTATGCTTCCTATCCTATTATACTGTTTCCAGCAATCCAATGTATTTGTGTCATTTTTCCTTCAGGACAGTTTTGGCCAGCAGCATGTGGTGGAGGTCTTCACAGAGGAGATGGAGGAGGGCAGGTCAGCTACATGTCTCTATCCTCTGACAGCATTACCTTTAGCCTTTCAACACTATGCACATATTTGCGAAGAACTGTTAAAAAGACAATAGGAAAACTGTATGTAGGCTCTGCTTACTTGGTTTTTGTCTTTTTCAGTTTGGAGTTGTTGGGAGAGCTGGAGAACATTGACTGGAGAGATACAGTTAAGCTGTACAAGGAGGAGGTAAGGAAGAAGTGAACAGTTGGCATTTTTGGCAGAATAACGCGCTGAGTGACCTTCTTTCCCAGACTGAAAGTGACCTTTATTGTGTTACAGAAAACACTGCTACGCTACTACCTGTTTGAAGGAATGCGCTACATTTGGCTGGACAAGAAAGGAGCTTTCTGTCGTGTTAGGTACTGAAACAGGAAAACCAGGAACCTATGGGATTTTACTGAGTACTGAGCAGCTGGGTTCATCCTGTGTATTTGGATTAAAACTGCTTTTAGGCAGTGCTACTTTGTGCTGATACTCAGTTATGTTCTCAATATATGGATAGAAAGTTCCTTTAACCTCTTTATTAACCATAATGTTTAAACCTTCTGTCTTTGTAGTGTCCTCAATGAGGACTGGACCTGCAAGGACCTGTATGGTTTCCAAAAGGGCTTGAGTCACCTGGAGCAGAGCTTGAGGTAGGAAAGGATGCATGAATGGAGAAATAAACAAATTTTTTCATCTCAGAGGGCACTGCCGAGTAATTCTTTCTTTCTTTCAGGAGACGCATGTATGGGCCCAACCTTATTGATGTGCCTGTGAAGCCTTACATGAAACTGCTGTTTGAGGAGGTGAGATGGAAAATCAGTTCTTCATACTGCCTCAGATTGACTTTTTTTGTGATGGTTTGTAATGTTTGAAGTGATATTTCATTCAAAATCCAGGTGAAGTATCAAACTGAACCCGATCCTTCCTTTTGTCTCTCTCTTTACCTGCTTCTTTAGGTCCTCAACCCATTCTATGTGTTCCAATTGTTCAGCATCACCCTGTGGATGATTGATCATTATTTTATTTACGCTGTGTGCATATTCGTTATCTCCATTTTGTCCATCAGTATCTCACTTTATGAAATCCGCAAGGTGAGCTTGTAGTGGGATGCTTAATCTGATTATAACTGGTTGTGTGTTGAGCTCTGGTTATGGTCGTAGATGATATTATATAAATCATATTTGACTTTGCCCCACAGCAAAGCATCACTCTTCGCAACATGGCCTGGTTGGTCACCAATGTCACAGTACGGAGAGACTCAGGAGGTGAGTTTTCAAATGTTTTCTTCTTCGAACGAGAATTTCTTGCAGTTTCAGAAAATGATCTATGTGGATTTGTTATTTGATTGATATTTAGGCTCATTTTGTTCACTTGGCATTAACATGAGTCCTGCAGTAATGTGCTTCATATGAAGATGTAACAGTGGCAGACATATAAACAAAAATGAAGACCTAAAGACTTGACACAGAAAGAGCTTTAGCCTGCTAGAGGCACAGGGCAGAATGCAGAGTGAGAGCAGCGTTTCTTAACATTAACAAAACACTTATGGCCGCCTTGGTTTCCTGATGAGTTGAGAGGTTGGTGAAGAGGTTTATGGTTTTGATTCATAGCCATGGTTTCATGTAGTGAAACATTTGAAGGGGGTCTGAAGCAGTAAAAGATGGTTTTGATTTGCTAACTGATACTGCACAGGTGTTGTTTGAGATGGCAGACAATAATAGTTGTCATGTATTCTCATAAATAGGTGTATCTGTTGAACCACCAATGATTCAGTTCCCCTTGCACACAGGTGTTGTTTGAGATGGCAGACAATAATAGTTGTCATGTATTCTCCATTAATAGGTGTATATGTTGAACCACCAATGATTCAGTTCCCCTTTTCTCAGGGCTGAAAACCAAAAGCAGTCAAAGTCTTACAGGGTAATTCTGGTATTTTTAAACCTGGGCCCTATTTTTACAAATTTTGGGATCTAAAGCCACATTTCCACCAAGCAGTCCAGTTCAGTCCAGTTGAGTTTGCTACACATTAGAAGTTATTTTCACGTTTCCATTGGCAAAAGTTGTGGATGGCATCAACAGAATCACTCGATCCGTCCCGTTTTTTTTTGTTACCCCTCTGTTGAATTACCAAGCACACTGACCCGGGACTTAAAGGTGGAGCTAAAAACACTGCAGTCCTCTGATTGGTCAACAGAATCATCACTTCTTGTGCATCTGAGCTCTGAAGTAGCATTTCCCAAACTCCTGCAGCCTTTTCTCAAACAAAGCTTGTCTCCTTGTAAGAAACGACCACATACTGAGAAGAAAGAACACGAAAGATTCGATGTCCTCCATCATGTTCTTGTGTTCCTTTGTTGCGTTTGATATGATGTCAGGCTACTTACGTGGTTGATGCAGCTATTACTATCCGGTAACAGCCCCGCCTACATTTCAGAGTACTGTCTGTGGTGGAAACAGATCTAGGGTTTAAGTACATGTAGGTACGGGTTTCAAGGGTACTATACTGAAAGTGTTTGGTGGAAATGTGGCTTAAATGACTAATATGTACCAAAGGTTTTGGAATTGGTCCAGTAGATCGCCTCAGCCGGCAGCCGCAAACAGGCTGCAATGGCTGCAACGTAATCCTTGTGGGCAACTGAGCCCGTGAATAGTCCAGCCACTAAAAGTGCTTGTTTTTGTCACTGACAGGCTCAGATTGTTATTCTAAGTGTCTGACGACATTATGGAAAGGATCCCTACAGAGTAAGATCCTTTTTGTTTAACCAGAAACGCCCTAGTCTTCCTGCAACACTCACCTCTCGCGAGATTTCAGAGCAAGACTTTTCCTTGAGTAAGACTTCTGCTTCTGGTTGTAGAGTTATCTCTGGGATTCTGTATCCCACTCTTTGTCCTCTGTAGGGGCCTTGGAGTTGCCACTCCTACATGGTTACCATTCAAATGGGCTGAACCACTAGTAGAGCTATGGAGCGATGTCTGTCACCGTTTTGTTTGAGGGTTAGGGCAGGCAAGAATAAGTCTGCAAGCAATTAAACATGGATGGAAAAATTCAAAGAACTTTAGAGTTAGAAAAACAAATTAGAAAAACATTCAACATGTTTGTTAGGCTTTAAGAATACACACAATGTGGTTTGGTGAGCAACACTGAATGTAAACAGAACAAAAAAACAGGGTAACTGGAGCGCCAAGCTGAATGGTTGCAGCGCATGCCATAACTGCAACGTCACCGGCCAGCGACCTTTGTTGCAAGTCATGCCCCTCTCTCTTCCCCTTTGATTTCTTGTCTGCCACTTCACCTCACTCTGTCCAATAAAGTTGAAAAAGAGGCAACTTTAAGTTGTGTGAGAAATGGTGAAAATAGCATTAAGCTTCTACTCAACTTACTGCCACACCACAACAAACATTAAGAAAAATTTGCTTTAAAAAATTACATTTTGAACAAAGAAAAAAGGTGAAATTCGTAGCTTTTGTGCCTGAAAGTGAATGTATACAAATCTCGCCTAACTCTCTTGTAAATGTGAGTAAAAGGAAGGAAGTAAATCAGGAAGTAATTTTGATTTATCGGGCCAAGTTTCTGTCCAGTCATTCTGCATTAAACCCAGAACTCTCTACAAGGACATTCATTCCTAGTTGTGTGTTTTCTCAGCGGAGGAGTTTGTGAGCTCGGTGGAGCTGGTCCCCGGCGACTGTTTAATCATCCCTCAGGAAGGTCTGCTGCTGCCCTGTGATGCTGCCCTGCTGGCTGGGGAGTGTCTGGTCAACGAGAGCATGCTCACAGGTGATCAACAGATTTGTCATATTTTATAACTTCAACTGTACAATTATTTGCTCCTCTCTGTGTTGACGAAATGCCATGACCACTGGGCCCATGAAACCCCTTCAGAGCTCAGTAACCTCAGTAACTAGAGTAACATACGTCATGTCACATTTCACAACCTTGAGGCTGATTAGAGTCACAAATTGGCCACCAGAAGTGATTTTTAAGATGACTGCAAACTGGTGCTACTTCACCAAAGGAATGTATGTTCAGTATATGACCCTGTGCTATGTGAGGGTTCAAGCCTTTGATTTCTTGCCCCTCAATAAAAACATCCATACATCATTTTTACATCATAAATCAGAACTAACAGTTGGGATTTGGAAAACCACTCAGATCTTAAGAAAAACTGCCATTGTTGAGCAAGAAAAGGAAAAATACAGTAAATGTGGCAAAAAAGACCTGAATAGTATCTCCCAGGTGTTCAGTGAAACTGAAGTGAAACAGAATTGCAATTCAGTATGATTTCAGCCTAGTTCCATGTTGTATTAGAGTACAATTAGTAGTTAGTTGATTAGTGTGTTCCCCAAATCCAATTTAATCTCCAATTTCTGTTCCTTAAATCCAATTCAGCATCAGGACAAAAGCATTTGCAAATGGCAGTCATTAAGTACGTGATGCCAACTCTTTTCACGGTCTGTGCCTCCAGCTTGTTTTAAATCTTCCAGTTAGGAGTCAGTGTATTAACCTGTTCTCATTCCCATGTCCAGGTGAAAGTGTCCCAATGCTGAAAACCCCACTGCCGGCTGGTGAGGGGACGTACAGCTCAGAGACTGAGCGCAGACACACCCTCTTCTGTGGTACCCAACTCATTCAGGCCAAAGGGGGAGGGCCGGGAGGCAGCGGTGCCGTCGCTGTGGTCACAAGCACTGGTGAGTAGAGAAATGATCTGAGTCGGTAACATTTTAGTGAAATGTCAGTTAACAGTTAAAGCAACATTATGCAAGAATTGGAATTTTCTGCGACTTGGTGCCCCCTACAGTTTTCAGAGAGCAATTCACCCTCCAGGACAGCTGTACACGTGCATTGGATTTGGATTTGGTGGGCTGACTTTTGCGAAGCACGACTAAAAGCCAGTCCGAGATTTACTCTTGCTCGGTCACTCCCTCTTTTTCCTCTTCTTAGCTTCCTCCGTCAACGTCCTCTTCGGTCTCTGCCATGATGTTCGTACTGAGAATACCGAGCTAGACCCATGTGTGACGTAGTGCCATATTCTCGCAGGAGATCGTACCCGCTCAGCCCAAGTTACAGTGCATCTGGAGTATTCACAGCGCTTCACTTTTTCCACATTTTGTTATGTTACAGCCTTATTCCAAAATGGAATAAATTCATTTTTGTCCTCAAAATTCTACACACAATACCCCACAATGACAACGTGAAAAAAGTTTGAGATTTTTGCAAATTTATTAAAAATAAAAAACTAAGAAATCACATGTACAACAACAACAGGCACGGAGTGGGAATGAAAATGATTTGAAGCTGTTATTTTAAGGTAAAACAGTTGCATAATGTTGCTTTAAAGGTAACCTGTGGAGAGTGTGATCTGTAGTAGTGCTGTGGAGCAGTTTTTCTATGAGCAGCTCCCCATTTGTTTGTCTCCTGAGCATGAATGTAAACAATGCATGTTTCAAACTTTTACAAAAAATCAGCTTTGCAAATGTTTTATGAGTAAGAAAATGCATTCATCACGTTTGTTAGATACACAAAATCCGTTTTGGCGAGTAAACATAACTTTTGTTTGTTTATGATAAAACTCCACAGGGCACCTTTTAACCCAGATATTCTTTGGTCATCATTGTGTAAGTTAAAGGTAGCCTGTGGAGTTTTTGACCACAAGTGAGGCGATGAAGCTGTTTTTTGATTAGTGGGTCCCTGTTTCATTTGTACCATGAAGACGCTTATGCATGCTCTAGCAGGTCATGTGGTACACATTGCTGCAGCTGGCAGTAATGCGCCAAACAAAAGGCAGGGAAGAAAAAAGACTGCTAGCAAGTAAAGATGCATGTAAACAATTCAGGTTTCAAAATGTTCAAATGATTTATGAGGAAGGAAATGCATTCAATGTGTTTGTTAGTCCTCAAGGAAAGAATTTAGGTGAGAAACACTGAATGTAAACATTACTTTGTTTATGAGGAAACTCCACAGGGTAACTTTAAGAGCTTACATTTGCTCTCCAAGTCAAGCCAGCTCTCCTGTTTGTCTTATCCTCAGGGTTTTTCACAGCCAAAGGTAACCTGGTCAGCTCCATTTTGTATCCGCAGCCAACCAACTTTCGCTTCTACCAAGATTCCGCCAAGTTCCTGCTCATCCTGGGTGTTCTAGGTAAGAGCTTTAACAGTGACCTGACTAATTTTGTTTCAAGAGTGTATGAAGATGCTAATGTTATCTGTATCTACAGCTGAGTTACTAAAATTATGTATTTCAAGCCTTTTTGACCAATAATTCAACAACAATTGAACATGAATAAACTTTTTCCAATATTGTCCTCCTTGCTTCAGCTCTTATTGGCACCATTTACAGCTTTGTGGTCCTCTTCAGATCCAATGTAAGTGCAAGTTACAATATTGTCTGTCCTGTCTTTCTTTGACATGCCAACAATAAGTGATATCACTGACGTGTGTCTGGATGTGTGTCCAGGTGACCTGGCTGGAGTTGGTGATTAGGAGCCTGGATATTGTGACCATCGCAGTGCCTCCTGCTCTGCCTGCTGCTATCACCACCGGCACTATCTACGCCCAGCGCAGGCTGAAGAAACAGGGTGTCTTCTGCATCAGTCCACCACGCATCAACATCTGTGGCAAAGTCTCACTCTTCTGCTTTGACAAGGTGAGGGGGAATCCAATAACTGAGGTTTACTGTGTATGTGGAGGACAGTCGTGGCTACTTGAAATGTTGACGTTGCCTTTCATCAGAGTACTTTTGTTTCTCCAGACAGGAACTCTTACTGAGGAGGGTCTGGATGTGTGGGGAGTGATGGAAGGGGGACCTGCCGGTTTCTCAGAGCTGGTCCCAGAGCCCAGACTCCTTCCCCCAGGGCCCATGCTCTCAGGCCTGGCCTGCTGTCACACTGTGACGCTGTTGCGAGGTCAGCCTCTTGGAGACCCTCTGGAGCTCAAGATGGTCGAGTCCACTGGTTGGGTATGACGCTATAAAGCTTAATTTATTTATTTCAAGGGGCACTTGACTAGGACTGTTTATTGTTTGAATTGTTTTTCAATAATAGTATTGATACCTACCCACCTAAATGTTCTTACTGGTAATAAAACTATACTTACCTTACTACCTTACTTACAAAACCCTTTTGTCATTTAACGGAAGATGCCAAACACAAGAAGCCATTGAAGAACTGTGCTTAAATATAAAATTCTAAAATTGGAAAAATGTTGATTTTTAATCAGTAATCTCATTAAAGAATAAGTAAAAAAGACCTATGAGTCTAACCAGACATTCGATGCCAGCTTTTGGGAACTTGTCGGTTTTTGACACACGATGCCACGACATGTTTTGGTCAGCACCACAACAGTATTGAGGTTGGATACCTAAGCTCCATGCTTGACCCACAGTTAGACTTGAAAATCAGAATTTGTAAATACATGCCACTATTGACAGTTTATTTGAAATATTCTGCTGTGTGAATGTGTTACGTCATCTGTAAATGCAGGACCCCGAGCAGATCTGCCAGGCCGAGCATATCTGGTACCTACACCGGCACCCACCACAACTCAGAGTCCAACGAAAAAAGTCCACGTAGCCTGCTTGCTAACGCGGACAAATTGCTAGCTAGCTAACATAGCAAAATGTCTTGAGTGGATAATGTCAGCTAATTCATCCAGACTCCCGGGGCTGATCTGGCTGGTAAAGTGGCTAGCTTGAGAGCAATAGGATGCTGGCTGTAGTTCACTTAATGGCCACCAGGTGTCATTAATAACAAGGACTTTCTGAAAACTCCACATAGAACCTTTAAATCAGTATCTTTACATTGTATTTTACAGACACTCCAGGAGCCAAAGGGAGAAGGAAAGGTGCTGGATGCAGAGTTTGGAGGCCACAGAGTTTTGGCCGTTATGAGACCTCCTACTCATCGGCTCCAAGCTCAAGGAACTGTGAGTGTCCCTACCATCACTCTCATACAGACTAATCAATAGTGCTTATTTGTTATTAACGTCAAATCCCCTTAACCACTGTAACACTGTTGTACAGGTATTGATCTTTCCATTTCTTAATGTTATACTTTGACATTTTGATAAATGTATGAAATTACAAACTGAATTAAATGTAGATAAGGAAAAGTGGGTAACCTCTGCAGTGTAATCTCTGTGTGCTTTGTGTCCCTATTATGTCAATATCTGTCTAGAGTTTCCAGTTATACGTAACTGTTATTCTTCTCTTTCATGTTGCTGTCAGTCTACAAGCGAGGCAGTGGCCATTGTTCAGAGGTTTCCCTTCTCCTCGGCCCTGCAGAGAATGAGTGTGGTGACGGTGGCCCGTGGTGGACGCTCAGCTGTCGCTTTCATCAAAGGCTCCCCAGAGATGGTGGCTAGCCTCTGCCGAGCAGAAACGAGTCAGTAACTTAATATTGATTAATATAAATAATATTCCCTTAATGTGTAAATATGTAACTGCAGTACAGCATTTTTTGTGATTTGGAATGAAAATATTTTTTAACACTACTTCCTGTAGATCAATTATTGTCAATATCAAAGAATATTTCCCAAATGGAGACAGACAAGTGAATTTTGCATTGTGTCTACATCTTTTACATTATATTTATACTTATCGGGATGTTTTATGTTTACAGTGCCGGCGCAGTTCTCCAGCAAACTGCGCAACTTCTCCAGTGAAGGCCTCAGGGTTCTTGCACTGGCTTATAAGCCATTAGACGGGAACACTGACTTCAGGACCATTGAACGGTGAGAAACCAGACTGTATTTCTGGCTTCTTTGTGGCTTGTGAAATGTGTAGCAAGTTCAGTCATGCTGAAATGGATGCTGCAAACACAATCTACAAGCTACGACAGTGAGCGTTAATGCAGCTGTGTGTCTTTCCACAGAGGGGAGGTGGAGAAAGACATGCAGTTCCTGGGCTTGCTGATGATGAAGAACCTGGTGAAGCCAGAGAGTGCTGAGGTTATTAACACCCTGAGACTGGCACGCCTTCGCAGCGTCATGGTCACTGGTAAGAAATATTTTGCATTTGTCTTAAAGCTGGGGAAGGCAAAACCTCTGCAACCTATGCAAAACCTTCTGCCTCTCTCTGCCTCGTATCACTCCGCTAAGCCTCTCCCACCAAACCCACAACTCTCCCCCCTCAAAAGTTATTCCCCACTGTTTGTCAGCATGCCTCTTTGTCACTCGTCGATACGAGCGCCATGGCATCGAACATAATGAGCCCGAAGCTCCGTGTGGAGCCACGACGTGTTGTTTTGTACTATATGCCGCTGTAGGCAAAGGAGGGATTGGAAATGTATCACATTTCCGCCATTGAATCAGGATTTCACCATCTGAAGGGACGTGCATCCCTTGCGCATCTGCATTTGTAGAACAGCCAATAAGAACGCACCATCTCTGAAATGACCAGTCATTGGCCAAAGTCTCCCGTCACAGGCTAGATTTTCTAAAGCCTGAAAACAGAGCCAAGAGGAGGGGCAGAAGTCTAGTTTTCTCTCAGACCTCTTGAATTACAATATGCTAAACGGTTATTATGGTATCTTTGCCCAATGACGCCAAAAAAATACTGCCCACCACACCTTTAACCACAGCTGAATTACACTGTGCACTTCCTCTTTTTATTATTAAGGTTGCAGGTATGAACTTAATGTCAAATCTTGTTTTGTCCTTCTTCACATAGGGGACAACATTTTAACAGCAGTCAATGTAGCAAAAAGCTGTGGGATGGTGGGGTCTGATGAGAAGGTGATATTTGTCAATGCAACCCCCCACACTGCCCAGTCCATGCCCACCCTGAAGTTCAGCCTGGAAGACGGAGGGGCCCCTGCCGCCCAAAGCTCCGTAGAGGTCATCACTCGGGTTGGTCCTGCTCAGACACAACACTGCAGTACACTGCTCCTCAGTCTGTTTAAGTCTCGGCTGTACTTTATTGGCAAAATATATCTGGGAAGAGGAGAATCATGGTTCTGTTGTATGAGGATTTTTATTACTATGTGATAATATGAAAATATTAGTCCCTCCATAGCAGTTTTTATTGTAGCCATAATTGTGCTACTGTAATATATATTAAAGGGAATGACCTTCATCATATGTCAGACTGAGTAGGAATCTTTTCCCAAGCAGCCATGCTCTGGGATAATAGTGATATGGTTTGATTGGAAATTGAACCTAAATATTTGTCCTAGTCTTTGGGTTGGACGAGCTGTGTTACAAGAAGCTAATCCTAACTCATTTTCAAACATTGATACATGCAAGATTTTACTAACTGGCTGTGTCGTAGTTATCACAATAGCACACACAATAGGCACATAATGAGCACAATCATGGCCTACATTTCTAAACTGGCAGGATGAACTTTGGTTGCTGCTTTTCTTTTCTCCTCTCAGGGCCTGTACCAGGGTGGTTTTGGCTATCACTTGGCTATTAATGGCAAGTCCTTTGCTGCCCTCTGTGACCACTTCCCTGAGTATCTGCCAAAGGTACTGTATGCTATGTAATACCAGCAGGATTATTCTGACAATGGATCTTTGCATACAACAACTAGGGGAGTAATGACAGGGGCACTTATTAAATTAAATTAGATTTTGGTTCAAACAGAGGCATCAGACCACATTTAAATCATCATTTTTTTGTAGGAAGTCAGTCAAACCAAAACATGATCAGTTGTCATCAGGGCTCCCTTACTGTTTTCCTGACATGCTGTCATTGCAGGTTTTGTTGCGAGCCACGGTGTTTGCACGCATGACTCCTGACCAGAAAACCCAGCTGGTGAAGGAGCTGCAAAAACTGAAGTGAGCTCAGACACAAAAGGGGAAGGATGGGAAACACGCAGGACGAACAGAAAGAAAATTAAACTGAGTGGGAATATACTGAGAGCAAAAACAAACCCATCATTAACCTGCAGTCCCAATACTTACTTGAGATATGGATAAATCGATTGATAGATAAACTGTCAAATATAAGTAGTAGCATAAATGTAAGTCTAGATATATTTCTTAAGTCAAAACACTGGCTAAAAAAAAGTTGAGCATTTTTCCTAGCTGTTTCTGTATAGTTTTTTGGGGGGAAACGACATCTAGTGGCCATTAGAGGAACTGCAGGTTAGAGCACGTCTATGTTGGCTTCAACACTCAGCTGTGGTGGTTAAATCAAGACTTTATAAGCTGATACCAATACTGTTAAATTTAAGGTGGAAATAGTCAACATTTTGCTATAAAAAAAAAAAAATTATTTCCCTCAGAGTGGCCTATGAAGTGGCGTGGGATACGGAAACTCAATACCAGTGTATGGTGTATTTGTGTAATCCACATTAAAATGTTGCACCAAAAGTTACGGGCTTCCCACAGTTGCATGATAAATTTATAATCACAAGTGATTTTTATAATTTATATTATGAAAATGCTGGACAATACTGGCTACTACCTGACTTTATATAAGACACCTATTATTAGTCAAACCCCTCTCCTATTACTACAGCTACCGGGTGGGCATGTGTGGGGACGGGGCCAATGACTGTGGGGCCCTAAGAGCTGCTGATGCCGGGATTTCCCTGTCTGAAGCTGAGGCTTCAGTTGCTTCACCCTTCACGTCCAAGACTGAAAACATCAGCTGCGTGCCGCTGCTTATCAGGTGAGGCATTAAAAGTGTTGTGAAAAGCAGGGTAAACATGGACGACGTCTTTGAAAACCAACCAAACAAGTAATGTTTGTGGTACAGTATCTGCAGCGGAAGAAATAATACTGCATTATTCCTCCTTGTCTGTTCAGTGAGGGCCGATGTTCTCTGGTCACCTCCTTCAGTCTCTTCAGATACATGGCCCTGTACAGCCTCATTCAGTTCTGCTCCGTCCTCATCCTCTACACAGTGAGTAGCTGGGAGGTCATCACACCCTCACTTTCAAAGGAGCTATTTTTTTCTTTGATCCGTCTGCAATTTATTTATATGCAATTATAAAATATTCTCATTTATTTAATATTGAACACTTTGGGCCTCCATAAGATGTGACCAGTTTAAATCCTTGAACAAAATCTGTACCAAAGCTCAGCCAGTGGAGCAGGTCAGCTGGCTCATTCTAAAAATTCTGTGTATGATTATGGCCTAAATCACATTCAGTACAGGTTTGCAACTTTATCCTGAATAAATCACTTCATAAGTAAATGTTGCATCAATCTCTTTCCTCGACTTTAGTGCTTAAAGAACTTAACAATGAAAACATGTGACTCCTTAATGCGTGTGTCCAGGTGAAGACGAGCATGGCTGACCTGCAGTTCCTGTTCTGTGACATTGTTGTGGTGACTCTGCTGGCCATCGTGATGGGGAAAGGAGGCCCCAGCAAGGAGCTGCACCCCCGCAGACCCCCAGCCAGTCTGCTGGCCGTGCCTGTCCTGGGTAGCCTCTTCATCCACACCTGCATGATCGTCCTGGGCCAGCTGGCTGCGCTCTTCATCACCACCTCGCAGGACTGGTCAGGAAAAAGACACACAGCTACTTTTATTTCCCATCAGAATATCCTAAATAAATTTTATATTTGTTTCTACATTCACCAAACAAAATCCAATATCTCAGATTTAGAAAAGGACCAGCATGCCATCTACACTGTAAAACTTCATCCCCTGTATTTTCTTTTAGGTATATTCCACTCAATTCGACAGTGTTTGGAACAGCCAATCTGCCCAACATGGAGAACACCAGTGTGTTCGCCTTGTCAGGTTTCCAGTACATCATCATAGCTGTGGTGGTCACCAAGGGCTACCCTCACAAGAAACCTCTCTACCACAATGGTGAGTCATCAGAAATGTCCGAGGACGATGATTTGGGGTTGGAAGGGTGATGCATTCAGACTCATGCTGACAAATTGGGTGGTTATCCATCGTTGTCTGCTTTATTAAATATCATATTACAAGTGAAAAAGATTTAGGACCCTGAACTTTGACGTGATATTTTTTCTTCTTCTCTTTCCAGTGATTTTCCTCTGTCTACTGTTAGTCCTCTTTGCCCTGATGACTTGGCTGGTGGTGTACCCTGGGCCCTTTGTTTGCAAAGTACTTGAACTCTACGACATCTCTGATATGAATTTCAAAATGCTGCTCGTCGCTGTGGCTGCTCTCAACTTGCTCATTTGTTTTGGTGTGGAGGTGAGTAACCATCGGAAACTTTAATATTCCTTTTTAGGACAGTTGTTAATCTACATTTCCATGAAAGATTGCTGGCTCAATCGTTAACTAGATGAGACGCGCAACAGTCTGGATATGACTGATGTTGGGATTCTCCATGATGCTTAACATAGAAGTCATACTCCAACCAAAATCGATCTTTGAAGAGGCTGCAAAGATGGCTAGAAAAAGTTTGTAGTATTCTCCTTCAGGAAGAAGAAAGTGGCTCTGGTGATCTTGAGTTCATGTCAGTTACTACACACTTCCTTGGATTCTTTGAGAGCTCCCTCAAAGAGCAGAGCCTTTTCCGCCAAATTGCTTTTTTTTTTTTTTGCCTTTTGAAACTGCCATTTCCTACTTTCTTTAGATGCTAGAATGTTGCTTTTCAAATGTTATGTTTCCTCTCTTGCCATATTTTGCTCCTTAAGTAAACATTGCTGTCATTATAAGAGACTAGAGATAATACCCAGCACCTACTAATGCTCAACAGTGTATCCTGAAGTCAGAATGTCTGCTCAGAAAATGGCACGTTGTCCATTTTCAACATTAACAGATAAATAATTAAGCCTGGTATATTCCTAAAAGCCCTTGTTAACTGTTTTATTCCCAGGTGCTGATAGACTTGGGTATCCTGGACTGTCTTCGGTTGCTGCGTGGGAAGCGTCAGTCCAAGAAACAGTATAAACGTCTGAACGTCCTTCTGTCTGACTCCCCATCATGGCCGCCCCTTAACCAAACCCTCTCCCCTACAGATAACACAGTCATCTACATTAGCTAGCATCTTTTTGCCCCTGTTGGACACTGTGAAGTCACCCAAGCCAAACAATGCTGTGGATGTCTGAGCTACATCAACTTGACCAACAATGCAAAGGTGTGTTTACCTGTATTAATAAAACTATTTTTATGTAAACTATATTTGTCTTTTGAAAGATGTTCATATTTTCTACCAGGTTACGGTGTGATTTAATAGTGTGGTGGTGGGGATGTTAAGGGACAACACTGTGCTGGTGGGTTTGCATGTTTTAGCCAATTCAAGGTCAGTTTAGCCAAATTACAAAAACATTTTGTCACCTCGTGCGATAGCTGACCATGCGGGTAGTTTCGGTATTGTCCTGGTTTTGAGATTTCTGCCTCCTCCCCAAAAATGGTGGAGGTGAATGAACTCTTTCAACCAAATAATGTTCCTATTGAGTTCAAATGCACTTATTGTGAGCTGCTTTGGACAACGACCTTGCATCACAAAATGAAAATGACTTTTTTTTTTTGCAAATCATTTTATTAAATCAGTATTTACAGGCAGTTTGTGTTCTCACTCAGAGCTCAGCTAAACCCATTTGTTTCCTGCTCTGCTGCTAGATTTCCTGAACTGAACTCTTACCAGTATTTGTAAATTCTGTTATTTTCAGTTTCATGAACTACAGTAATAAAATCAACAACCAGGAAGTAAAGATGTGATACAGGAGGCACAAGCTGAATTCAACCATTACAAGAGCTTTTCTATTTGACATGCACCACTGAATATGGCTTTACTGAGATATCTTCTCTGTTTGAATAAGGTGAAAAACTTAAAGATCTACTGGGCACAATGGTACTGGACAGGCAGGTAGTCGCTAACTCTCAGGTTCACATACAGCTGTGTCTCCATGTTTCACTTCAGCAGTGGACCAACAGTTACTGAACAATCACACGGGGGGTGATGTTACCATTTCTTAGAAAGATGCCAACAGTCAGACCAAAAATATTTAAAATCTGGCATTCATTCATCTTGGGACGTGGACATTGTTTCAGTTACATTTCACCGCACACTCTGTAGAGCACTGTTTCTAACAAAGCTTTAACACGGACATTTGCTGTTTGAGTAATCAAACGTGCTGGAAAAATACAATCTTAGTTAATGTCATTCATTCAGTTTCGTTCACTTGCACCTGAGTTCCTACGTGCTGTACATCAGTGAAGAACATGAAGGAGCGAGCACACCACTGACGAGGTGGAGGCGTGACGGAGAGGCTTGTGAAGGAAAGCCGTAAATTCACCCCCCCCCCCGAATTGCTGCCAACACCACCTTTAAACGATGACATCTGAATGAACTCATGTATACACACAGGTTGGTTTTAAAATGGGATTTTGGTTCATTACGATTAAAATACTGCTCTGACATCGCCGCCGTCTCATACAAAAAGGCAGAAAAGCTACTTAAAAATGACTTCCACTTCTCCTTTTCATTTCTTTTTTTTTGCTTTTACTTTTCAATAGAAATAATGATGCGACAGTCCAAGGAAGACAGCTGAAAAGCTTAATTGAAAAACAAAAAACCGTAAACATAACTTGTCAGATATACAACTTGACCCTTACCCTCAGCTTTTAAAAACAACTGACATTTTACTTGTTAGGGGTGCACTGATAATGCTAACAGTTCAGTTACCAAGCAGGTACCAGTTAAGCACTCAGCATTAGTGGTGAGTTTACGGTGTGAGATCTGACACCACAAGCTGCAGCAGCCCAGGGCGTCTGTGTTTAAACCGTAAGGACAAACCAAAACAGGACATTTTAGCACCAAACAAAGGTGGAAAAATGTCCTGTTTCATAAAAGCTGCAAATGTTGTGTTTATTTAAAAAAATCTCAATATTAAATACTGTTTCAATGAACATGTTCTTGGTGGTATATGCATAATCTGTACTTGGTAAATATCAGAGCAACCCTAGTATAGATATTTAAAGACAAGCATGAAAAACAAAAGATAAAAATTTTGTGAGCCAACATCTGAAAAATTAAAAACGTGTGTGAGAAGTGATGTCTGGTATTATTGCTGGGGAGAAGCTGCTGCCCAAGTACCAGCTCATCTCATTTTGCTATGGCCCGGCACTCCCTCCTCCTCTCTCTGCCATCCTTTGTCTAAGTCTTTGCTTTGGCCTCTCAGGCATCCTGAGGTGGGAGCGGCTGGGGACTGAAGGACGAGAGAGAGGTGGAGGTGAGGGGCGTCTCTTAAAGGGATCATCACAGTGAGTCCAGAAGATGTCCATAATCACAGTGTCAAAACAGACTGGAGTGGGGAGAGAAGAGAGGACATTTCCATTTGACGTCCTCCTGGAGTTCCTCGCTCCCCGTCAGTTCCACACAACTGCTTGTGGGGAAGCATTGGGCAGCAGTGCGGCTATACTCGCAGCCCATCCATTATAATGGAACTGAAGGAAGGACGTTTTAAGAATACAGTGCTGTCTTTGCTCTCAGGTGGCCCTTGATCTCTCTCCCCTCAATGGCTGGGTGGCCCCGTGTCCCACTTATCTGTGCTGTCGGAACCCTTGGGTGCTGTCTGGCTGCCCGACAGTGTGATTGTTTGATCGGGTGTCCTCTGAAGGCAATGTCGAGTTATTGCGCCCTGGCCTGGCAGAAGAAAAAAAAGAGGAAACCGGAATAAATTAGAGACAGCAGCCTTTTACACATGCCAGCTGCAGGACAGAAACGGCTCACAACTCGTTTCCAGTTGAAAAGTTTCACCAGCATTCTTGTTTTCGTGAACTGTCCTAATTACAGGATCCCTGTAGTCTCACAACAGACACATCACCACACATGAGTTATAGTGCTCCCTCTTGGTTTTAGGAGAGTAAGCTTCAAAACTGTATTTAAAACAAAAAATGAGTTTTGCTCTTTTTTATTTTCATTGTTCGTTCTTTCATTCAGTCAAATAACTCCAAGTGTAAACAAGAACCAGTCAATCGAGTTCTGCAAAGTTTCATCTGAGAGCTCTCCATGTTTGTTTGGCTCCGCCTCCTGTCAATCAAAATCCAGTCAAGACAAAAGACAGACAAAAGTTCTTCTGCCAGCCGTAGTCTATGAAACTGAACGTCACAACAGAAGGGGGGGGTCAACAAGGCTCCTCACAACCCTGCTGATGTGTGGATTCTGACTGTTCATCTGGGATTCAGCTGGAAGTTAGTAGTCCCATTTTTATTGGCTACTGCCTATTGTTTTGATTGTTAGCTTGTGTTGCTACCATTATTTGGCTTATTTATAGTGTTTACATATAGTGTTTTTTTTAGAAACAGCTGTTTCTTTTCATCTAATTCAAGACTGTAGTCT
Organism: Macquaria ambigua; assembly: GCA_008360985.2. Taxonomy (NCBI): domain Eukaryota; kingdom Metazoa; phylum Chordata; class Actinopteri; order Centrarchiformes; family Percichthyidae; genus Macquaria; species Macquaria ambigua. Next base: position 41,033 of record VMKM01000365.1, read on the forward strand.
TAACAGTAATATAAATGTTAGCATAGCATGAAAACATTCTGAATCAAAGGTGAAATCAAATTGTAAATTTATAAAAACAGTTTTGGAAGATGGCACAGTGCTTTGGTGACAAGGTGGATGGAGAGACCCTAAAATAATGTCTATTTATTTGCTGCCTTTCTCTCAGTTGTTGGATACTTGGTTCACAAAAAGTCAAACACAGTCTTGAGCACAATGTGGAAAATATCTTATTAGGCTGTGAGTAAAGCCTCTAATCTGTCAATATTTGTGGATGGCTATTACCTGTCAGTGTTGGGCTTGTCCTGAGGCGTCTCCTCTGGGCAGGCGCTGCCCAGTATTCTCTTCCTGGCCTCAGCGTACTCTGCCTCACGCTGGGCCAGAGACTTGACCTGTGGTGTAGGCTTGTTCTGATTCAAGGGTGATCCCAGTGACCCGTTGCTTGCAGGTCGCTTCAAAATGCGTATCTGAGGTGGGGGTGCTGCTGGTAGAGAGTCGTCCTGTATCACCATGGTTGTCTTTAATGGGGATCGTGGAGAATTATTACTGGACTCCCTAGAAGCAGACCAACAGGATACAGTCCATGCAAAATGAGTGATATGACAGACAGGATGAGGGAGGCAGTGCCGATAACAGTTTAAATGATAAATCCATGGCCAAAAGACTTATTACAGAAACCCAATACATGCATTACTGATTCAGTTTTTCCCTGCATATCAGCAAAGTTACACACTTGGTACAACGCATCTTGAGACAATTTCTGAATTGTTAGGATCTGCTCTTCAATTCACATAAAAAAATGTGGCCCTATGAATGAATGAAACAAGTTAATTGGATCAAATCAGTGTACCACCAGAAATAAACTGGCTCTTGGTAGATCACCTGTATGATGTACTGAAGAGTGGCTTTTAATAATTTGTAAAAAGTCTTAGGTTGTGTTCAGGTGTGTACTTTTACAGATTAAGCAAAACACTATAGTTTTGAATGGAAACAGAAGCAATCATTTTAAAAAGTCACAAATTTGGGCCATGTTTCTTCTACCTTTTAAAAGGCCTTACTTTTCTTTCTGGCTGATCCTTAGCTTCTCTTCTAACCGTTTTTCCATTTCCTGTGGGGACAAAAAAATAGTCCAGACATGTATTTTATGTAAACAAACAACAAGATGAGATTGATTTGGGGTAGGAAGAAAAGTGCCGCAGGTAGTAAGCAGGTCGGAGAGTGGATGGAAAAGCAGGATTCAGTTACAAGCTATTTATACATGTGTAGGACATCTGCCAAGTCATAACAGAGTGCTCAGCTAGCTAACATTAGCCGGCTGATGTTGCCAGCCAAAATTGTTAATATAAGGTGAGATTAGGTGCGTTTTATACTGACTAACCACAGGAAGATATGTTAAAAAGAGCTGTAACTTCAACCTGACAAGCTGCTAACCTTCTGACCAACTTCTTCTCTCGGCGTCACGAGCTAGCGATAGTGACGATAGCTAGATTGATCTTAATGTTAGTCAACTTGCCAGTTTGGCGGCATGACTAGCTTGCTAACCGATAATTAGTGGACAACATGGCCGAAATTGTTGTCCAACAATATCCTGACCTTGTAAACTACAGGAAATCACCAAGTTAGTTCAGCAAGCTGACATCATAGCATAAATAGTTTTATGCCAGGCTCCATGGAAAATGTGCTAAATTTACGACCATGATATAGTAACTGTACACATTTTATTAATCTGTTAAAAAAATCGATATTTCAAAGTTACTCATCTTCACTTTATGACGGTAGAATTTCGACATTCTAAGCTGATTCTCAATGCTACTAGTCGTCGTCCACAAATGGTTCGGTTAGTCGTTATTGCGGGGAATAGTGTGAATCAGTGTTCAGTGTAAGTTATTAGCGTAAGCCGAATTAAATATGAGACAAGAGTGGGTCGTTAGAGGGCTTTAGTTGTCTTGTGAGAGGTGCGTGTATTTTCCAACAAGTAAACCAACATTCATTTGGCACATTTTCCATGTTAGCCATGCAATAAATAGCTAGCTTAGCCTTCGCTAACGTCAACCTAAGCATTTCAACAGGAACTCTAATTTCGTGGGTTTCGCTCGCGTCGTGTATATTCGTTAGTTGGTCGTCGTTAGCTAAGAATCAGGCATATTAACGTCGTTTCATGCGAAATAAGTTAGAAATAACAAACGTCACCTGGCTAGTTAGCTAGTTGGCCATGTTAAGCCTGTCTCGCTCATTAGCTACTTGACGTTAGCTCGCCAAGTTTCTTAAAGCTAACGCTAGCTTTAGCCACATTGTTGGCCCGTGGGAGCCGCTAACATGGAGCAACGTTATGAGAACTTCTTAAAGCAACCCTGTAAATATAAAGAAGCTACCAAAAGGATATTTGACGTGAACCGAAGCTATATTGAGCCTTTCATTATTTACCCCACTATCAGCAGCTTCCTCCCAACTTTCGGCGACCTCCTCATCCATGTTTCATTTTGCTCAGACACGCTGTGTGGAGTTGGCTGTCCTGGGCTCCTTCAGATCCGCCTCTCGGACGTCCACAGCCTTTGACATCACACTGACGGATTTCCCCAGAGCAAGATACCCTCATTACACAGCTGATTAGAAATGGGCCAAAATTGGCTAACTACATTTCAGTAAGTGTCAGTAAACAACGAAGAAACTAAAGTCTTAAGCAAGAAAAAGTAAAATAAGTCTTTTGCCGTTTGCTCTGAACATGCTACAGGTGTGTCAACCCAGGGGCACTGTGATGGCTTCCTTGTTTGCTGCGCGCCCCCCCCCTCCTTATTTTGAAATTATTCTGCTGTAGCATGTCTTTCTCGAGACCATCTGGATATGTTAATACGAAGTAAAGCCATGGTAGTCTTTCTATGACTGTAACTCTTAAAATTGCAAAGACTGGTGTGATAGGTAACATCACAGAGTAACAGTCCTGAATCTTAAGATAATTTACTATAGCATTTCTTTCTTATGACCCTCTCTGAACATGCAATGGCCTGCAGTGTGACTACACTTATTCAATTACTGCTATGGCCCATCCTCCTATATACCAGATAATATATACAGACAGAATAAATTACAAGAAATTAAATTAAATTATTTAATTATGATATTGGCAACCGTTAACTTCCATACAGGTAGAGTGTTATTACAAACATTAGGATAAGAATATTTTTTGGGGAAAAAGTGCTGTGTTAAGCCATGCTGTAGGCACAGTATATAAACAAAGGCATTGAAAGAAAGTTGCCTTGTTGCCTTGAGATTTCTCAGCCAAATCACATATGTAAATGTGAGTATTTTACTCAGTGCTGTTACACATCTTTGATCACAGAAGGGCATGTGTAATACACCACATACCCCTTATGATTTTGTGACTGATAAGGAAATAATTTCATTCATACTTCCTATTCTTGTATACTTGTGATCTGATCAGAATGTAGCATTAGGGTAAATTCAGGCTCTGTTTATAGAGATGAGTACAGACAACCAGTGTAGTTTTGGTGTTAAGAGAGTCTGGCTCAGTGATGGCTGTCTTTATGGTCCCAGAGGTGATCAGTCCCCTCAGAGGTATGAAATTATTTTTAGAATTGCATCCGTTTTAAAAAAATGTTGTTATCCCCAAGAACAATAAATTGATATTCTTGGCTGTGTTAGGAGGATTTTGGGTAGGATTGTTGGCACAAAGAAAACATTGTTTTATCAAGCGTTCCCTCAGTTTTTAGTCCTCTTGTGATAAGGCTGTTTCTGTTTGGGCACATGAGGGCAGTGCAGGTTTGTCGGACCACAGCTGATGGTTTCAGTCAGATTTAGTTCAAACTCAGTTTGGAACATGATAGTGTAGTTTGCAGTTTGTCTGGAATGTCTATTTTATTCTATTTTTCGATTATCTATTTTTAAATCACTTATCTCTAAACCTTTTTGCTATTTGGCCTTTATTGTACACACATGTTTATAAAGTAGTGCACATGATAAGATCTTATAAGGCATCACAAGCTTATTAAGATCACAGTGTGAGTGCTGGTTGTCTTCATCAGTGCTGAAACAAAAATTGAAATTCAAAACATATTTGGAAGTATTAATTGCATGACATTTAAAATGTTAATTATTATATTGACATGACTGATTAATGTGTGTGTGTTTGATTTTCATCTGAGTACAGACTCGTGTTTTTCTCAATGGTGAAATGAATCTGTTCTCAATGATCTAATGAAGACTTTCTGTAACATCATACAAATAGCTTGAACACAGCGGTGGTTTACATGGTATTGTAAAAATGTATTAAAAATAAAAATGAGATTGGTTGATAACTACAAAGTGCGTATTTTGTCTTCCTTGGACTTTGTACATTGGCTGACTACACCGGTAGGACTAGTTACACAAATTTATTGCTACCGGAATTATATTTGCTTCCTCACTATCATAATTGTGTTCTAAGAGACACAAATTACATGCTGTCATAGGGATTTGGATCAGATATAGTGAAGCTGATACTGACAAAAACAGAAATGAACACAATAACCCAACTGATATGCATGTCAGCTTTTCTTGCAACATTGTCTTATAGCCTGAGATGTTTGTGTTTTATGGTATAATATATATATATATTTGGTATTTACATATGCATTTATATAAATGTTTACATGATCAGACAGATGACCAAATATTTGTTTTTGAAGGTCACAAGTTGAAGCAGCCTGCAGACTTCATCTCTCTCTCTCTCTGTCATTAAAGAATAGGTTGACAATTTTTCAAGTCTGTCTTAAAACCATAGTCAGGAGCCAATATGAACATTAAAATAGGTGTAACACGCTGTAATCATTCCTCCTTTCCATACTGGCCATTAAAAATCCCTTCCTAATGCTCTTTCAATGTAAGTGATGGGGGGAAGGGGGGTCTACGGTCCTTGTTTTGTGTAAAAATATATTCCAAAGTTTATCTGAAGTTAATACTGTATGAGGCTTCTGAGTGAATCAAAAAAATATTTTCCAAACTTACGGCCTTTTTAGTATGAAATTACCTCTTTGTGTTTCCACAGACTGTGTTTCCCATTGAGCTGCAGTGGAAGGACAGTCACAAAAAGATGGCATTTGGCACTAAAAAGAAAGGTCATTTTATCTTCAGATAAACTTTGGAATGTATATTTGCAAAAATAGGACTGTGGATTTTGTCCCATCAGTTAGACTGGGAGCATGTTATGAAGGGATCTTTTAATGACCAGTATGAACAGGAGGAATGATTACAGCAAGCAAAACCTGTTTCAGTGTTCATATGGGCACCTGACTATTGTTTTAAGACAGACCTTTGAGAATTGAGAACCAAATAGTCCAGGTCTTGTGCCATTATTTTTGTGTATAGTAACAGCAACAACAGTGTAGGCTACTGTAAAGATTAGTATGAACAGTAGTAGCCTACATACTGTACTGTACTGGTATTAGTATGGAATTAGGACTCAGCTCATAAGATATCTGGTGTGCATAGCTGATACTTCGTCCTGATGATTGAGTCTACCAGGTCACCAAAAACATTTGGATTCATCCTCTGAGAACAATGACCATCCACCACAAATTTCATGGAAATGTGTTCAGGGGTGAGTGGGGATTTCTGGTACAACTTCACCTGATTTCAAGGTGCACTGAGACAGGAAATCTTGGTAATATGTTATATGATGATGGCCACAAGCCAAACAACAAGCTCTTAAAATGTGACTTGAAATTAAAACCTCAGGTTTAGGTTTTCATTATGCACCAGTTATTTCCTTCTCTGAACATCCAGTCCTCTATATGTCCATGACAGATTACATATGTGTAATCTGTCACTATACACTATATGTTCAGTGGTGAATATTTCAGAGATGTAAAACAAAAATCTCTCTGAGATCAACATCTGGACCAGGTCTGCCACAGAGGCAATTGAATGCCTCAAAGAAAACACAGACAGTTTGTGAAATTAAGTGGTAGATTTATTTGAAATGCAGAGTGAGTTTTCATTGCAGAGAAAATCCATTTCTACAATTCATGACCAGTTGTTTAGTTCTTTTAAAAACTTGTTTTCATGTCAAGTGTTAAAGCCCTCAGTGTAGGCCTAGATTTCATATTAATGCATTCTGGATTTCTGTTTGCAGTGGTTTCTTTCTTGGTTTACCCACAGTGGTTACATGTGCTCATACTGACTACTCGGTTCTTTGGAAAAAAAGCTGTAAAAATGATGGCCTTATTTATTATAAAGAGTTTGCAGACACTGGGTGTTTGATACAGCAAACGCAGTAGGTTTCACAAACTGCCTTTTGGCCAGATCATTAGTCTGTTATATAAACTGGCAGCCAAACTGGGCTTTAGCTGCAGGATGAATATCATGCATTGCATTAAAGACACAAAAGACTTTGAAGCTCTGTGTTGGCTGCTTAATGTTACTGAAAGGAAATGTCGTTGCTGGGAGATCAGCACCCAACCAATTGACGTGCCAACTGTCGTGGACATCAAATCTATAAGATCATCCATTAACCTCCAGGTTGCTGCAAAATCTGCCAACCCTGCAGACATCCTGACTAAGTCAAAACGTCTAATGGGTTTGTCTAAACCAAGTCAGACTATGACTGCTGCAGCCTACGAAAACATTCTTCTGCCAACTGTCAGTGGATCATGAAACATCTCAAGGACAGCAGCAGCAGGAAGGAGTCAGCCTTGACCAAAATGTATAACATCTCTTATCCGATAAAATAAAGTGTTGACAATGTGGAGAAGCAAATCAGGAGTCAAATAAATAATGAAATATAATAAAATCAGTGTTGTAGCAGGAAACAAAGCAGCCATCCAGGATTCAGAAAGTCACACCAGACTGATTAAAAGGACTTTTGATGTTCAACCAGCTGCAACATTGAGCCCTGCAGCAGTGGACCCTTCAACAAGACAAAAGAAGAATGACACTAGTGATCCTAGAGAGAATGACAGCAGCGTGGTGATGCTAGCACAGCAATAATTGTACTGTGACGGCAGATATAAATGTACTGTATTGCACTTGCAAGACATCATTTCATACTTTTGCTCTTTGAAATCCAGTCAACTCTCTTTTGATGCATGATTGCAATACTGCAGTTTTATTAGGACATCAGAATAAAATTAGCATTTACAAACTTTTACATAACCTTCATTTTTCATGTATCAAAAGAATTATGAGGTTAATAAAAGACACACGATCACACCCCAAAAGGAAGACTTTACATGTGGTCCTTGCAATGTTATATATATATATATATATATATATATATATATATAGATTACATAAAAATACCTCATTGTCATTGTGCTCTTTTTTTTTGTTGTGATTTTTATTTACAAAACTTTTTTAACTTGTGGTTTTTCAAGATGAGCACTTATGGACGTAGTATCCTGTCACATATCCTATGATGTAAATGGACACCAGTGCAGCCAAAGCTCCTGCCGCCTTCACTGCTATTCCAGTGCTGCCGATACACACTCTGTTGTAGAGCCTGTGAATGTATCAGAAAGGGAGGCAGAGTCAGACTATTGTCATTCTAACATTATTTTATAACCTGGTTTCACCACATTGTCTCTTTATTTTGACTATAAAGGTTTTGCAAAGAACTTTAGCATTTAACTGATGTCAGATGTAAAAGCTAATTTTATATTTTGAGACATGAAATTAACCTTTTTTAACCCCATCAAACCCATACATCAAGTTTAGTCCACACATGTCCCAGTACATGGTTTTACCTCATCCACATCTTCTTATAACTCTATATATTTGCACCTCAGAAGCATCAGAAAATTCTCAACTTTATATTTGACCTTTGCATCTTTATGTCGGGCTTCACTTTGTCTCACCTCATCACAGTAGACTGCGATGCCTCTACGTTCATGTTGATGTTGTCCTCGTTCCAGCGGTCATATTGCACGCTGCTGGCACTGTTGGAGTCCATGTCAGAGGTTTATCTGCTGCCTGGAATCACTGCTTCACTGCTCAGCCTGGACACATAAACTCTGTGCTCAGACTCAGTGAGGACAAAGAGCTGTCTGAGTGTAACAAAATGTCTACAACACTAATGTGCATTAAGCCTAATGAGGTATCATAACTACAGTAAAAATAAGAAAAGGCAGAATTGAATATGTTATCATTATGTGTAGTAATTTTGTAACTTAAATATATTTGGTTACTTTGTAATAAAGAAAAGTCTTAATAATCTACTTTTAATATATTATAATGCAACTAAACTAACTAAATGTGTTTTAACGCTTATGACATTTTAAAATGAGTGCAGGTGCCAATGAATCATGTCAGTCAAGTGTTTATGCTGTTTAATCAGCTAAATCTGACCACATGACTGAAATAATCAGACTCAAAAGCAGTGATTTGATAATTGTCACCCAAAGCAGAATTCAGTTTATATCCAAACATTCAAATAAACGTCATGTGTGCTCACCTGTATGAGTCTGGAACAGTCAACCACTTGTCTAGAAAGCTCTGCTTTCCAGCACTTTTAAAGCCAGACTGAGACTGAGAGAGTCATGCCTCCTGCTTGGTATGAGACCTTGGCCATAGTTCATGTGTTCACTGAGGTCAGTCTGTCATAAACCCATTGGTTGTATTCCAGCTTTTGTCTATCACCTTCTTATATGACTCTTTCTCTGTGATAAAGGGCAATTTAAGCTCCGTGTGGTTTGTTAGTCTCCGGTTTCATCACATCCTGTGCAGATACTGGACAGCAAAGCAAAATACTAAGTGTTGAAGATTTTCATGAGACTCCCTCCCCTGCATGAAAATGTGATTCAGATAAATATAATATCACTTTGTTGTTTCAAAGGTTTTTTCTTAGGCTCTGTTGCAGAAAATAAACATGTTGAAATAACATGCTGGGATAACAGCGCCCTCTGGTGTTTTTAGATGTAAAGCAATCCAGCAATCTCAGCTACTCACTCATGTTATTACCATAAATATAGTAATGTATCAATGTGGTGATGACCTACTTGATAAAATGTCACATAAAGCACCTTTTAAGCAAGAAAAACAGTCAGATTCCTTGTGGTTTCTGTAGGTTTAGACAGATTACATTTGTATGTTGAGAAGAGTTAAATTTACTTTTATTTTGGTTTCACATGCTTTTGGGGGGGGGGGGGGGGGGTTACACTGCTGCCCCCTCATGGACAGGTGTTAAGCTCATGGCTCTGAACACCTGCTCTGGGACTGGCTTTTGAGAGGTAAGAACTTAACTGTCCACACCTAAAAATAACATTAATATTCAGACACATATCCCGTTAATTACTACAACATCTTTATCCTGCATCACCATGGAAACATACCTGGGTATCCACATAAGATGAGTTAAAGGACCTTTCGAGGCCTCCTCTGTGGCTTTGTCTATGATGCTGCTACACAGCAATGTTATCTAACAAGTGAAATTGAACTATTCATTAATAATATCCAGAACCAATTTTAAAAAGTTTTGATGTTTGTTTAATTTTTGTTTGATGAGATCTCTTACAAAGTCACTGCATAATTCAATCAGACATACAAACCAAACAGCTCTTAATCCTGTAGTTTTTTCTTAACCCACAACAAACTATTCTTTTAAACACAGGAAACGTACACAGTATCTTACCACAAGGATGCCCTTGCTTTGTCTTTTTACTGTAACTAGGTCTTTAATTCATGATGCTGGAAGACCCCAAAGGGGTTGTACAGCTTTCCATGTGCTTGATGTATATTTACAGATAGTTGCAGATATATCTACAGATATCAGTAGACCCAAAGTTATATTCAAGTTCCATCTCCTCAAACGATGGGTATGCTTCATTTTCATGTAAATTCATCATCATAACAATTATTACCTTCACCTATTTCTCCCAATAAAGATCTTTGTGCTACTGGTAACTCAGAGATGTATCATATAAATTAGTATTATTGACTTTTCTTTAATCAACTTATGAACTGCAAACCATACTGTGAACAGTCAATAGGGTTTTTTATCTGATATATACACCGTTTGTTTTCTGACGCAGCACACACAGAGATCTAAACGGCCAAGAACATGTTGGACAAGTAGGAAAGACAACATATAAGCGTGTGTGGATCACAGCATTAAGAAGATGTGAAAAATAAAAACTGTGGCAGTAGAAGTTGAGATGAAAGAAAATGTATGTTTTGGGTTCAGATATTATGTTATATTATATTATATTTATTATATTACAGGAAGTAATTTTTTCACACCGGAAGTTTTACAAACACTTTAGGACTTCCGGTGTGCCATAATACCGCTGCGCATATTTCAGGTTTGTTTAACCATTTCACCTGCCCGCTTGTTAATTTCATCGTTTACTGTACCTAGGCTTTTAACTAGAGCTACGGACACAGTTACGGGTTCTCCAGTTTCTATCTCTGCCAGCTGTGCTAACTATTGCTTTAAAATCATGTAGTTAGCTGCAGAAGCTGTTTAGCAACAATCATCCATGCTAGTTTTAGCTAGCTAACGTGTTAGCATCAACCGCTTGACCCACAGCCACAACACACGCGGGTTTAATGTTTGAAGTACTTAACTCATCTACCATTTCTCTTAATATGCAGGCATAGACTGCTACATTACAATTCAACCACTTTACAGTTAGAAACAAGTATACCGTTAGCGGGCTATCTACATCTCCCTAACTGGCCTATTAGCTTTATACTGTAACGTTGCGATGCACCGTATAGTAACCTTAAGCTAAACGCCGATAGTGGTATTCCTCATGCCAAACCTAACTTAAAATATAAGGACTTGACATGACCCATTTCTTAATTATTAGTATGCGCAGGCACGTCTGTCGTAAATATGACCACGTTTGCAGTAAAAGTGTTTGGGAATGGTCCGCGCAATGCATGTTGGTGGGACAGCACCAGTGGTGGAAGAAGTACTCCGATCCTTTACTTAAGTAAAAGTAGAAATACCATAGTCTAAAAATACTCCTGCATTAAAAATGTTATTTAAATAAAAGTACAGTACTATCAGCTAAATGTACTTCAAGTATCTAAAGTAAAAGTACGCGTTATGCAGAAACACTCCTTTTAGAGTGTTATATTATTAATAATATACTATATTATTGGATATTATTACTTAATGTTATAAGTTGTCAATGTGCAGCCAATTGTAGATACTTCATACACTAGTGGTTAGTTTAATAGTAAAGCACTACTGCATTGCATAAAAGCTCCTCATTATGTTTCTTTTCTTAATCTAAAAAGTGATTGGGAACTAAAACATCCAAATAAATGTAATAAAGTAAAAAGTACAATTTTCCTCTCTGAAATGTAGTGAAATAGAAAGTAGCATAAAATGTGTATACTCAAGTAAAGCACAAGTACCTCAAAATTGTACTTAAGTACAGTACTAGAGTAAATGTACTTAGTTACTTTCCACAACTGGACAACACTAGGAATAAGAGGCTTATAATCAGTTAATAATAATAATATGTACTAGAGGTGTTCTTTTGACAGCTTACATACATGTAAAATGGAAGATAAATGGAAGAAACAATGACCAATAAGAGACATGGATCTATAATAACTGTATTGGTTTGTTTTGTTCTCTATAAGCCTAACTCTTCATGATTCAAATGAAGCTGAACTGAAATGACATGTAATGAACACTTGTGTGTTGTATGTGTGTGTGTGCGATGTGGAGCAGGCGGTGGAGACTGGACGCTGATGGGGGACGAAAAGGAGACCTGGAAAGTAAAAACTCTTGACGAAATCCTACTAGAGAAAAAACGCAGAAGAGAATTAGAAGAGAGAACAGATCCCAAGCGCCAGAAAAATGTAACGTATCTCAAAGCTCATGTTAGACCCATTTGACACCTACATGTGGATACAGTGTTAAAAATGGCAATTGCGAAGTTTTATCTGTTGTAGAATTTTTATATTAAAACTCACCACGATAAGTTTAAAAATAAATGACTAGTAATGAAAACATAACATTTTTATCCTTAGTAATCTTATAATTGTAATATCTACAAATGTTTTTGTTGCTTTTAATTTCATCATTATGTTTTATGCTTTAACATAAGAGTTTATTGTTCCATTTTTAAAAAGGCTGTTTCAGAAGCTTTTGCACCAAGACATACACTAAGAAACAGTTCTGGTGGGAACAATAAATATGTATTTATGTGTTTTTTGGCAAGAAATGTGTTAAAATTGAATAGTGGTAGCTACATTCCAAATGTTCTGGTATTTGTATTGACTTTTTTATTCCTTATCTGAGTGCATTTTAATGACGCCTCCCTGGCTTTAACCACATATTCTGCTCTTCTTGTCTTGCACAGTTCACACAGGGCCTTGTTCCACAGGCGGATGATCGGGAAGCCAAACGAGACACTCCGGAGGAAGGAGAACTACGGGATCAAAGGATGGAAATAACAATTCGTAATTCCCCGTACACACGGGATGACTCAACAGAGGACAGGTACTTGGGATTGTAGGAAACAACATAAATTAATGGTTACTGCCAATTCAGGAAAGTGTATTTTTATGGTGGAAGTAAGTATGCATATACAGTTTAAACTTCAAAGTTTTGTATGCCATGGTTTAAAATGATATGCAACACAGTGTCGCAGGCTCTTTAGAGTCTCACTATGTTTTCTTTACATTTATGCAGGGGAGAGGAAGATGACTCGCTAGCAATTAAGCCTCCACAGCAAATAGCAAGAAAAGACAAATCTCACCACAGGAAGGAGGAGAAGAGAAAAGACAAAAGACGTCATCGCAGTCACTCTGCTGAAGGAGGTGGGGGAGTGCTACTTGATTACATAAACACAAACATGTGTTCTACAGCTGAATACAACATGTTTGGAACTGGTTTTTGCTTCCACTCATGTTTTTTTACTTCCACAGCAGTGAAACACGTACGACCCAAAGACAAAGAAAAAGAGCGGGAGAGTGATCGCAGGAAGCGTCAGTGGGAAGAAGACAAAGCCCGGCGAGACTGGGAGAGGCAGAAACGAAGGGAACAGGCCAGAGCTCATTCACGCAGAGAGAGGTGAGCACCGACCTTGGAAAGGCGCTACATATTAGATTATCTTTAATAAATAATATAATTCATTAATTCAGGGATAAAAGTATTTATTCATTTGTTTGTCACTTGGCTTTAATCAGTATTCAATTTGAATGAACCTGTTTTATTGGAGTGTATTCAGTATGTCCCCTTGCCAGGATGTTAAAGCCAGAGCAACATGAAATTAATCTAAATGTCTTTTCTTTTCCTTTTTTCCCCAAATCTATAGCTACTGTACTGTGTACATGAACATGTGACGTACTGTACAAAGCACCTGAAGTTACACACAACATTGTTAAAAATCTCCATAGTTTATTCTAACTTTTCTCACTCAAGTCCAGATAGCAAGATTGTAGGTGTGTTTTCTATTACAAGCAAAGTTAATCAAGCCCACGTAAACAATGCAGACTCAAGTGGACACCCAACAACAAACCCACGTGGGTCGGGTTGTTATGGCAATATGTTAATCATTGAGTTACAGCTGTGATGATAACAGAGAACTGTATTTTTGAGTGAAACAAGCTTTAATAACACAATTATTTATTAAACATAAGCAAACAATGACAAGATTGGATTTTTGGTTGTCTGGACAGACCTCGATTGGATTCTCCTGGGTTTTTTTTGGACCACAGGGACCGGCTGGAACAGCTGGAGCGCCAGCGCGAACGAGACCGAAAGCTGCGCGAACAGCAGAAAGAGCAACGGGAGCTGAAGGATCGTGAGAGGAGGGCTGAGGAGCGGCGCAAAGAGCGAGGTGCTCGACGAGAAGGTCAGTGAATGAACCCAAACAGCTGCTGGACAGCAGGGGTGTTTTTTCACTTCAGATACAGCCAGGCTAGCTCTTTCCCTCTGCCTTCAGTCTTTATGATTCAGGGTTCCAGCTCCTCAGTTGACATATCAGTCTTTTAAAAATGAAGACATTTAAAAATGTCTTAAATTCTGTTTGGGAAAGTCTTAAATATTGATTTATTGAATGTTGTAAGCATGGTCTAAAATTCACTAAAGGCACAAAATACCTGCACATTTAATCTCCTGACAGACATAAGACTGATATCGATCTTCTCAGAAAGAAAGCAAATAAAATGTTCAGCCATTTCTTCTTGGCGAAATCAACAAGAGTTGAATTTGAATGCCTCTGTTATCCTGTTATAGTCTTTTAGGTTTTTGCTATTTGCAAACTTTGTCCCTTGGTGACCACTGTAGTGTCTGTCTGGATGCGATGGCATGGAGGAGCTAGCTAGTTAACTAACCTGCAAACACTCCAGTTTCTGTGGGTTTACTTTCTACCTAATTTTAACCCTTTCTCCAGTGCTTCCATTTAGCCGTTAATCTCTAGTATTTCAGAGCAGTATGTCAGCTAGGACTGGTGATTTGCATCACACACTCCCTTACACATTCCCTTTTCAGAATATAAATACCAGGAACAATATTGGCTAAATAGTGTGTAGGAAACATTGCTGGGTAAATAATTGTCCAACTCCACCAATATTTGGGCAAAAGACATGCTGTAAAAAGTGAGGCAATCGCTTCTGTCACACACTGTCTGTAGGCTAAATGGGACAGGATGGCATTTACTTACTTACTTAAAAGCCATGTATAAACTATAAAATAGAGAACCACAGTAATAATATAGGCATCTAAATGACTTTCAGCATAGAACTAATAAGAAACATAACAAATATTTTTTCTCACACTAATAAACATATTTGGACAAATGTTCTTTAACTAACTAACCTGTTATTGTCATTTTGCCTAACATTGAACTGTCAATATATGTATTTACTCAGAAGTCTATATTTTCACATTTGATGTTTATTTTTATTGCAAAATTGTCCTTAAATTTAATTAAACGGTAGCATTAAAAGTCTTACATTTAACTTGCTTATACAGTACATGTAGACATCCTGACAGACATAAGATTGATATCGATCTTCTCATCTCAGTCTCAGAAAGAAAGCAAATAAATGTTCAGCCATTTCTTGAAGCTCAAAATCCAAAGCATCCAGAGTCACTGTCGTATTACCAATCGTAAGGGTTGTGTTTTTTAAACCCGGTGAACCCTGTGATGCTAAATCTCCAGCCGTGAATTTTAAGAGACTTTCCTATCTACAGTGCTGTCTCATCATCGGATGCTACCCGATGAGTATGATAAGCCAAAACAAAGTCACCGCAGCCGAAGTCCCACCCGCGCTCCCCGGGACAAATCGGAGCCCAGCGAGCCACGGAGAAGTGGAAGTGAGTGCACAATGATTTCACAGTGTCTAAAAAAATCTCTTATTTGCTTTTATTGTATTTACACTTAACTGTATCCTGCTCAGTGACTCAGTTTCCCCAAGATCATCATATACGTTTCAGCATAGCTCACGCTGCGTTTTGTTTGCAGCATCGAAGGAGGAGAAGCCAGAGGGCAAAGACCTGCTCGCAGACCTCCAGGACATCAGTGACAGCGAAAGGAAGACCAGCACAGCAGAATCCTCCATGGGTAATGGATGATATAACCTACACTTGTAGCGACCAGCAGACATAACCATTATACAACAAAGGTGTAGTACTAGGGTTGTCCAATTGCTCTATTTATTACTGTAAGTGGCTAAACACTCTCGGGAAGCCTGACTTCTTTGATAGGATATTTTCACTTTAAATGTTAATCAGGAGGATGGGATGAGGATAATCACTCACTTAAGTTAGTCATTATAGCTTTGCACTTTACAAGAAGGAATAAGGGGATCAGAAGCACCGCAGGAACGTACTGCTTCCAACACATGATCACAGAACCAACAACTGCAACACGGTGTGGCAGTTTCAGTATTGCAGTTGAATTGCTTCAAATTATTATTTTTTTAAATGCTCATGTCTCCTTGTCTAGTGTCAGGATCAGGCTCTGATGACGAAGAGGACGACGATGAGGAGGAGGAGTCCAGCAGCCAGAGTGAGGGCGAAGAAGAGGAAGAGGAGGAGGAGGAGTCTGTTTCAGGCTCAGGAAGGTCTGAGCAGAGTGCAGGTAAAAATGTGAACGACGGCTCCACAGCTGTGACACAGTTACACAGCAGCACAGGTCTAATACAGTGGCTCCTTCGTCTCTTTCAGAGGATGTGAGTGAGGATGAGCAGTCAGTGGAAGACTTTGAAGAGGAGAGGGAAAATGGAAATCACATACCTGCAGGTGGGTGAACATGTCACCTGTGAGGGTACTGTATAGTCATTCAAAGGCATAGTTGCAAAGTTTTTCTCATGATTCAAATGTCCTGAGTGTTTTATGGAAACAATCTTTACCTGGAAATCATTTTAGATGGAAGAGTTGCATGGCTAATAGAGAGAGCTTAGCCTTGTCTGTGAAGTTTTATTTATAATTCTACTCTTGGAGGTTAATATAATTCCTTGCCAGGACTCATCTCTAAAGTGATCCAAATGCAAGCGAAAAGGTAACCCCACCACCAAAAGTTCAAAACACAGGACCTGGACCTGATGTCACCTGATGTCAGTAAAAGCGGGACTAACACTAGGCAGCAACTGAAAATGATAATAATAATTGAGCATTAAACGGGTACTCCACCGATTTTAGTATTGCACTTCCATACAGTTGGGGGACTCACAAGAGACAGATAAAAAAAAAAAAAAGAATAGTCAAAATCAAAGCAACACACGATTCTACAGTTCCTATAATGCAACTCGATAGTGCCTTTCATTAGAAACTCCAAGCTCCTACACCTCCCACACCTCCCAAGTGTTCCTGGAGCTTTGACCTCTCCACATCTAAATTCTAGCAGCTTAAATGCACTTACCAACGCTAAAGTGACTTCCCCCTTACAGTGCCAGAGTCCCGCTTCGATCACGACTCCGAGGAGAGCGGTGAGGACATGGAGGAAGAAGAGGAGGAGGAGGAGGAGGATGAAGCAGAAGAGGGTGACCCCACGCCTCACTCTCAAACTCATTCTCGCTCCCCCACCCCCGAAGAGAACTACATCCCAGACTCCCCCCCAATTTCACCTGTGGAGCTGAAGAAGGAGCTGCCCAAATATCTGCCTGCTTTACAGGTCGGTACCAACATAACACAAACGTTCACCCAGCTAAGCCACATATTATTAACGTAATCATCTAATGCAAGTTAGCAATATATTGAAGTCTTCAGTTAGATTGTGTGTTGTTTTTCAGGGGTGTCGCAGTGTTGAGGAATTCCAGTGCTTGAACCGAATAGAGGAGGGAACCTACGGCGTGGTGTACAGAGCCAAGGACAAAAAGACGGGTATGAAAATAAACACGTACATCCATGTGCTTTTGGTGTTCTTTCAGATGTGTTTATTGGTGAAACAATGAATATGTGCTCATGTTTGCAGATGAAATTGTGGCCTTGAAAAGGTTGAAGATGGAGAAGGAGAAGGAGGGCTTCCCCATCACCTCTTTAAGAGAAATCAATACAATCCTGAAAGCTCAGCATCCAAACATCGTCACAGTAAGGGTGAGAGAACTTACTTATTACTTATTTAGGTATTAACACTTTATTGGCTAATGTGTATCCTAAAGTGTTCTAGCTAAATCTAACCCTTGCTTTTCCCCGTGTATTAGGAAATAGTTGTTGGAAGCAATATGGACAAGATCTACATCGTGATGAACTATGTAGAACATGACCTGAAGAGTCTGATGGAAACCATGAAACAGCCCTTTCTGCCAGGTAATGTGATTAAAATGTGATTCATGATAGATTTTTCTTTGTCTATGTCTCTCCTTCGCCTCACAACAGCTCTGTGAAAGCATGACTTGTGTTTCTCAATCAGGCGAAGTAAAGACTCTGATGATTCAGCTGCTTCGAGGTGTCCGACACCTCCACGATAACTGGATTCTCCATCGCGATCTGAAGACGTCCAATCTGCTGCTGAGCCACAAGGGTATCCTCAAGGTATGCTAGGACTTTGCTTTTCACTCAGGTCCTGCGAACTAAAGGGGCTAGTTAATTGTTACCTTGGCAACAGCTACTCTTTTCTGTGAGGGCAGCTCAGGGAGTCTGCAGCAAGTAAACAAATTATGTGAATCAAGAGAATGAAGTAGGTTTAAGATTCACTGCTTATTTTTTCAATTCACGGTTGAAGTCGATATGGTTGTTAGGGACTAGTTGGCCTGTTAGATACAATCATTTGCCCACACGTCTAGCTTTTGATCGAAAATGCAAAATGTACATACCTCTGGGAGTTGATGAATGGTTTTCTGGGAAATCACTAATTGAAGTAGATGAGGCAGACTGAGAGGAAGGTTGGGTTGGAATGCAATAAACATAACAGATTAATGTGTATTGGATATTTGACACAGGATCTACCCTCCATTTTTTTAACTGTGTGGACATTATATAGGAGAAGGTTCACGATTGTTATAGTAACCGCTAACTTGTATTCAGCAGTGTCAGATTCATGCTAAACTCAAAGCATCAGCGCGTTGTAGAGCCATGACTGTAAGGCAAAGTTGTCCGTTTCACACAAACGGCAAACCTAAGTTTGACTTTTGGTGTGAAAGGGGCATGAAATGTGTCTGAAAATGGATTTTCCAATAAGAGTATGAGTAGTATGGCACTTTTATATCGAGAAGGACACTGGAGTAGTTATGATACTTATGCTGCATTCACATCACAGTCAGGCAGACAGTAGATGGCAAACCGGATATCATATTGGTGGACGAGAGCAGGACGCTAAAATTAGGTGAGGCCGGCAGAGAATACTGGTAACTGTAGATGGCATTGCTGTCCAAAATTAAAATATTTGAACTTTTTGCCATCCTCCGCGACAGAATTTCCAACTGGATGTTACGTAGCTCCCTCACACAAGGACAAAACATGGGCAATCTGAACAATGAGAAGCTAAAAATGTCTCTTTTTCCAACATAAACAAGGGATTCACCAAGTGCAGTTTTCCTTTCACTGTCCATGTTGGAAACGAATCAATGAACTTAAGTTTAGGAGGGAATTTAACATTAATTTTAATTTTAAGTTAATTTTAAGATACATGCATTTCTAGAATAACTACACAAGATAACAGACATGAAATCATTTTATTTAATATATTCTATTCCATTCTTTGTAAACAATACGACACCACCATAGCAACACATGCGTGTTTCGTTTTGCTGTCCTGCCATTCTGTCGGACTGTTTGTTTGTTTTTCCCGTGCTGTCCAGGAGGTGTTGTCTGTCTGCCGTTTGCCTGATTCCATGTGAATGCAGCATAAAGTCTTCCACCCGTTCCAGCCCTGGAATTATGACTTGATTCAATATTACCTTTAAGATTTAATTATATTGTCTTTTACAAAATCCATCTGTAGTCTGGTAGAGTACAGAAAGGGTTTCCTTTAATCCATCTTTTGATGATGCACAACTTTCTCCCAAGCTGGCAGCAGTACAGCACAAAAACAACACATGATTACTAAAAGTCAATTGGAGCATGAATTTCTGGCAGACAGAGTCCATGTGTAAATAAACCAGGTTTTTACAGACATTTGTCAATGTGAATTTTATGGAAGCTTACAATAGAAAATATGAATCACACTGTATCTTGTACTATCCTGTACCCTGCCGCACTGGAGTGTATGGTCATTTGATCTTCTATAAAAGGTCAGAAGATCATGAAAAAACACCTTTGGAGGAATCGTATTAATGCTGAAACATTGTTTTTTTACTCAAAATGAAATGTAGTGGTGTTCATGTGAGCCACCTGCCTTGTACTGTAGATTGGCGACTTTGGTTTGGCCCGGGAGTACGGTTCCCCCCTGAAGCCCTACACCCCTGTAGTGGTGACCCTGTGGTACCGATCACCAGAACTGCTGCTTGGAGCCAAGGTGGGAATTCAAAGTCACACTTCACAGTCAGGAACCAGATGAAATACCTATGCAATACCTGAATGTACAAATATTGAGGTGATGCACTTTTCACTGAGGTGGTAACATCAACCTGATAGGTTAGTTTACCCAACGATATATTTCCAAGAGAAGACAACATTTGAGCAGGATTTGGTTCATAAGATCCCAAATACTACTGAAACACTACTTGAGTTTTACAGTATATGATTTACACAGCCAGATGGCAGAGTTCCAGCAGCCCATCAGAGCACATCCACTTTCACACACAAGACAGACTCCAACGTTGAAGCGTGCCAGGCAGACTGTCTACTTTATGTTTCTGTGGACTGCCACTGTGTTTGTTCTTCTCTCCGCAGGAGTACTCCACAGCTGTGGACATGTGGTCAGTGGGTTGCATATTTGGCGAGCTCCTCACCCAGAAACCTCTTTTCCCTGGAAAATCTGAAATTGACCAAATTAACAAGATTTTCAAGGTAAATGCCCTCATTTGCCCTTATAAAACAAAGTAAATCCTCACCATAAAGGGTAAAGCTCTTCTGTTTACAGCCTGAAAATGTGTGCCTTCTGTCAAGAGTAGGTCAGCATGGAGTTCTGCAGGTGCACCACAGGGTGGAGCTGTTGGTAGACGTTAACCTAGCTGAGGAAATTATTATGAAACCAAGAAGGTCACCATATAGGGTTTTTCCATAGTAGGGGAGGTAGTTGAGCCACGCTGGCACAGTGTGAGTGTTTTTCTACTGCACTGCACAGCAAGGTAAAGTTATTTACCTTGATGACATATCATATATAGAACTTCTTCACAATAAAAGCATTCAATTCAATTTTATTTATATAACGCCAAATCATAAGTTCTCAGGGCATTTTTCATGTAGAGCAGGTCTAGGCTGTACTCTTATTTACCCAAGAATTCCCACCACAAGCAAGCACTAGGTGACAGTGGCGAGGAAAAACTCCCTTTTAACAGGCAGAAACCTCGAGCAGAACCAGAACCAGGCTCTGGGTGGGTGGTCATCTGAGAGAGAGAGACAGAGAGAGACACAGGGAGAGAACGACCATACAGTAGCACAATACAAGTTCCACATAGAGACGTAAAGCAATGCTAGTGCCATCCCGCCAGTAGAAGAACAGTAACTTAACACAACTGAAAGTGATCAGTAAACAGTAAAATAAGGCAGAAAAGTGAAAGTACACAGAAGTGACACTAAACTCTAAACCACAGAGATTCAGGTAGAAGCTGCAGAAGTCTCTAGCCTCCAGCACAGACACACACAAGTTTATCCACTGAGGACACAGCCAAGGGGAGGAGGTCGTCACAGGTTAGCCATAGTCAGCACTGCTACCAAGCAGGACCACAGCAGCACAGCTACAGTGGACCGACTGGGCCCCTGAAAAAAAGTAGTTGGCTAAATGCTTTTCAGTGGATGATCTGCATAAAGCTTGACAGCCGTGTGGACTGATGTCATTTAGGCCTCCCAAGTCATCCTACAGTCTTTACCAGTGATGAATTAAAGTATTGAAATGTACTTAGGACTGGTCTATCGCCACATGTCTGTGGTCGGTGAATACTTTTGAATATCTCATATCCATCTCTCCTTCACTAACAGTATGCTGTCTGCTGACTTGTGTGTGTGTCGTCTGTAGGATCTGGGGTCACCCAGCGAGAAGATCTGGCCCGGCTACGGCGAGCTGCCCGCTGTGAAGAAGATGACTTTCACAGAGTATCCCTACAACAACCTGCGAAAGCGCTTTGGAGCGCTGCTCTCAGACCAAGGCTTTGACCTCATGAACAAGTAGGATTCTTATTCCACACACGAGACACAACATTACACCTCACACGCTGCACTGCAGTCAGTCTGACTGCAATTCCAACTGTTTGCTGTCTGTGTGTGCATGTGATGCATTGTGTATGGATAACTGTGTGTTTTTGACAAACCACTATAGCTATTAAGGCAAGTATGCCATTGGGTGTTTGTTTCAGTAAATTAGGTAAAACATTAGCTTGAAATTATTGTTTTAATGGTATTATTGTTAGTCAATATAGTTTGACAAATTTGCGGATTTCTCAAAGGTCAAAATATTGAATTAAACAAATATCCACATAGGCATTGTATTATTTATTATTATATATTCCATATTATTGATAGAACACAGACCAATGTCAATGAAAGGCAAACATTCAACCACTAATATCTAATACAGTGGAAGTTACCTTACTTGGCTGAATGCATTGCTACCCTGTCAAAATTCTGTTACTCTTTCCAGCTCTTTTTATTCAGTCAGTGCATTTCTGGCAAACTGACTTAAAACATGACAACGGTAGCGGACTGGTAATTCATCAACGTGCCTCAGCAGCAGTCCCGTTCCATCCCCTTGTTCCGTTTCACACACACACACACACACACACACACACACACACACACACACACTCACCATGGTGATGCTCCACACTACAGGAAAATGTTTTAGAAAACACACATTTAATACAGAACTTTTCACACACAGAGAGTAATGGGTTCATAAGTCTTTCTTGCACATTCCGAAGATCAGCATTGTTTAGCAGCTGCAAAGAGCAGAGACGAGCTTTTCGGCTCTCCTCTCACATCTTTTACCCACCCACAGAGCCTTTTGCCTGCACCTGTAAATGAAAAAACCATACCTCTCAGTTACCTCCCAGCTGCAGAGGATGGTAACGGCATGTCCACTGTGCTGCTGGAGGGGTCACGGTTCAGTGGAAGTTTGGCACCTGTCCAGCGCTGCTGAAACCTTACAGCTGTCAAAAGACTCACAAGGCGTTTACTCAGGGACAGATTCCGACTGCAGGAAGTCAACACGTACAGATGGACTGTTTGAACAACATTCAAACAGGTAGACATGACAGAGCTGTTTGAATATCACACCCCCCACCCACCCCCTCCATGTAGAAAAGTGTTTGAAGATTGGGGCTTTTGGTATCCAACCTGAGGAGAAGTAGCCTGGGAACCAGACAGATCTGCGAGGAGCTCATGTTTTATTTGCTCTGGCAGATGCATCTGGTCCCCCTCCCATTCAGACAGATTTCCAGCCGACCAATCACAACCGTTTATCTAATATAGGGCGGGTTTGATAGGATGACTGTACAGAGGAGCGCCGTTGAGGCATTTTCGTAAACAACCAAGATGGCTGCTGCTGATGTGGAACGTTCTGAATTCGCTATCATGTCAGTATTAAACGAACTGGACGGTATATTTTCTTCAAAAGAAGAACAAACAACTGCACTTAAAGCTGTTGTTGATAAGAAAGATGTGTTTGCCGTACTTCCAACAGGATTCACTCAGCGCTATGTCACATATTTCATTGCCCTGATTGGTTGTAGGTCCATCCAATTGCATCCAGAGGCATTTTGGTCTGTGGCTGTTGACAACGCCCCTTGGAAATCGAAAATGAACCGAGAGGTTCCAGACTAATTCACATTTGCGAATTGGTGATGTCAGGCTAGAGTAGAAGGGCTTCGGAACAAAATAGATTTCTGAACTTGCTTTATTTACTACTTTAAACTGTAGGAAGTTCAATAATAAGGTTAACCAGATAAGAGATTTTGATTTCAATCCTGGGCCTCAAGACCCAGAATACTGCTGGTCTTCTATCCTACTTGGTTATTAGTTTCGATCACCTCATGTCCCAGGTATAAACAGGTCTGTATAACCAGCAGGGCTCTTGGGTCCTGAGGGTCCTGAGAGTCCTGCGGAGGGGTACGTTCACAGCTTCAGGAAGAGTGTACATTCTTGGAATTCCAAAACAAAAACAATGATTTGGACACGAGTAGAGGATTGTTCTTTTCGATGCCAGTAATGGCCCCGTGTGCCATAAAGCTGGTATCGGTCTAATCCCAGTCAGTAACTTTTCTCAGGGATTCCTTCCACATAAAAACAGACAATTTGTTTAGTAAAATCATTTTCCACACTACCCCCCACTCACATGTAGAAGACCCCAATCAGACACAAATAGAAGTCCAAGTATCACAATTAAGCAGCTCCCCATTATGCTGTATTGATCCTGTCATATACAATTAGGACTCCTTGCACAATCCCACTGGCCCCTCATGTCAGGGCTGCACCTTGTGTCCAGATTGTCTGTCTAGATGTAGTTTAGTTAATACAGCTGATATTAAAGTGACACCACCAGGCCTATGTTATTAAACTGGATTTTTCTCAGCTCAATGGGGATTTCTACACATAGCGCATCATATGCCAATATTTACACCCTATACAACTAAATTAAAACTCATCTGGTTCATTTGCAACCTTCAAAGGCATTTTCTTGTCACTGTTGCTCTGGCTCTGGCACAGAAAGACGACGTCTCCATGGTTAATCCCTGAATGGTTTTCCAACTGGGGAAACGGCCATCAAGGAGCAAAACACCAGGCCTATTTCAATTGCTGGAAAAATCGGAGATGAGAGCAGTCACTCGGGGGTCTGAACCAGGTTACGTCTTTACCCAAATAAATTCAAAGTGGAGTTCTACAATGTTTAACCATTACTCCACACGCAGAGGTTTTTGCATAAAGAATCAATGTCCACACAAGAATCCGAGCTGCCTGGCTTCCTGTGCTTCTTTATTGAAACATCGCTCAGGTGTATTAGCATCTCCATATGAACCCCGATCATTGGCTGTTTTCCAGATTCCTCACCTACTGCCCCAGTAAGAGGATCTTATCGGACGAAGGGCTCAAGCACGAGTACTTCCGCGAGACACCGTTGCCTATTGACCCATCCATGTTTCCCACCTGGCCGGCCAAGAGTGAGCAACAGAGGGTGAAGAGAGGCACCAGTCCTCGTCCACCCGAGGGAGGCCTGGGCTACAGTCACCTGGTAAGAACATTAAGCTCCACTTTCTCCATTACATACAGCTACCAGGCTTTCTGAACGCTGTCTGTGTTAAATAGATTACAGACCTACAGGCTTCTGCTTTGTGTCCGGGCATTTCCTCCTTGTGTTTTCCATGATGAGCACCCTTTAGTCCCTAATGTTTTCAGCAGTGGTCCGGTCCCACCCACCCAGAAGCTTATGGCTGATATTGATATTTTTCAATGAGAGTTAGTGTTGATATTTGTTGTCTTACCGACAAATTAGACCATTTCATACCAGTGGTATTGGTTGTTTCTCAGTTTTATTCTCGTCAAGGCAGAAAAGTGTGTGAAACAGACCTTGGTACATTAAACCTCGACTGAAACCCAGGAAAATAATAATAACTATAATAATATTATTAACGAACATGTCCATGCATACTTGTGTGGAATACAATCATCATGTCTCATTAGAATCCGTTCAGGTTACGACTTTTCCAAAGGTAACCAGTGTAGTATTTATCAGTTCTATAATAAATGCGGTCATTAACCATGAGTTAATTTTGTTTCCATAATCTCTCCAGGGCGATGACGACCTGAAAGACACAGGCTTCCACCTGACAACCAGCAACCAGGGAGCGTCTGCTGTCGGACCAGGATTCAGCCTCAAATTCTGAGCCCAAAACTGCAGGACGTCTGGCTGTCTAATTGAGAAAGGAGGGAGCAAGGAGTTCTGGGATGTTCTGAGTTATTCTTTTGGAACTGGACAGTGTCACTGGTTTACAACTGTAAACCAGATCAGTATCTGATCAATTGCAACTGTTACCGAATAGTCAGGACTGTCTCACAGCAAGACTGGTGGCTCAAACATGTTGAATTTCCAGAATTTTTCGTCAACTTTTTGGCTTCTTCTCCGTGTTTTCAAAGCCATTTTACCATTTCCAATGTGGCCATTTTAGCTCTTAAAGAGGAGACACAGCTATACATCTGTTAGAAGTTTAGCTCTCATGTATGACTTTTGTTTTATTTTCCCTTGTATACTTCATGAGAGAGGACCAGCTTTTATAAATGGTTGGTATTTCCTGGCTGCTTGAGCTACTGTACGATGATGCAGCATTGGCTGTGTTTTCCATCCAGCGTTATATTACAAATTTATTTAGGACTGTCAGGTCACTTGATGACAGGGGGACAATGTTTTTACTAGAAATAAAGTTTGAAACTGTGTTTTGTCTGCCGTTTTCCCTATATTTATAAACTCTGTCCAAGCTATGCAAACACAACCGCACACTGTCAGGAGAAAAAAAACCAAAGGGAAGTCAAGCCTAAAAAATAAAAAAAAATCCTGCCTTGAACCCAACTTGGTAGTCGCTGTCCAAAAGTGATGTCATTCTTTGCACTGCAGACTTTGTCTCAGTACTTTGTTCTTTCAGGGGAAAAGAGGCCCAGACTTCACTCTGCCTTTGTATTTAAATGGCTCTGCGACTTCAGAATTAAACCAATAAATTCTTTGATTTTGAGCCGAAGAAAAATAAACAGTACAGTTTAATTCCCTGCAAGACCACTTGCTGCTTTCACTGGATCAGGCGCAGAAAAATCTGCACGTCTCAGGACGCCTCTAGAGCCAGCACTAAATGGAAATGTTCATTAATCAGTTTTATCTATCCCCTGCCCCCACCGGAGCCCTTCTGCAGATTATTACACCTGATGTGTTGAATAAGCTTGGAAGGAGAGCTGCTAGTGGAACTGACTGCTCAGCCTCTGGAGGCAGACTGCTGGCTTCACTGTGAGGCTAGTAAAGTAAGCTAGACGTCTGAGGTGTTCCATATGCGGTCCAAATAGTTCCAAAGGCTGTAGACAACACTGCTTATTCTGGCTTTAGTATCTTAGTTTGGTCAGTGCATAAATTATTCAAATGGCAAGCAAGTAAGGGCTTCTGTAACTTTTTAAGGCCCCAGGAAAGAAACACATTAGGGACATGGATATTTTTTGATGTCACTTTTCCCCAAGAACCTATAGTGGAAGAGTTTGTGGCCACTGTATATGAGAAGATACTCCTATACATTCTACAACTTGGCTAATATCTTTTGAATTAAACCACAGTGATCTCTAATTAGTTCCCATTTTGCTGGGAACACCCCAAGAACTCCTGTGTGGCCTTGGACCCCCGTTACTGCCTGAGCAGCAAGAGCTTTGATGCAACCCAGGCTTGATGAATTCAGAGTTGACGTTATTGTCCCAAACAGCTGACGGGGCCTGCAAGGAGCTTTCATCACCAAATAAAATGCAAACCGCAACATCTGTCATGAACAGCTTTTCACAGTCAGATAGTAGTTTCACTGAAATTCTACTTGTCATGGAACATTTATTATTTGCACATATTAAAACGCATTTGCACAATGACAATCAACGATAGACAATTGTATGTGGAAGATACAGGAAAGACAGTTTTATAAAAACAGAAATATGTGCCCTAGTGAATGAGGTCTCCTTGTGACCGGGTGTGTGTGAATGCGTCCTGTTTTCAGTGTGCAGAGGAGCTGGCGTGGCCTTCAGAAGCGCACACGTACTCTCCACGAGTAGTTTGTGAGAACTTTGTCTTTTTTCTTCACAATGCAGGTGTATGTGCCTTCGTTGATGGCGTTGGCCACTATAGTAATGTGGTCATCTTTCAAGGAGACGTAGTTCGGGTGAGAGAACTCCAGCAGCTCCCCGTCCTTGTACCAGCTGAAAGAGGAGTCAGACGTTAGTGCTCAGTGAAATCATACTGTATTATCGCTGCGGTGGACTGATCAGGTGGACTGATAACAGATTAGAGAGAGATACTCACTATACTTTGCCTTTCTTCGATGCTATTTTCTTCCCACAACGAAAAGTGAGCTTCTTGCCCTCGACGACTAGCTTGTGTTTGGTCCTCGGGGGTGTCGGGGTGGGAGCCACAGTGGGGAAAGGGAAATCTGAAGAGGATTGAGGGGAAAAACTGATGCTCCAAAATAAGACATGCAAAGATCCGAGCCTTAATGATCCTACAATGATCCTGACCATTTAACAATCATCTGAGAGCGATGTGCTACATTGGAAAAAAAGGGGAGATTATCCTATACCTCAGTGTATTTCATGGAGAATGGAGATGTCACATCTTCCTCCCTCAACCTTACCTCGCCAAAACTCTGATTACCATCAAAATTTTTGATACAAACCTTATCACGTCACTTAATACGCTTTTCACAACCCCTGACCTGCCGGCACCGCGGCTATCTTATCAATATAATCTCTCCCATCTGGTTTCTGACAAACACAACAGGCCGCCTTGTGATCAACTCAAAGTCTGCTTAAAAAACAGTCGCTCTCGTTAATGCCGCAAAAATCCAAATTGACCTTCTGTGTCTAACCCTCAAGCCACAGTCTGAAATTCCAGCGGTTTGGAGTCACTCAGGAATTTTCCACAGCCGTACAACGTCTCCCAATCAGCAATGAGGAACAGATTACTGCGAGCCAGAAATCGTATCCTCTTGCCTCTCTCCACACTGTCCCTTGTTGCTGACAAAAATCTCAGAAAGCCACAACAATCTATGGGCTGTGATGGTTAAGAGGAGCCATTTCCTGTTGTGCAACATTAAACCTCAGCACCAGCGCATCCATCAATAAACCTAAAGAGGCTTACACTGATGTGTTATCAATACTTGGTGTAGAGACAGCAATCAACAGGTACCTGCTCTGCTGTCAGTGCTCTGGGCTAAAACACACATTGCCTTCCTGGGGACACTGGTATTCTCCACAACTAAACCCAAACTGCTCCAGTGGCAAGTGTAATCTCCCTTCAAATCAGATTCTTGAAAACCACATCACAGCTGCATGGCTGGACCTGTTGGCTCCCGTTGCTCCATTGGCAAACGGTCACAGCTGCATGGCTGGACCTGTTGGCTCCCGTTGCTCCATTGGCAAACGGTTCACAGCAGCTCCTTGCGCTGCTCAATTGAGAGAAAAAGTTTTTTTTCCCCTGGACTGCTGCTTCTTTCTGCTGCTGCTGCTGCTACGTCTTACCGTAACAGAAATCGCAGCTGGAGGGGCAGTGCTTCTGCATCAGCTTGCGCTTGCTGTCGCAATATCCTTTCCGAGCCCAGGCCGGACAGATAAATAACCGGTCCAAACATCCTGGAGGAGAGGGGGAGATGGAGTGAGTAGGAGGAGGAGGAGGATCAGACAACAGCTCTAAGTCAGCAGCAAAAGAATTTGGATCCCCGACCTGCTTTTTGCTCCAATGAAAATGACTCACCATAATACACGCTAATGATGACTCATGAGTAGTTTATACAATATTCATTAATGCCACGTTGGCTTTCAGTGTCAGTAAAGGCAAACACTGTGGTCTTCATTCTGGTTGATTGTGACCAAAAATGGGTCATAGGTTTTGTACCGCTGGTTCTTCACAAGTGTATCTAGAGTAATTCTTCTAATGCTGGGATCAGACTGCACAGTATTGTGGCCTTTCGAGATGGTCACTGTCTCAGATTAAGCCATCACTTAAATTCTTGAATTCTTGCCCTGACTTGGCAGACTACATGTTGGACCCTGTCCAATCATAACTTGCCGTCTTTAATGACTTTCATGGCATGTGCAGGTGATCAGGAAGGTGGTGCCAGGGACCAACATCACCGTTCCACCTGACAGCACCAACATCGTTCCTCGTTCGCTTTGGCATGTTTAATGTTTAACGCCAACGTCATGGAACCCGCTGTAGAAGTTGTCAAACTGGGTGAAAAAAGGCAAAAGAATTCTGCCGCTGGTCTTTTTGTCAGGGTGTCGTGAGGCTTCTCAGATGCTGCGTCAGTTGTCTTCCACTATGACAGACAACTCGGGATGAAACGAGCAATGCACTCAATGCTCATTTTTGTTCTTGACACCCCACGTCTGTCAGGTCCGGCCATCAGGCCTAATCACATAGTCTGATTCCGGCATGAGAACTGGATTTGCCGTTTAGATCTTGACGTTTTCCATTCATTCAAGAGGCTTCAGTGGTTCACCTTTTGGATGAATGCAAAATGTCTTCAAGGCCAAATAAGTCTGTTTGCCTTTGACTTACTACTTCTACATAT
The DNA here is from genome assembly GCA_008360985.2 of Macquaria ambigua. Classification (NCBI taxonomy): domain Eukaryota; kingdom Metazoa; phylum Chordata; class Actinopteri; order Centrarchiformes; family Percichthyidae; genus Macquaria; species Macquaria ambigua. Next base: position 70,820 of record VMKM01000365.1, read on the forward strand.
CCCGTGTCAGATGTATTTACAATTATCAAAGCCCAAAAGAAGAACCATCCCATTTGTATCTGGTAGAAAAGTAAGAAACATAAAGATTGTGAACATACCGTAGAGACGGTGCAATCCCCACACCTCATCCTGTGTGATTAGCTTGCGCCCCGTCAGAGTTGCATTCAGGTGCATTATAGCTTTCGGGTCCATGGAGTGCATGAGTCCCAGGACGTGGCCAATTTCATGAGTTGCCACATGGACAAGATCCGTCAGCCAGACCCCTGCAACATAGATACTGTTGATTATTTTTTCTTTCAGTTGCCGTGCACCCTCCACGAGCTGTCCAGTTCAGCGTCTGCTGCATCCATTACCTTATGGGTTAAATATTAGCAGTTTCAACAAACATGATAAAGACACATGCCTTTCTCCCAGCTAAAGCGCATGTTTCCCAGAATCCAGTATTCATGGTCGTCGAAGTGGATCTCGCCAGTTGGCGGGAAGAATGCATGAGCCAATTCTCCTGTGATACCGTCGAAACAATGGTGCAAGTAGGACTGCAGACAGTCTGTGTGGTTGACAGGGTAGAAGCCTGCCAAGACAGAGAGAGACACATACCTCAGAGCAGAGGAGGGAAACCCTCACTCCATTATTTCTGCTCTGTGTAGACTACAGCAGAGGGATGATGAATAACAAAAGACAAAGGTTTTTCTTCAGTGTTCACCCCGCAGGATGACAACCATTCCTCTCACTGTCACTGAAAATTTATGCAGGACCCTGGAGTTTGCACCCAAAGGGACAGATAAAGCATAATTTAGACTGCTTCACCATGGGCTGACATGTATGGAAGTTGTTAAGCGTTTATTTTTTTCATTTTGAATTATGAATCACTCTGAATATAAGCTTGGTAATATAGTCGCGGCAGTGTGATTTAATAAGTTTGGATGCGAAGACATTTCTGCGATGACAGCACAGAGAGAAAAACGGTAACGACAAAGCAGAAGTCTGGAGCTCAGAGCCAAGGAACATCTGTTGGGGACTGATACAGCCACATGCAGAGTACCCACCGATCTTAATGTCTGCTTCTTGGTCAGCTGGCACCTCTCTGAAGCTGAACGGGGAGACGTCGCTCCACATGCCAAAAGCCTTGGCAATGCCTCGACGCACGTCGCTGGCGTTCATCAAGTTTGTAGGGTAGGAGAGCAACCTGCTCACAAACAACAGCAATATGTAGTTAAATCTGGCCTCTACACACATTCCTCTACAACAGAGGAATCTGCCAAAACACAATGGCTACTGTTCAGACAGACCAGAATTCCCACAAGCATTGCAAGTACAGCTCCATTACTGAGACTTGACTTCTCTTATATCTCAGCTAGGCTTAGACTGATATGGAAACTTTTAATAAGAATCATTGACTGTCAATATGAAAGAGATGGAGATGTAATTTTACTAATTAAGGAACGACTGAAATTTGGCTCATTATTTACTTCACTCTGGTTCAATCCAATCTTCTTATGAAGGACTTCATGGGATCATCTTTTTACAGCTCCAGAAAGAGCAAAGCATCACTGGATCTTCTCCATACATTTATTGCAGCACAATCAAAATGTGTTGTAGCCAAGTGGTAGCAGTATTTTCCTCTCTGACAAATGCAAGCAGAGAGTTCTGTAAGGCGATCACTTGCAGATGATGCACTTTGAACTTGTGTTGGTCTTACAACCTTCAATGGACATCTTGACTGACATGAGATGAGAAGATATTGACAAGCTCTTCAATTTGGGGTAGATGATTCCATTAAGGTGCAGCTAACCCACACCAACAACAAGATCTTTAAGTTTGCAATACATTTTTGCTAATGCCTACGTCAACTGAAAAATATCTGTGCTTGTGTTTTCCTGCCAAAACCAACATCAGTCTAACTCTCTCTGGTGTTTTTCATCTATTTTCCCAGGAGGACTTTCCTTTTTCCATTTTCTACAACTGCTGTTGTGTTGACTAGAGGAAGAATTGCAAATGAATACTTGTATGTTAGCTTGAACTTGTCCCATTTGAGCTGCTCCGGGGTGAGGGTGTATCGCTTGTTCCTGGAGAGGTGAAGCATTTGTGACCGGGCCTCTTTGCGGATCCCGATGAACAACACAGTGGTGTAAGCTTCTTCCTTGGACAAAGAAAAACCTTTAATTAATCACCTCGCACTGAAGTGAAGTTAGGATTGAGGCATCTGAGGCTGTTATTGGGTTCTAATCTAAAGACAATCAGCATGGATTAGGCTTCCGAAAGAATTCAGTGAGATAAATTATTTTTTGTTACATCAATGCATATTATGAGCCCCGCAAAGGGTTGGACTTTCGAAGCTGCAGGCATTAAACTCCATTTGTTATCTTGACACTTACAACTGTGCACAATTGCTGGTACTTCAGTTCCTTGCATCTGAATGTTATGTATTAGATTTTCATGCAATGGCATTCCATCTCATGGAAAGAGGAAGTGGTCAGCAGTAAAAGTGCTTTCCAAACATAAAGTACGATCCTTTTCACAGATAAGTTGTGTCTGATGTCTCGTCGGGGATGGGCAGCATCGACTCCAAATAATCACACCTGGATTCTACTCTATTTTTACAGCTCTGAAAGGCTGTCTATGGGTGCTTTGCATTTTAATGCTTTCATAAATATTCGGTGACTGATGATAAGTTGTAGTTTGCCTTGGCTGCGATATTCCATAATAGTGATCGCACCAGTTGATAAAATCTATAACTTTTTATGGACATGAGTTTAAGTAATAAATCCACTTTCCAACACTTGAAGTTGAGCCGTGATTCTGACCCAAGGAGCCCATACTGTGCTTGAGAGCGGGAAGGCTTCCTTTCCTAAATGATAGATTTAAGGAGGATTTAAGGAGAAACGCATTAAAACTGAAAAACTGATGAAGCTACATAAAACTGCCCATGTACCCTGAATCTTGATTTCTTTACAACGGGCCACTTTACCTATTTTAACCTTAACTATGTTCTTGGAGACGGAGAAGTGCATGTACTGTACATCAGGTATAAAATGTGAGCGGACTGATTAGACTAATAAGAAAAGTAATTTTTAAATATTCTGTAATTGGGGGCAGGTTAATGAAATTACTGAACCTTACTTTGACCACCCTGGGTCCAAATAATAATCATGTCATTGGTCATTGTTCTACTTTCTGCCCAGAAATATGTTTTATTCAGTTTAGAAGTTTTTGCAGCAAATAGTATTACGTACAAATAGTATTATTATTAAGTGTAAAGGCCTCAGTATGCTTCAAACTAAGTTCTTGTCGGATTGTCTAACAGCGTCGGAAACATCCTTTCGGAATCTGAATTTCTTCCAGAACAGACGCTCCAACAAACATGATCATTTTGGCCAGGTGTATGGAGGTGTGAAAGTGGGCACATTTTGAACTTCTCTCTCTTTGTGTTACTTTTCGTGTGCACAACTGAGTGCAACACCGTGAATAGGCCTACTTCTGGGAGAGACTGTCGTGTGTGCCGTTGTTCATTTTTATGATTCATTGTGTCGAGACTGCAAAGACACGCTAAGGACACCGAATTCTCAGAGAGAGACTGGGGAAGCAGTAGGATGCAGCCAAGAGGAGATCATCCAACAGCATCTGAAACTTCCTCCAGCTTTTTCAAACTGCGGAATTATGACAATTTTTGTAACTTCCCGAAACAGAAAATCTGACAAGCACGCAGTTTACGCAGCTATCACACCTCCACAGCCAGGTGTGTGGAGAACTAGTTTATTTAAAGCATACCAAGGCCTTAATGGTGTATACAATTATACCATACTATGATTAATAGACTAGGATGAAAATCATTGTAGTGGCAATTAAGGCAGTGGCTCCCAACCTGGGGGTCAAGACCCCCACAAGGGGTTGCAAGATGATTAACCAGAGAGGAGAGCAAGAAAAACCTATTTCTGCTATAAAAAATTTCATTAATTTTGCAGACTTTTCTTGAATCTTTGCTTTTTTCTTGTGAATTTTATCATTTCACTTCTGGTCACCGCCGGTAGACCTCTACAACTTATGCTCTTAGCATTTTCTTACTAAAGATGGAGAGCAAATACCAAAGCCACTCCCTTTACTTTGTATTCTACACCCTGTCCTCTGGTTCCTGTTCCTGCTTCACCCAGTCAAGACAAATAGATCCTGTACTTCCTTCATTTCCTTACCATAATAGTAAAACAGGGGCCGGCAGTCTGGCAGACTGTCCACACTGCTGTTGAACTTGATGACGTCTCTTGCTCTGATGTTAAATATAATGTTTCTGTATTGCATTATATGTACTGCTGATTGTTTTATACCCAAGTTGCTTTCCTGACTTCAGCTAACACACTGGAGTCTTGTGTTCAGTGATTTATGAGGCGTTTAATGTAGTAAGGCCAGTGCCGTTCTTTCTGCGTCTTGTTATATTCACTGCAAATCTAATCTCATACTTTGGCATAAATAAAGATGAGCCATAAACCATGAGGGGGGAAACAAGTGCGCTGGACTGAACCTTGAAGCCAGTGGTGAGTGCTGACACGGAGGGCAAAACCCAGAGGATCCAGGGCGGAGTCTGGCAGAGTTTAACCTCCGTCCCAGAGATTGTTAACACAGGGATTAGAATTTTCATCCTTAGTCACAGAAGGATTGAACGCCCAATTCAACAAAGACAATTTTCTGTATATCATTCAAAACACAAACTGTTAATTGAACTTTTACTCAGCAGGCACTGAATATACAGTAGATTACAGGTATACAAGGTTGATTGTCAACAATATTGTTAATGTGATATAATAATATAGAAGACTTTTTGTGTGTTTTTGCATATTGCGATACAATTTTGAATTTTGAATCATGCAAATACTGCATTATGTTCAGTATAAATGAAAGAAAACACATCAAAAATGCTCTGACTGCATTTTGACTGAACTTTATTCACCGACTGATACATTTATACTCTAACGTGTCTTTTATTTATGCTGTCATTTATTCTGGTAGCCTGCAAGAAGCTTATCCAGTGAAGTTATATAATCCTCAACAGCAGTCTTCTTGATTGACACATAATGAGAGTGTGTGGCAAAGGAAATTACATAAATCTATCCCTCAGGCTCTGTATCACAGTGGGTGGGTGGCAGTGACAAGTCATGTGTGAAGTCATGTGGAGGAACACATTTATCCAATTCACTGAAGACATTACTGTACAGGGATCCATCCAGTAGCCTAACCTAATTGTGGTATTCCTCTAACTTCTCCACCTTAACCAAACATTAATTGAATCTGATGCGTATTGCCATGGCTAAGCTACAACTGAGTGATTTCATCTGATGATGTCCAACTAATGATACGCTTTAAGAAACCAGAGAAATGATTGAAATTGCATGGACAGTGGCTCCCTATTAAAAGTCTGGGAAATTCAGCGTATTAACAGTGATAGAAAATTATGTGAATGATACTTTGAAAAACCATTGACTCTGTTCAATCTGGTTCTGACCTGTGATTGACCATACTTAATTGAAAAAAAGTTCTAATTTAATTTTACTGACTGTCCAATGTACACATCTTGTACAACACAAGATAAGGCAGGTTATTAATATTTATGTGGTGAATTCAAAGATCCACCAAGTATCACTATATTTCAATATAATTTAACTTTCACATTTGGGTTCAGAACTACTACTGTGTTAGTGGAAGACAGTGAACAGGAGTTACACCATTTACTTACAAAAGTTATTTAGTTACTGTTTGAAATAAGTGCTGCCTCGTGTAATGCAATACTGCATATGCCGAATTGAAACGTGGCTTTTAATAATTAAAAAATAGCATTAAAAAGCTAAGCATTCCTTATGTAGCTTCACAGAAACGTAGGGCAAATGTTAAGTCACAGAATTTTGAATGGAGTTTGGTGTGATCTTTTTTTTTAAACGATAAAGGAAACAACAACTTACTTATATAGCTTAATAATTACAAACCAGACCAGCAGAATTTCAGTGACAGCTCTTACATGTTATGAGGTGGTCACAGCATACCTCTAACCTCCAGGAGGGAAACGCCGTGGTTTGTTGCATCCCTGCGAACAGAAGACTGAGCAGCGCAGCAGCCAGCAGAGGAGCGAAGCCCCAGTTGCCTCTGCGTAAACTTCTGTGTGTCTGACAGCACATCATGGCTGCGATATCACACCTCCAGGAAAAAAAACCTAATAATCCCTCAGCGAAGACTACACTGGTTTACCATCTATGCCCGTGAACACTACTCCTTGGCCATTGCACGTTTCGGTAGTGTGTTACTACTTGGGTAGGTTGTGGTGCTGTGTGCGGCAGCGCAGTCCAGCCTGCGGACCGGGTAGTGAAAGCAGTGCTGACTGCTGCAACAGCTCTTCTCGGCTCTCTTCCGCACAGTGCGCCTGCCAGAGGGCTGGTTTCATATTACTGTAGATGGGGCAGGGGGTCAGTGTCGAGACAATCTAATGAAAACCAAACGCGCTCTGTCCATCAAACCACTTGTTGCATCCACTGGAGCTCCGTTAAAGCAGAATCAGATGGCTTATTTTGAACATGATTTTCTGAGGTTTATGTAATGCTGCAGGAAAAAAAGTAGTTTAGTCTGCGGCTTATCCCACTGTGGCATACACAGACACTTTCCTGGCAGGGTAGAAAACAAAACAGGGCATCACCACCCTGGACTGTCATACATTATTCTGTGACCCATATTGTCAAAGGCCCAGGACTCTAAACAAAATCCAGTTTAGCATGTTATCACACAAAACATTGCAAGTTTTCTGCTGAATAGAAGTGCAGCTGCATTGTGTTTTCATTTTAACTTTCTTCCAAAGAATTACATTTTCTACTTTTTAGAGTTTTGTAAAGTTTCAAAGTCTTGAAGTTGTGGCATGAACATGAACATTGCAGGAGGCACAGTGAGTATGCAGATTTGCACTGGCATGGCAAAGTTGATTTAGTTTGCAGCTCTGCCTGTTGCAGAAGGGACTCTGGGCTGCATGGGTGGGTGGCGGTCTTGTTGAACCTTTGCACCCAAGACACCTCACCCCTTGTATACCCCACTGCCTTCTACAGTACATGGCTAGTTCCGGTCCATGTAAAGTGCACATGGGCCGCAACTGGAATGTGGCCCGTACTGATGGTTGGGTGTGATATTTTTGTGAAGAAAGTAGAACAATGACCAGTGAGTGAGAAAACATGATTATCAGGGTGGTCAAAGTAAGTTTCAGTTCAGAGGTATTGTTAACATGCCCTCAGTTACAGAATATTTAAATGTTACTTTTCTTATCACAGTCTAATCAGTTTTCTCTTATGCCACATCACCATACCAAATCAATAGATAGTGTAAATGGTTAACTAGCAACATCCCATCCCATAGTCAGGTCCCTGAAACAAAAACAGCAATCTGTTGCCCTACAGTGTGACCCTGACATTAACATGTTTCAGTGTATTAACATATTGTCAGCATAGAGGAATTGATTATGGGATCTTTTGCTGCTTTTAGGTAAAATCTTGAATTTAAAAATGAAATGAAATTAAGAATACAAGATCAAATCAGGACTCTAGGGTCCAACCCAACTAATGATGAACTAACTGAACTAGTGGTAATCAATATGCATTTTTCACAGCAGACATTTTGACATGTAATAGCAGGAAAAGCACAGGTGTGATTAATAACATTAGCGATGGCTGCACATCATTATGTCACTTCCAGGGTTCTGGTATTGTGCATGCTGACTCACTGGCTTGGCTTATGGGACACCTAAATGGAACAGAGCCATCTTTAACTATATATATATATATATATATATATATAGAGAGTATATATATACATATATATATATATATATATATATAGGTATATAGACACTATATATATATATATATATATATATATATATATATATATATATATATATGTAATGCTTTTATTGTATGCATGTTCATATACATGGGGTATACAAAGCCAAACAAATTACATTTACATTTTACAATGCCAGACTTTGTGTTATATGCAGCATATTATATTTGTTTAATGACTTAAATGTCTTAATAGCTTTTTTGTTTTTAACATTAGATAAGATGGTAGATAAGATGGATATTGTTTAAATTCAGTAATAAAGTGCAGGAAGGTTGGCTTGGTCAGGAACCAAGCCAACCTTCCAAAAAGAATAAATAGTTGTGTGATATACAGCATGTTATTTCCAATCTTATCTTGACTAAAATAGAGCATTACATCAAACATATTTATTTCAACATCCATCTTAACTTTCTTTTTTTTAGATCATTCTTGTATAAATACAGTAAAAACATAGATGGGAAATATTTTTCTCTTTTTCTAGTCCACAGAAATCCCACTTATAATCAATATCGAGAGTGAATCTTTCTAACTCAAGTTTTACTGGGTAAATTCTATATAATTTCTTGAAAGACACTTCCTTAAGCTTGTTATTGATACATTATTTATCACAAATTTTCAATTAGTTCTCCCACTTTATATCATTAAATAAGGAAGACTAAAAACATCTAGATGAAGGGACAGTAACATAACTAAGTGTGTTAATATTTTTGTTAGAGCACTTCTCAGTCAATATATTAGTTCCAGAGTAATTAGCTATATTTGTTCCACCTGTGCTTTTCCTGCCTGTGACAAGTCAGAATGTCTGCTGTGAAAAATCTACTTCTGTTATGTTTTTCAGCAAAGAAATATACTTGTGAATGAGTAGCTAAGCTATACCTTGTCTGAGAAGTGATATATTAGGTCTGCTGGTATTAGTGGTTTTCTTCATAATAATAGGATGTAGTACATCGCTGTGTCAAAAATACTGTATTGCTACTTAAACATCTGTATGTTTCAATGAACTGCACTGTACCTGCATGAAGGAATGTTGCAGTTGCACCTCCACCTGCTCATCAGCATCTCAAAGAAAGAAAGAAAGAAACTAGAGCTGCAATGATTAGTCGATCGAAAGACAATTAATCTGCAACTATTTTGATAATCGATTCATGGTTTCAGTCATTTTTAAAGCAAATATTCCCTGATTTCAGCTTCTGAAATGTGAGAATTAGCTGATTTTCTTTGTCATATATGATAGTAAATTGAATGTCTTTAGGTTTTGGACTGTTGGTCGGACAAAACAAGCAAATTGAAGACATCACCATGTGTTCTGAAATTGTGAATGGCATTTTTTCCATTCTGTATCAGCTACTCTGGATAAGTTCTGATGTTGTCCATTTTTTCTCCTATGCTCAGCATTTTGTTATTATTGGCAAATGGGAAATTGTTCCTTTATGGATCTACTTAACTATGGACATATGAGCTATGATCTATGGAGACTAAAAAATGTTTTCATTGTCCAATGTCATGGAAAGGTGGTCGCCTTATATATTTGGCATTTGATGATAAGAAGACAGAATTAAATATTTAAAAATGATTTACTTCTATACAAATTACAGCAAGCTCTTGTTCTTAATAATCCCCTGAGTAACCATCTAATTAATTTAGGTTTAGTATTTAATGCCTATTTTTTTAAATTGTATTGTTTTTCGTATTGTGCCAAATTGTTTGTAGGAACGAAATGCTAGTCGGAACCATTGTATGAGATACGGTTCCTTCGACCTCCGTGCGAGGTTGCACCGTAGCGGAGGAAATGGCGCCCGTCAGGTGCAGCAGGGTTTACGGTGGCCAACCAGTCAAGTACCCTCGAAGTTGACACGTAAACTTCCTCTCACCGTACCGGGCTCAGTGGGCGCAGAAATATGTTTTTAAGTGGAGAGAAACCCAGCTGGTGTCGGATAGTAAAGACATAACAGGTACGAGCTGCTGTCAGACATTTCCTCCTCTCTGTCCCTGTACAGAGAACGTTAGCTCGGCGGCTAGCCAGTTAGCTTTAATCCCATAATCTCAGTAGTTAGCCTTTGGTTGTTTGCCCCTCAGGTTGCGGTGCCCTTCTCTTCTCTAGGTGTCAAGTGTGTTGGTGTCTCCCGAAAGCAGTTTCTCCAGCGTTTGAGTGTTGGGTGGTATTTAATGAAATACCACGTGTATTGGCAAGCTAAACCATTAGCCACTGTTTGTTCAGCTTCGAAACCACTTTAACGTTACCTTGAATTCAGAGTGACTGGCAGTGCCGTTACTGTCAGTTTCTTTAATTGCTAGCAGCTATTCTTGTCTACCCCCCTCTAACCCGTGGGCCTGCTTTGATCTCTTAATTAACAGATCTGCTGCAGCAAACATATTTACCATTCAATCAATACTCATACTTAAAAGTAAGTACACTGGACATATCGGACGTTTTAACAAGGCGTCTGCAAGTCCTGGAAAAGTCTTACAATTGTCTGATTATGTAAAAAAAACAAAACAGAATTCAGTATGGAAATATAAGATATTCTGTGATCTGTGTATTTCTGTAAGGAAGGCAATATTTAACTGCCAAAATGTGGAATAGGAGTTAGGTGTGGCATTTTTATTTTTATATGTGAGCTAGGTATCTTTGAAAATGTAATATAGATACCCGAGTTTCTGTAACAATGCCAAAATAATACTTTCTTCACTACCTTAATGTGGGAAATATAAACATGATGTAACCCTTTTATTATGTAACAAAATATGCCAAACTCCTCAATGCATCTGTGAGAATGATACCTATACAATTTCCATTAGCCCTCAAAAGTACTGAAGTTTGCTACTCAGCCCTGTTTTGTATAGGGGGAATGGTACAGTATATATCAAGGCTGTGGTGTGTTATCCACTGTCAACTGTCTTGTAATTTTGCTGATATGTTTTTACTGCTTCAGGAACACCAGACTGACATTTGGGAACATTGCTGATGCTGTAGACCCCTTGCAGAGGAATGGCCAAAGAGCAGAAACAAAGCAGGGCAGAAACATTTGTACTGGCTGGATCAAATGGTCACAATGGCCAACAATGGCAGACTGGAATTAATCACTTGGTGAGTCACTCTCCAGGCACTAACCACACGTCGAGGATGGCCCGCGTTGCTTCAGATGTGAGGCACAAGTGTGCGGCCTACGTGCTGGCACTGAGACCGTGGAGCTTCAGTGCCTCGCTCACACCGGTGGCCCTTGGCAGCGCCTTGGCATACAAACTGGACGGCTCTGTGGACTTGGTCATCCTGATGGTGTGCGCGGTGGCTGTCCTCGTAGTCCATGGGGCGGGCAACCTTGTAAACACCTACTACGACTTCTCCAAAGGGATTGACCACAAGAAGAGTGATGATAGGACTCTTGTGGATGAAATCTTGGCACCGCAGGATGTTGTTATGTTCGGAGCATTGTTATATTCTTTGGGGTGCTTGTGTGCCACTCTGCTTTACTTCCTGTCTACGCTTAGACTGGAGCACCTAGCCCTCATTTACTTCGGGGGACTCTCGAGCTCTTTTTTATACACTGGAGGTGAGTAAAATATTAACTTGAATCTCTTGGATTGCTGCCTCGCTGTTCATCTGCCCCCTCAGGCACTAAAAGCACACACACACACACCTTAAGCTGCACTAGGCAGCATTGCATGTTAGTGGCTCCAGGTGCCAGGTGCGCACAGCACATTCATGTTTACCATCGTGGTCACTCTGTCATGTGTTATTATCAAAGGGCAAAAAAATAGCAGGTACCATAACAGAAAATATCTTACCACTTGAGGTATCTAGCCATGCAAATAGTTTGGGTGTTATCTGTCATTTGCTGTGTCTCAATTCAGATACTTTTGGTACACTTCCATGTAGTACACTATGTACTTACTTGCGTAGTGCATGAATTTTGACTGGGTAGTGTTGTCTCAAATCAAACACGGCCATTGTGCACTTACCGGAAATGACGAACGCAACATTTCAGTGCTTTCTTCTTCTTCTTCTTCTTCTTCTTCTTCTTTTTAAAGTGTAACTCCACCCTCAAATTCTGCTAGAACCTTCTCTCAGCAAATTTAAGAAATGCAACGAGTGAGGTAGCAACGACTGTAGGAGGCGTGGCCTCGTGGCTTTTTTTTATATAAATTTCATGAGGTAGACAGGTCCCAACCGGTTGACTCTATGTCAGCATTGGCCTTGCAAGGTTCAGGGCTGATTTATAACAGTAGATGACATTTTGAGCCATTTTCAACCCATGAAATGCAGATTTTTATAAATTTGATAAGAAATGTCAATATTAACAGCAGCATTGATGTGTTTCATCACAGTACAGTCATATCATTTAGTTTACAGCTCAAAAAACACATTTAAGTGTGCAGTATGTCTTAATTGGCGAATTACAACCAGGCAGAGCATTATCGCTAACATTTGACTGCAATTGTTGCCTGCCAAAATATCTATTTTATTAAAAATAAATAAAAATTAACGTGCTTCTACTTTTAGTGCGGTGTTCACTGTAACAATCGCAACCCCAGCCGCCATTTTCATAGGTTGGTGGTCCCTCCCCTTCCGCTACGTAGCCAAGATGGCAACCATTGAGGGCGAGAAGTGTCCAGAAATCCACACTCAACTTTTTGACCATTATGAGTACACCATCCAGGTACTGCATTTTGCCATAATTGTCAGTGTGAACCATAGACTGTATATAAAGATGGACGACTTGACAGCTCCCCAAAAGTGAAGCCAAAACATCTCGATCGCCCCCTGGTGCCTGGCTGCAGTATAGGTCATAAGCCCCGCCTCCTCCATGTTAATGGATGGGACATGGGCCAAACTGAAAAATCAAAGCACACGTCAAATAAATTTTTCCCAAAGATGGTTTCTGTCATTTTAGGTAGTTCTTATCACGCTGATGTTTGTTCAAGTGTTCATTTTTCTGATGTTTGTTTTTAATTTGTTATTTGATGCTATAAAAACGGGGTGTCACGTCATGATTGACAACTGTGAGTGTACTCGCGATTGGTTCGGGCGGGTGTATAGGCGGTCAACTCGATCCCGCGGCTCCACAGTGGATCACTACTGTGCAGACTCTGGCTCCAAATGACATCACCAGCGCAAAATGGCAGCTCCTGTATCCGGGGTATTTTGGCCTCATTTTTTACAATGGGAGGAAGTGGAGACGCATCGTCCATCTTTATATACAGTCTATGGTGTGAACGCACTTATGTACTTAAAATAGCAAGTGTACGTACAGAAGAAGGTGAATTGAGACCCAGCGAAGGTTTTGGGATAGTTGCCTATGAAACGTCTTCCTCCACCCTAAAAAAAGTGGAGATGACTTTAATTTTTGCTGCTCAAAGCACTGAAAAGTTAAATGTGAAACACTCAGCAGCCGAGCGTGTTTGGTGGCAGATGTTTCAGAGATCAATAATTTGCAAACCTGCACACATAAAACTGAAACCACCTGCATGGATAGATAGTAAGTGAGAAAATGTTATTTACATTTGGCAGACGCTGTTGTCAGCATCAGCATGTTCCTGTTATGTTTAATCGCCGACCCTACCAACTAAGCTACAGTCACCTGTTTGTTGGGATTTGGGTGAACTGGCCCTTTAAGGCAGTCGCTGTATTTTTCAAAATTGACGATGCGTTACATTTCTTCTTCTGAAAGGGGCTTAAGTGTGGAGAAGTGCACAGTGCCCACCTTCCATCAGAATTTCATTCAGCAAAACAGGGAAATCTTGCAGCTTGTTTTAATGATGGGATGCTCTTTTCTGTTGCAGCCTCACTTTGTGATTCAGGCTAATATTTTGTTGATGTGTTTTAACCTAAAAATGTTTTCCTGATATAGATTTTCAAAAATAGTCATTATAGGGTAACTCTACCATCACTGATAGGTCACATAAAGGTCAGTTTACTTGTCATGTCAGTACTACTCATCCTGTGAAAACGGTTGTGTAGTTGTCTTCTGTGGCTCTGGAGGAGCTTTGTCAAGTCTGAGGAAAACAACCTGATGATGTCAGCAGGGTCATCTCAGCTTGGGCTTTGAGACTACAAATATATAGCAGAAACCCTGCATTACAACGTGGGGGTGTGGAGTTTGGAAGACTGTTGCTGTGTCTCAATTCAGATACTTCCGTTAGTACACTTACATGCAGTACACTGTGTACACTATGTACTGACTTGTGTAGTGCGTTAATTTTGACAGGGTAGTGTCGTCTCAAATCGAATACTGCTGTTGTGCTCTTACTGCAATTCTGCGACTGCGTTGTCTTCTTTTCATTTTAATGGATGCAACCAGGCGGAGCATTATCGCCCACATTTTACCGTGATTGCCGCACATCAAAATATTTGCCAGCTTGTTTGCTCACTTGACTTCAATTCAGTTATATTAAAAATGAATAAAAAATGAACATGCTTTTACTTTTAGCCATAACAATCTCAACCGCGGCCGCCATTTTCATACGTTGGTGGTCCTCCCCTTCTGCTACGTAGCCGACCATTGAGGGTGAGAACTGTGCAGCGTTCCACACTCAACTTTCTGACCGTTACATCATCCGGGTACTCATAGTACACTGCATTTTGCCATACTTGTCAGTGTGAATGCACTTATGCACTCAAAATATTAAGTGTAAGTACGCGATTTGAGACGCAGCATGTGTTTACCAGGCAGAATGAAAAGATGATATTTGTTGCATTATGGGTGTAGGATCCAGTGTTTTTCTTTTTGTTGGAATACTCCTTTAAAGGTTAATTCTGGTATTTTTAAACCTGTGCCCTATTTTTACATATTAGTCATTTAGACCCCAAAATAGGTATAAAGAGTTTTGGAATTGGTCCAGTAGATCGCCTCAGCTAGCAGCCGCAAAATGGGCTGCAATGGCTGCAACGTAATCCTTGGGGGCAACTGCGTCAAAGTATGTCCACTAAAAGTGCTTGTTCTTGACACTGACAGGCTCAGTTTGTTATTGTGTGTCTGACAACATTATGGAAAGTATCCCAACTAGAGTGCAGCACAGACCGCATATTTCTGTCCCAACCGGTCTGGGAGAGGAGTAGCCTAGTCCGAACCCGACAGGCATTCTGTTTTTTATGTCCAAATCCGACCCGAGCCCAACGCAGTTAACGTAAACTTAAGCAAATTGAAATGCCTCCATACCGTCGATTTCCCTGCATGGTTTCCGGTAGTTTTAAACTTCCTGGATGACTGCCTGGAATAGCCTATATGTTGTGTTCATGCGTTGTCACGTAAATACCAAAACCCCAGCACTGAACAGGAAGCACCATGTCAAGTAGGCTAGCCCAGCCGACGTGACTGAACCCAAACATAATTTCTAAATTTTTGTCCGAACCCGTTGGGCTCGGGTCGGGTATCCACCCTCTAATTCCAGCAGAGACCTTTTTGTTAAAGTAAGATCCTTTTGTTTAACCAGAAAACTGTTGTCTTCCTGCAACAACTCTCCTCTCATGAGATTTCGGAGCGAGACTTCTGTTTCTGGTAAAACAAAAGGATCTTACTCTTTAACAAACGGTCTGTCTCTGTAGGGACCCTTTACATAATGTTGTCAGACACAACAACAATCTGAGCCAGAGTCAGAGGGAAAAACAAGCACTTTTAGTGGACGGACTTTGATGGGTGCAGTTGCCCACAAGGATTACGTTGCAGCCATTGCACCCTGGTGATCTACTGGACAAATTCCAAAACTTTTTGTACCTTACTTTTTGACCCAAAATATGTAAAACAAAAAACAAAACGCCAAGTTTTAAAAATACTGGAAGTACCCTTTAATTATTAGCTAAAGATTATGTTTTAATTTGTACCAAACACTACAGTTGACTTCCCTGAGTTGCACATATGGAACCAGAGAATGAATGAATGAAAGAATGAATGAAACTGTGAAAATAGATGCTATCCCTCTTGCACTTTGGGGATTTGATGGATTTTTGTTGACAACCACTAATCAAAAGGTTAAATGTGGCATCTGTTTACACTTTTCCCCAGGCATCGGCCTCAAGTACGTGGCCCTGGGAGACGTGGTAATCCTCATCACCTTTGGCCCGTTGGCAGTCATGTTTGCCCACGCGGTGCAGGTTGGCTACCTGTCAGTGCTGCCGCTGGTGTACGCTGTCCCGCTGGCCCTCAACACAGAAGCCATCCTCCACAGCAATAACACCAGAGACATGGACTCTGACAAGCAGGCGGGCATTGTCACCCTGGCCATCCTCATAGGCCCCACACTGTCCTACGTCCTCTACAACCTCCTGCTTTTCGTCCCCTACGTGCTCTTCTGCATCCTCGCCACCCGTTACACCATCAGCATGGCGCTGCCTCTGCTCACGCTGCCCATGGCCTTCCCCCTGGAGAAGCAGTTCCGCAGCCAGTGCTACGCCAAGATCCCCCAAAAGACGGCCAAGCTCAACCTCCTCATGGGACTTTTCTACGTGTTCGGGATCATTCTGGCACCTCCTGGCAGCTTGCCGTTACTGTGATTAATTAGCTTTGATATTTCAAATTTTGTTGTTTTAATACAGACTAGTTTATGTACCTCTTTGTATTTGTACGAAGTTATGAGGGCTTTCACTGGCTTTAATTTATTGTCTAATTTATATGTTGAAGAGAGATTTAGTTTAGGTCCTCCTCTGTGACACTGAAGACATAATCGGATGTATTTTTTTTTCAGTATTAAGCCCGCTGTATGTGTTGGTAAAAGTAAGAAGTGTTGGTGTCATTTTGTAGAAGTAGGCAACATTTTCATCATATAAGGATGGACAATAAACCTACAGCTGCCATATTTGTTGTTCTTCAAGACACAACACATAACACTGACCATTATTCTCATATTCTCAGCATTGTACGGTACATACTGTTAATTTGTTAATTTTGATTTTTTTTCTTGGACAGCCAAATAGTATTTCATTGGATTGTAATAAAACTCACTGATGCTGATGTCCCATGTCTTCCTTGATGGATCGAAGCTGAAGAAGTTCACTTTACATACAATATGACATGCAAGTGAGCAAGTTGATGTTAAATATTGCTTTAATGATGAATGAACAGTGTAAATATTTGATTTACATGGTAAAAAAGATTTCAAAATATGGATTTGAGTTGTAACAAATGTATATTGGCCTGTTTGTTGTTGGTAGAGAGGTGGCAACTTAGAATGACACATCCTGGTAGCAGACACAATATATAACCTACAAAGAGACAAGTACCACAGGAATACGATTTTATTTCTTTATTACACACTACCTGAATAGTACTCAATAATTGAATAGTCAATATATAGTTGAAGTAGCCCTTAAGGTAAGTCACTGAAAGTCGCTTTCTGCATTTAACTCTGAATTTGTGTAGCAGGGTATCTGTCAGCAGGGGGCGGTATTGGACAACCATTAAGCCAACATGCACAGTACAGGCTCTGGGCAATTCCTGATAAATGCCATGTTTGCGGGGTCAGGAACTTTAGTTCGACTGGTAGGTCTAATTATTTGTACGTTCTGTGTCTTTAATAATCTAAATTTGAATTCATAATTAATGAATTCAGATGAACGTATACATTTGTTTAGCTATAAACAACTAGCACAACTGTAGCACAACTTTTCATCATTTGTTCTTAAACTATTGTTTTTTTCCCCTGTCCAGTAACATACAGTATATTATTGTTTATGTCATCTTGTGTCATCTCTTAGAAACTCCCTAAAACTTAAAACACCCTCTGAAGAAAATGATTTTGAAACAAAAGAGCAGGAAGCACAGAAGTCATATCATTAACAGATGTTACAGTGTGTGTTTTGATGTAATATTTTTATTACTTTACATGAAATCTTTGCAGCGTGTCCTATTCATTGTCCTTTATACATATGCACTGCTTTGGGTAAAACATATGCCTAACCCCTAACCCCTCACATCACGTTTGACTACATTTAGAGTCAAAACACATTAATAGGGTTTCATCAAGAAGCTCACCCCAAGCTTCATTTTGATAATTACCTGGCAGTGTGGGTTGTCTGTCGGTGCTCCGGTTTCCACCCATAGCCCTAAGACATGTGGGGCGGATGAATTGGAAATTGCCACTCCCATGTTGTAAATATTGTAAATATTTAATTAAAATTCTAATAAACAAATTCATATCACCCTTTTGTCTGTGTTTCAGAATATAAATGTAATATTAATATGTTTGTATTGTGGAATTAAATTACAGCTATGGCTATAATGAAGTACAGCTATTTTGTTGTTTAACCCTGTGACTCCTTGCAGACATGAATGTAACACTCGGAGGTGTTTTAACATGATGAAAAATTACAAAGAGGCTACATATCAGACCTGAGGCATGTGCCAACTAAATGGCTGACTGGTGAAGGCCCTTGGCCACCAGGGGCCCGACAAAGACCTAATTACAAGTGAAGGGGAATTGTGGCATGTGTTTGTGCTGTTTTTATATTTGCACTTTCCATGAAAAAGAAACTCTACAGGTTACAGGTCATTTTTTTCCTTGTTTGATTTCAATTTATTTTAAACAATCTGTGCCAATTGTTGCACATTTGCACACTGCATAAACAGTGGTTATTGTTGACAAGAGTTATCTTTTAGTACTCCTTACTGCAATCACTTATAATGAGTATGCTGCCTCTGTATGTAGGCCTCGGAATATGCTGCATAATGAGAAGGGAAATCAAATTGTACAGCCATTTAGAAATGGCATCTGTAAATTGTAGTTGCTCATGTTATTTATTTACTTCTTAGTAAGTATGCCTTTATCTGTTTTACTAAGCAATCGACAGGGAGGAGTAGAAGGAAGGGCAGAATAGCTGTATTAGAGTAATGTTATGGACTTTTTTTGTAAATATTTTCATGAAGAATGTTTTTCTAATGCTCTCATTTCGTGTTTGTATTGCACTGAAAATGCATATGCAACAACAATCTCCTTCCATTTACCTCCATAATACTGATTATTGTATTGAATTTTAAAAAATGATGCAAAACATAAGCACGTCTACCTGAGAAGGTGTTTTTTTTTCTGAGGCTGGTTACTTGAAACCAAACCTAGTTTCAGATTCAGATGTGTTGTGTTTATTACGAGGAGCACGTGAAGGCAGCATTAGTAGTGACGCAATGCATGGGCGTGTTGTCATGGCTGTGTGCCCCGAAACCTTCCAATATAGTAAATACTTTTTGTCCTAAAACGAGCCATGTCAGCGTTGGTGGTGGACAGCGACATGGAATTATATTTTACCACAAAGTAAACACTCTTGACTAAGGCCCGGTAAGTAGCTACACCATGAAATAAGTTGTTTTTTATGTGGCCAAACATGAGTTAGCTAGCTAGCGTCAACGTTAGACAAGCTAGTATTACGCACATTCCTACCATCCTCTCTCATCATAAAGCCACGCAGAATTCATTTCACAATTTTGGGAAATTAATGTTACCCTGATAGTCGTTATATGTCATAGCATATTGCTGGCTAATGATAAATTTGCATGTGATCCACCCTCCGCCTCATTTGTTTAAAGATGAAACGTGTTCAGTTAATTTGCCTGTCAAATATATTCCTAAATCAAAATAACGTTATATTATGACGGACGATGATTCTTAACTTTAGCTATTCATTTTAGAAACTGACTAAATTATTGTAGAAACTGACTTGAGCTATAATAACAAATGCTGGTGGTTATACGTTTGCCGATTAAGCCAATGAGTTTCGTCTAACAATTCGTTAAAATGCTGTCCTTTTTTATAGTATAAGTGCCCTTCACAGTAACAAGTAACTGAATTGATCAATTTTGAACGACGTTTGGTGTGATGTTGTCTCCCTATAAGGGAACGGGCAGTATCGGAGCTTTTACTTGACTAGCAAGTAAGCTAAGTTCGGCTAGCTGACTAGTAGGGTGTCATGGTTGTTTTACTCTATCTGTCAGCACTGGCCAATCAGTCTGGTCAGTCTGTACTTTACATTGTGTTGGATGGTGAGAACAGTCATCGTCACCTGACTTCTCAAAAAGACATAAGTATGGGAGTATAAGGAGCACATTTCATCAATGATAGGAGCACTGTTGTTTCCTGAGTTTACTGGTACCAGTAGACTTTAGGAGTGTTAGGGCTATGCCATTATGCTAACCCTTTACACCTGTCATCTTTCTGGTCATTTGCTAGTGATGAAGCAGAGCCCAGTTGCAGCTGCTACTCACTGGAGCTGCAGCTGGACATATTGCTCTCAGCCACACCCACTTGGGAGCAAAGTTTCAGTCATCTGCTGTTTTTTTTTGTTTTTTTTCTCTTGTCCATTCTTGCCTCCACAAATCTAAATCACAGTAATCAAGCTTGAAATGCTTGCTGGCTTACATCACAGAAATGACAGAAATGAGGTGATCAGTTGATCAGTCAATTGAGCAGAAATGGGGAAAATATTGTGTGGAAATCCTCAAGGTAAGACTTTTAAATACTTGGGATACCTTTTGGAAAGGGTTTACCACTGTGTTCATGTCTCTGTTGGTAATTTAAAGGCAGCCTGTGCAAAACTAGCCTTTAGTAGTATGGAGCCTGTTTTTGTCTGTTTTTGTATTTTAGTGCTTGGTTTCTGAATAGACCTTTTTTTCCATAAATTATTGGTAAGCAACATGTTGCTTTTTAGCAGTTTAAGACTTAAAGGAAAATGGCTTATACATAATTTCTCCAAACTCCGTATTTTCAGAGATATTCTAATTTTAATACACACCATAACTATAGGTGCAATGATGTTAATAAGCTAGCTTGTGGATTATAGTGACCTTTTGTTTGAATGAGGAATGCTAACAGTGTTTCCACATCACTTTTCAAACATGCAGACCGTGTGTATATCAAGACAATAATCAGACTAAAATTTGAAAGAAAAAAATCATTACTGGCTGACAGACTGGCACAATATTCAAATGTGGAGCTTGACAGCAGCTGTCACCACAGTGCAGTAATAGTTTTCACAGTAACCAGTATGGTTAGCCACAGGCCAAAACCAGTATTTATTGACCGAGGCTGCAGAAGGCAAAATTTGTGACAAATAACCACTGGCTTTTAAATGTGATCGTTTTTGTTCAATTTTCCAGTATTGGGGTGGAAGAGCCTCTGGAACAGTTTCAGGATCATCAACCTGAAGCACTTGAATGAGACAAAATGAAATGTTGTTTTAGAATCAGTCCAGATTAAAGTCTTAGCAGGCAAACACTGATATTGATTAAATTATGCAATATGTAATCAATGAAACTCCCTCATATCCATAATAATCTCTACTGGATGATACTGATGGGCCAGTATTCTGTTGTTAAATTTGGCAATTCAGAATTTCAGCTTAAGCCTGCCTACTACCAGCGCAGCCAGACTTATACTGGTGACCAGTGCAGTGCCTCTGCACTGTGCTTTACCTAAGGATGGGCGATATGATAAAAATGTGCCGACGGGTTTGATTTATACCAAGGTATCTGTCCTATTAACATTTTTGTTTGTATTAGGCCATTGCATACAATGTTGGAAATGAATGAGCAGGTCTGCTGTATTGCAATACTAGATTTTAGATCAATGTGATATAAAGTACATTGATTTGTTAGGTATGTAATTCTGCCAAAGACATTCCCATCCTGTAATTTTGTCTATAATCAGTTACCCAATTTAATTTCCAGGAAAGGCACCATATCACGATATATATCGATATCACAATATAGAATCAAATGTATGCTGTGACAAAGGTTTTATCTATATCTCCCACCCCGAGCTTTGCCTAATGGCCAGTTGGCACAAGAAGGGAGACTGCAACTTGTTTACTGTTTCCCTACCAGGATCTTCCCAGCTGGACTGAGGATTCAGGCCATCAGCCCACACAAGCCAGTCCTGTAATAGAGTGGTGCAGGAATGAGTCCTAAAACCCGGAAATGAGTTAGCATATTTGCACTTCTGGTTCCCTCGCCTCAAAGTCAGTGGGTTTCTTGAATGGGTTTTTGGATAGATGCCTGAAATAAGGTCTGTTGTTAACCCAAGCTTAAGAGATTCTCACGTTTTGTTCTGCGACATAAAATCTGTCAGTAAATACCCCACTCGTGAATTTTGAAGTTTTTATGCATCTTAAAAAAGGCGGTTACAATCAAGTGGCTAAATGAGACTACAGAGGTTGTCGGGGACATTAATCGTCATCACGCCGAACACAGAAACTCATCTACTCACTCGTCTGCCTTTACAGCCTCGTCGTGTTTATACTCGCGCTCTTGCAAACTAAACTGAATAAACGTTGTTGATCTTGAGAATATTTGGTGCTCATGGCAGCAGTTTGTAAAAGGATAGGATCCAGTAAGAATACAGTTGAAGCAGCAGGTTCAGGTTAGGAAACATACTTTTCTTCCTCAGGTTTATTATTCTGTTTCCTTAAATTCTGTATGCTGTTGGACAGATGTTATAGTGAGGTATAGGGTGACATGCCATCATGGTGATGGTCAGGTCTGTGTTCATAGATGATATTGGCTTTAGCTTGAGCGGCAATGATGGCTTTCTTAAATATTCCAGGCCAGAGTACATAGGACGGGAATCGAGCTGAGTATTTGACTTGGATTTTGCAGTCCTAAACATGTTCGCTGTTCCCTCTAGTCTTTTGTAATATACTAACTAAAGGTTCCAAACAAAGATTGGTTGATCAGACACACCTCGTAGCTATATCCCAGCGTCTAAGTCTTTGTATTTTTTCCCAGGCTGCAACAAGCCCACACTTCAACAGTCCTCTCAGTCCGATGACTGCCATGTTCATGTGTGTATGTGTCACTGTCTATTGGAAGGGGAGCTGTGTGAATGAATGCTCCCTTTTATATGATCTAGACCAACAAGTCTATTACATGGACAGCAGCAGCTTTGTTTACAAGATGGGAAAGTGGTGTAATAAACTGTGTCTCAACCACTTCCTAAGCCCCCATTCATTTATTGGCTATTCATGTCCTGGCAATACCAGCTGCATTTGTGTGTGTGTGTGTGTGTGTGTGCGCCAGCATGAACAGAATGCCGTTTTGGCTGGTTTTTGGAACCATATTGTTGATGTCTCCCACAGCTGTGGTCACATTTTAGAGTATTGTTAAAGGCTAGGGAAGCATTGGGAAACACACACACACACACACACACACACACACACACACACACACACAATAATCTCCCTGTTCCCTCTTTTCTGTGCGAGACTGGAGGAGACTAGGCTGGTATTGCTCGCTCACCAGCAGTGGTTGCACTACCAGTTTGTGACTGAAAATGAGGATGAGGACAGGTGCCCATTAATCAAAATCTCCTCCAACCCCACCCCTTTTCTTTTCCCTGAGCCCCCCCCCCAAAAAAAAATGCATAAAAAAATTACAACACCAAGACCCTCCCCCCAAAACCTATATTGCCCCTCCCCCTCCCCTCTGTCCTCCGCTTGTCTGCTCATTGGCAGTACAGCGAATGGTGTCCTCACAGGCTATGAAAGAGAGGGCTGTACATCCTTATGTAGAGCTTGATGCACATGTGTTCGCACGTATTGATCAGTAAACACAGTGTGTCGGTGTCACGCGCGTGTTACTGGCGCTCACATTCCTGGTGATGGAATATAGCATCAGAAGAGTCCTATGCGGAGCAAAGCCCATTGGCCTGTTTTTATGTGAGAGCAAGGGAGCATCGACCTGAATGCAGCGCTCGTCGCACAGCCGCTGTCCCTGGCCATCCTCCTCCCTCTCCTCTCCTCTCCTCTCCTCCTCCACGGTGGTAATCCTTGCTGACACAACGCACAAAGGACTAAATGCTGGCTACATCCTCCAACAGCAGGGCTCTCTCCTCTTCCTCCTGCAGCTCTGATCCTCTACAGCCAGGCTGTTCGCCTGTACAGCAGGACGCTGTTTCTGTAAGACTGTTTGCAACTGTATATCACATCTCTGGAATACTGTCCTGGCTGCCCTCCTCCTCCGCCCCTTGTATCCCATCCTCCTCCTCCTCCTCGGCCGGTTCATTCAGGGAGCGCATAAGCACAGGGCTTCAGCCCTGAGGAGGCGTTTTTTTTTTTATCTCCCTGGAAGCTGGTAGGACCACTGGATGCTTATTCTTTTTTCACCATTTGATGCATTTATGTAGCAGGAGGTAGGAGCTGCTTCCTCTTTTTCCCTGTTTTTGTCGGTCTCTCTATTCACCCTATTGCACATCACTATACCAACAGGTAAACCAGCTAAACAGGACATGCTTTATTTATCAAGTGATGCAGTTTCAGTCTTGTCTAATTGGGTACTGCTAGCACGTCTCTGTAAGAGTGAAGATCATGTGATGATGCTGTTCATATTTTAATATAGAACAGTTTATATTCTTCTTGTCAGTTTGAATCGTTTGAGAATAAATGAGATTGGCATTATCGAAGTAAGATTAGCCACACGGTGTCCTTCATCTTTAAGTGAAATATGGCTGCTTCTATTTTCATCAGACTGTCATAGTGGACAAATCTGCTGATTTCACTGTTTACTTCCCAGAAATGTAAAATGATAAATGTGCAAAGACAACATGCATGCAGCCGGTGTACGTGCATGGCCGTGCTACTACAATCGTGCCACATGTCCTTGCAATCTGTAGTAAAGCTAGTGGACGTGCTAAGCAGGCGGGCAGACATCTGGCTGGCTTGGCTGCTGCTGTTACTGTTTGTTTAACAGACGGGTGACGATCAAACAGGCAAAAAACTGTTTGTCCTGACCTGCAGACACTGCATTGAAATAATCTTCACAAGTTGTGCATGTAGTTTTGTGTGTAGATTCTTGATTGCATGTAGCCTAATTGCAGCATGTTCAGTGCCCAGGTTAGACGTATTTTAGTTTATTAGACCTAGCTATTACAACATTAGGTATTTGGTACTTAACTATATCATATAGACCAGTGGTTCCCAACCTTTTTTGTCGAATGTACCCCCACAGCCCTATCAGATGGGCCTAAGTACCCCTTTATCATACCCCTTTGATAGAAGGGATGGCTTTATGGTATTGTTCAATGGTATTTTTTAGTAGTTTTGGACAAGTTTGCATTTGTACTACTGCCTTCTGGAGCGACAGAAACTGTCACTGGTTGCGTTGTTTCAACCATTTACAGTATCTTTACTTTTAGCTTTTCGTTGTCTTTTTTTCAGCTAGTCTTTCTGCAGTCTTAATCAACTTAGAGGTGACTCAGGTTGGTGGGAAACTGAGGCATGTCTTGTACAGTCAGACTACCATATTAGTACCAATAACTATAAAGATCAGCATCACACACATTTGTAATCTTACTTGTGTGTTGATTTTTTCCCCTAAACACAGATATGTGGATATATATTATCATCATTATCATCTAAGTTTAGGATTCATTTAAGTAGGATCTTTGTGTTGCCAAGAATACTGTATTGACTTTCATCTTCCAAGTACTGAATGAAATGATCCCATCTAGATAAGACTGAATGATTTGTTTCGGGTGAAGAGTTGGGTTTGAGAGCCTAATGCGCAAGTAGCAACATGTGACTCAGTACTGACTTTTGACATGACGTTTGACTCGAGGTCTAAGCCCAGCATTTTGGACTTCCTCACTTGTGTGAATCTAGCCCATCATACAAGGGACTAGCCTTATCAAACAAGAAATGATCTTCCCCACACTACTGATCATGTGACATGACAATGCCCCATTATTATTCAAAGTAATGTATTTACCTGAAACACAGTCCTCTTGTAGGATCAGCACTGCTCTTTTATAAGTTCTTTCTTTACCTTACTCAGCCAGTATGTTTTTATTTTATTTATTTATTTATTTTTAGATAAGGCATCAGGCTTGTCCAGTCCTTGAGCAACATCTGTCATACCCCCCCCCCCCCCAAAAAAAAAAAAAAATCAACCAAGCAGAGGAGAAAAGAACTGCATGTTCCAAAACAAAGAGCAAAGTTCACAGCAAACCAAATACTAAGTGTGTGCCAGAAAGGGTTCACTCCCCCGTTTGTAGGATGACTGCCTCACAGTGCTTAGGATTTCAGATGGTCCTGCTGGTTGAACTGGGATAATAGCAGTGCAAGGCTCGCGTGTCACGGCACACTGGAATCATACAGCTGCCAACATGTTCAAAAGTGGGCTGAAGATCATGGGGAGTGAGTATGATAATTATCTGCGATAATTTGATATGATAACCTCAGCACGGTGTCATCAAACATACAGTAAGTGTTCTTGGGGAACATGATTTGCTGAGATAAGGGTTTATGTAAAAGGCTCCAGGGATGAAGTTTGCCGATAGGAACTATTCTGCCGGTATCAAGCTGCTTTTTAAATCTGTTGCGGCCATTAAGCTTTGCTGACAAGACGAGATATTTGAAGATGTCAGTGTAGTACACTGTGGATTTGTGTCAGTAGTTGCGTGATTATTTAATTATTTGTGATCATTATGAGTTATTTTCCGCACTCCACAGTACACAGCGCTTGTTTGAGTGAGATTTGAAAAAAGGAAGGTAGGCCGAGCAGAAATGGAAAATGGAGAGTCTTATTTTAGGCCTGTCGCCCACTCTGAAGAAATCTTTTTAAATGTGTTATTTACTCAGGGTCCTTATTGATTTTCCTGAAAGTCCTCTGGCCACCAGATGTTTCTGACATGAACCAGTTCCAGCAGGTTTTTCTGATATTAAGGCAGATGAGGCTAAAGTCATAGAGCTCATGTGTAGATTGCACTTTGCTAAGCATTTAGGTCCAGTGGCACTGTTATGAAAAAAAAAAAAAACAAGAAACCCACAGGCAAACAGCCTCTTCTCATTAGACATTAGAGGGAGGACATAAGCCAGTGAGACCACGTGTCACAGGACATACAGCCCAAGTAGGCCTTTGCTGCTTCACACAGTAGCACGTATCTGATGGCACTGGCTCTGCCAATAATAATACTCCTCCTGACTAATTTTCCATTTTGAAGCTGCTCAGTGATTACCATCAGTGTGCAGATCTAGGTCTGCATATATGTTGGGTAAAGAATGATAAATATGCTATATCTGCTTAGTGAAACCATCAAAGTTTGTCACATTGTTGGCCTACGCCCCTGAGTCTTAAATAAAACTGAAGCAGGGACGTGTTTAACATTATTGTATTGACTAACAACAGAGTTCTGTGATGGACTATTTTAGGTAGGTGGTACAGTTCCACAGTTAGAAATGGGCCCTAAGATCTGGCACTGTGTGTCCTGATTGTGCACTGTACACTCACTGTAGCTGTGTTTTTAATATATAGTCCATGCAGTTACTGCTTGCTAGTTTTAAAGTTGAAATTTCTTTATATTAGTCGAGTTCCACATTTGCAATTTGATTATTCAGTTACACTTATGAATACTAACAATGACGATTTCCTCTTCTTCACAGATGATTTAATTTTGAAATACATATGGTTTTTAATGATTTCCACCTTATTTGTTCACAAAAATGTAAAATGTTATCGCAATTACATTGTCAACTGTATATTGATGTTTAAAACGCCATGTGTAGCAGTTAAAAAAAGCTTTGAACCTTCAGTACCATAATACACTGACTTTATGGAAATTACATAATATTGTATGTTAATTTGTTTATGGTGGTGTGTTTATTCGTCTTGTGGCCTATCTGGTTTGTTTGTGTGAAGGACGTTGCACTCCCAGATTGGCCCTCAGCAGTGCGTATGACGGAAGCCAGCCCATCTGTTGTTGCAGGCAGAGAGCCGTAATCCTGCCTGTCTTAGCCCTCGGTCTATCTACAAACTATGATTTACGATTTCAACTTCCTGCAAAGCTATCTAAACCAGCTGACCGTCTCCAGGTTATGCTAATTGTTAATCAAATAATTAATTTTGCACACTGCTGTTTGATTAAAAATCAGATTATATTTGGTTTTAAATTGTTACTTAATACCTGTTAAGACAAATTTTGGATTATTATCTGGATAGACTTTGAGATTTGTTTATTTTTATTCATGAGTGCTCTATAAAAACTGTTTTTCTAAGTCACATTATTGGTAGAAGTAGTAATAGTTGTTTTTGTCTTCATTGTCCTGAGTAGCATCTTGGTTATTGCCGATTCCAGACACTTTAGGTCCAGCGTTTCATGCCCTCCTCTTAGTGGACTAGTAAACAATCAGAACAAATTTCATCATCAAGTCCATTGGCACAGTCCTGGAATTTGGACAGGCTGGTTGCTGCAGATAACATTATGCACAAGAACACAAGATATGGAAATGCACAAGTAAACATAGAAGAGTAAATACAAAAACTGAAGCTGTTCAGACACTGTTCAAAACTGTATTAGCTTTCTGAAGTGTTTCATATGGTATATCTTGTGTGTTTTTTCTTTGATAGCTGCTGAGTTGTGATTTTCAAAGACTTTCAAAGACGTTATACATTGGCAGTCCCAAGTTTCATCAAGAGGTATAGCTTTGCTGGTATGTAGTAATTGCTCAGGGATACAATTTTGGGATTCACTCTTATTTTCTGTCCCTGTCGACGTTGGATAGGAGCTTGTTGTGTAGGTAGATTCATCCCCTGAACCCCCCATGCTGTGTCTCCTTGTCAGAGCCAATCCTGGTCTATTTAATAATGATAAGATATCATTGTGCTCGGCTTGTGATTTTTCCCTGGAACACACAATGTGGGGGGGAGCAGAGTGGGAGGTGGTGGGTAATGTGTGGGTAGTAGAACAGTTTTAAATGTAGGTGGTAGGTTAAGTTTTTTTCGTTCAGTATCTGCAAAACACTACCTCAACCCAGAATGCTAGATTGTGAGCCTGCTTTACTGCGGACTTGGAAGTAAGGCTTTGGAATTATTGAACAAAATATTCTCCTCCTTAGGTTTAAGTGCGGTGTGTTTAAGGTCAGTTTCGTCATGTATTCTCAGTTATTAGTACATCAACTTGGCATTTCCTACATCCATCCACACCCAGAATGCTGGGAGCGGCGTAAAAGCCGTCCCCTGCTTGTGACAGCTCCCCTGTTTGCATGCTGAAATGTTAGATGATTGGCTGGGATATTATTTCAGTGCATAAAAGAGGCTAAGCTGTCATTTTGGACAGAAAATGGAGTATAAGCAGCCTGCTTTCCCTCCTTTGATCCCCTACATCCCATATGTTTTCATGTTTAAGCAGATGCCTTTAATACCAAAATGACATTGTAATCTTGATACGCATGCAAGTGTAATCTCAGCTGCATTACAGACATCTGTCCACCCTATTATTGAAAGATATTTTAAACTAAACCCTGTGACTAAACTATATACTAAAAAAACATATTGGGTGAAAATGACCAGATAACTGGAGGGCATTTGGCGAGCTTAAGGCTGTATTCTTCACTCAAACGTGGACAGACTTTAAAACAGCATTTACATGTTGAAAGCTTCCCGTCTACACCAGCATTTATAGATCATTTACTAAATGTTTGCTGTCCACAGAAAAAGCTTAAGTCTCTTCATCATCCTTCTAATTTAGATTAATGGTGGTTGTAAACAGGGAAATGATGGATTAACACCAGCACCTGCTAAGGAATGTGGTCAGATGAATGGACTCTCTTGACAAACATGGCACTTGATTTCAGGGTAATCTCTGTTCTGTGACTTCAGACTATCTCTGTTATTACTTATTTTGTGTTACAATATGGCCAGTCACATAATGCAGGTGCTGTTACTGATGTATCTTTCTGCTGTTGTTGTTCTGTCTGTTGATAACTGTACAGGTATAAAATACTTGATACGATACAATGATTTTGATTGAGGGTCATAAATGCTACCAACTCTAGCTGTGTTTACATGGACCCTAATATTCCACTAATAATCGGAATACTAACCCAATCAGAATAAAAATGTCTCATGTAATCACCTCAATCGGAAGAGACTGGCCCGATCAGAAGGACAAAGAAAAGCAGCAAATCCTTAGATTTATGGACATTTTTGCTTGCTTTTCGCTATGACAGAAAGGATTAATCGATTATCAAAATAGTAGGCAATTAATTTTCTTTTCAACTAATTGATTAATCGACTAATCGTTGCATACAGCAGGATGTGGTCAGTTAGGATATGTGGCTCACTTTCTTGAGGGACTGTGTATTCGCCTAGTTTAACAGCACTTACCTGAAGGATTATTGATCATTGTTTGCCTTCCTCATGTGGTTTGTCAGATCTCTTCAGCAGACTTTCATCTTTTCTTAAACACCGTTTTAGAAAAGATGCAAACACAGGCTGACAATCACAATGTGCATTCTGTGGGCTATATTATTGGCAGTGCATATGGACAAATGTTATACACTGTCCTTCAGTTTTACAAGCCTGCAGTTTTCCTTTTCTGCAACCTCACAAACATTTTTTTGTTCTATGATTAGACACAGAAATAGCACTGCAGTATCAACAAGGAATGCTTTACATTTATTTTAAACCATGTTAATTATTGTAATGGTGGATATGGAACACTGCACCAGTGTATTAAAGAATATTTCTGATCGCGTCATATGATTAAAATATGTGATTGGAAGTTCCTTTCTATATTGCTGACTCAAGCTGCCACATAAGTGCTGCTTCCTTCCTGTATTAGTTCTTGTTTCTAACACCCAGCAGCATTCATTCAAAACACTGGTGTCACCAGTCAAGGGTGTGAATGTGTGAGTTCCTGTATGTCTGTCCTTGTGATGAGATTGTGGACGTGAATGTTGACTGTTTTATGTCTTCTTGTGAATACTTTAGGATTTCAGTTCTAGGTTTTAGGGTTAATATTGGAATTATAAGGAGTTTTAGGCATGTCCATACAATTGGAAACCTGAGATGTGTCTAATGCTACATGAGCACTTTTTACTTGTTGGTAAATAGAGTGCTGCAGGGATGAGGTATTTTCGTAGGCCAACCCGTAAGTTAGCATCGCCCTGGTTCCCTCGACAAGAAACCAATGGGATTTTTCAACCACAGACCTTATTTCAGGCATCTAACCAAAAACCCATTCATGAAACCCATTGACTTCCAGACGAGGGAACCGGAAGTGCAAACATGCTAACTCATTTCTGGGTTTTAGGACTTAATCCTGTAGCACTCTATGGCCACCACTTCTTAATGAAAAATGGGAGTTCAAACCTTTTGTCCAGAATTCCAGACTTTAGGATGTAGGATAATCAGCTTACATGCAGATACGTGGTCAGACAACGGGTTGTGTGATTTAAAAGCAACGGAACGAGCCCCAAATTGTCTGAAGCCAGTGTAAAGCTTTGACATGAACTATAGACAAGTTAGCAAAGATCAGCTGTTTATGTTTAGTATTGACTAGGTAAAAGAAGATCCCAGGTTTCACTGAACTTTTATCTTCTCCTCTCTTACCTCCAGTGACCCCTGATCTGTTCCCGGAAACACCCCTGGTGCCGTCCCTGCCCGCAATATCGTCTGCACGAGCCAGCTCCGTCCCCCAGAAGCCCCGGAGGCGCAGCAGCGGCGGAAGTGACAGCGCCACCAGGCCCCGGCCGTTGCGCTCAGCCCCCAGGCCAGGCCCCAGCAGAGGCAGCATGGAGGTGGGCATGCGCGTGGTGCGTGGCCTGGACTGGAAATGGGGAAACCAGGACGATGGCGAGGGCCACGTGGGTACTGTGGTGGAGATCGGGCGGCAGGGCAGCACTACCACGCCAGACAAGACAGTGGTGGTGCAGTGGGACAGCGGCACACGAACCAACTACCGCACTGGCTACCAGGGTGCCTACGACCTGCTGCTTTATGATAACGCTCAAATCGGTAAGCACTCATGACTAGGGTCATACTTAAACATTGGGTCAACTAGAGCTAGTTCTGGTTGGAATTTCTTCAATACTAGTGCCAATATGATACCTAAGTTTTGGTATGATACCAAAATGACACTTTTTTGATCCGTTAGTATTATATTATATTAATACTATATATAGTATTATAATTTCTCAAATGCATTGTCTAAATAAATCAAAAGTCCAAAACTAGGCATATTATTTCTCAGATCAGGAAATATCAACTCTAAAAATAAGTAAACAAGACTAAGAATGTGACCAAGCATTCGATGCAAGTTTTGATACAGTCAAGACACATTTTGGTCATTAGTATTTAAGTTTGATACCCAATACAGGTGTTTGTTGTTGTTTGTTGTTTGCTGAGAATTATTTTCTGTTTTATATACTGTAGTTTTAATTTAAAAAACCGATACGTTTAATAGATATCAACATTTCTGTTTCTCTTGATCATAGAAAACAAAAGAATGCCATACTCAAATTCACATGCCTGCTCTTGCTGCTGGGGTCATGAGAATTTGGGACTTGAAAATGTGGCCATTGGCTGATCAGACATCGTCTCTCAAGTAGATTTTTACAGCCCTATATGGTCAAATTCTGAAGTTCATTTTATCAGCTTTTAAAACACGCTTTTAAAGAAGCGTGGAAAAAAATAAAGGTCTCCTCGCTTCTCTTGCAGCTGCAGTCGTCACACGTTTTTGTTGAAAAGCCATTTCCACGTGTTTATCTTGCCTATTTGTGCCTGCTTGTCATTGTGGTGCTTTGCACAGCCTTCCCAAAGCCCGTTTTGAGTAAGCATGGTACAGTAAAGACCGTCTCTCACCGTCAGCCATTCAGCTCTATTTTGGACTTGAATGACACACACATAAATGCAGGACTCATTAGCATTTTGCTCCATTTAAAGCGACATTTTTCTGCCTCAGAAGCTTGCCCTTCAATTAATGGAGCGAAAGAAGAGGAGGAGAAGAGATGGGGAGCTAAGGGGGGTGGGGGTATTTTTGTCATGCTGTTTGTGCCTCAGTTCTTCCACATCTCATGATATTAGCCATTGTGATAACATCAGTAAGGACATGACATGCCTTGTCACGCTTCAGTGACTTGCATATGGCAGATACATAGTAGTGTAGTACTGTGCATCTTACTATACAGGACACAAATAAATGGAATAGAAATAGAAACCTCAGGCATATTGAATTTATAACCCCTCTCACTTTTCTTCAACCCCCTCTCCTTCTCCTCCAGGCGTGCGCCACTCCAACATCATCTGTGACAGCTGCAAGAAGCATGGCATCATGGGAATGCGATGGAAGTGCAAGGTGTGCTTTGACTATGACCTGTGCACCCAGTGTTACATGAACAACAAACACGACCTGAGCCATGCTTTTGAGCGCTACGAGACAGCGCACTCCCAGCCGTGAGTATTACTCTGCCACATCCCTGGCACAATTGATCCTCATTTAAATTCTGATTATGGTGTCGTCCGTTGCAATGTCTCTGTTCGACTAGCTTGCTCTGTTCAAATCCAAATCGAGTCATAGGAGGTAAGACCTTATTAGTGTTGTTTCCTCCAATTAGCTTTCATTAGCCTGGTGTCTGTCTACACAGGCCTGCAGGTCTAGGCAGTGCTTTTACAGCAATAACATCAGGGTTCCCACTTCTGCTTGCTTGCTAAGTTTCTGCTGGTAAACTAATATATTGCCTGGCTGTGGTCAGGATCTCCTCTCAGTCACCTGGCCAAATATTATCAGGGTTTATTTCCAAAAGACTGTACCTTTGAAATGAATGACTAGCCTACAGCGACCTACACTCCAACGTTAGCCTACAGTCTAAACATCTATCAGTGGGATGGGATGGCGTTGCTGCGAGTGGGTTGTTAACATGTTAATATTAAAGCAGAGCAGTTTCAGTCAAGCCCAAAACCTTGCTCATGAGCAGGGTTGCGGACTCAGGTCAAATAACCTTTGTTGATCCTTTCACACCAAATGTAAACACAGGTTTTTCCTGAGTTATTGTTTTATTTTGAAGGGATTAGAGAGCATGAAAAGAAGAGTGGAGGAGCTGATTCCAAGTGTTGTATGTATCCAGATTTACTGGACTGAGTTCTCCCTTCAGAATCCACTCTTCTGCATCATTTCACAATAAAGCTCCAAACTGCTTCAGGCACTGTCTGAATGTCAGCTGGATGGCCTGTTCTCATTTTAACGAGGTGATATGTATGACCCAGATTTCTTCTATAGTTTAGCCTGGTCCAGGTCCAACACAGTTCCATTTATTTTCCTGTGCCTGTTGTCCAATGAATGGTACAAATACGGGTGAGAATCGTGACTTATTACTCTTAGCTTCGATTTGATTAAATCTTCAAGTTAACTATTAGGTTCAAGAGTGGTTACTATTTTTTACTCAAGAGTTTGGAAACCACAATTTCATCCAATCAGGATGAGCCAGAAGTGTGTATTTGTTCAAGCCTCTAGGTATAGGATTTGGAAATTTCTGACGTTGGTGACTCCTAGTGGTTGTATTAAAAACAGCACTGTCACAGACAGCAGAACAAATTCATGATTCTAGCTTGTCATTGAAATAATGAATTATTTCATTGAATTTATGCAGAAGTGCAACAAATGCATTGTTACGCCCTTACTCCAAATCTTGACCTGGTCAAGACTTGAATCCAGCGCTCTCTGCTGTTTTTGTTTTCACTTCCTGCTATTATTTTCTATGATCCCATCAGAGATGTCTTTATTAAAGTCTCGTTTCCGATTTAGGTTCGGTTGACATTTGATTAGGGACCATTTTGACTGTGATGGGCGGGGTGGAAATGGAGCTGCACACCACTTACAGATTTGGGCTTGTGAAACCTGGCCTCTGCCAGTGAGACAGTGCAGTAATCATTTAGCATTGTGTCAGTAGTTGGAATCTCATTTCGTCTCCCACCTCAGTTTCTCTTCAGAAGTATTGATTTGTCATTGATGCCCAAATGTTATTTGGCTCAGCAGTGTCCTTCATTAAGGTGTTGCCACCTTTATGTGACCCTCCAAACAGGACAAAACAGGCCACTGCCTTTCATCTGTGGACACTGCACAAATACTTGCACATTGTCGCTGACAAGTAATTTTTCATTTTATTGAATTGGAGGGAAAATGTTTTTCAGAAATGTTGACAAGTAAAATGATTTCTAATAATTCACTGTAGAGTACACATTTTCAGTTTTAGAATACCTTAAATTTGGTTATCAATAAATTGAAAGATGGGGATCAGACGTGTTTGATTATTGTTAGCATTGGTTAGAAAAGATACTGTGGATAAATAGTGCTACTATGGGCATCTACAACTTTAATCTGAGTTATTTAAAGGTTGTTTGTAATCCCAAGCAACTGTGGTACGTAACATCTGAGTGAGACAAAGCTGAACCTGGAAAACTAATAAGTCAAAAGAGATTTCCTACTTTTTTTTTTATGGGTTGAAGCACCTTTATAATCAGTGCTACCATTTAAATGTGTAATGTTAAGTAGTATGTTAATACCATAGCCAAAAGTGTTTTAAAGACTCAATCCTGCTGTAAGACTGTGCTGTTGTTTGGTAGTCTTATATTGTAGGAATCCTTTTATAGTGTGTATAAGTGTGTGACATTGGTAGAGGTCACAATAGAGGCCCAAGTGTGGATCAAATTGCAGTTACAGGACATTTTATGTTTTTGGTAAGCACAAGCTCACTTGAAATGAATCACTTAATATGCCCATTGAAAGTAATTTAAACCCTATGAATGTTTCATATATATCTATATGAAACTCACAAGATTAAGATTTGAAAGACTATTGCAGGATACCTTGAGATTCAGTGCAACATTTCTTAAATGGATGAAGATTGCCTTTCAATATGCTGGCATCCCTGTGATTAGCTTCACCAATCTGAATGATATTGAGAAAATGGAGATCCATTCAAGACGTTTGTCTGCAGCACTTGTGAATGGATTGACGTCACTGATAACGCACTGGGCCTGTCTCCATTATTGCTCTCAGGGAGATAATTTTTATGGAGTCTGAAACATGAATGGTATATTGATGTCCATAAGTGGCATAAAATACAGTGACTCACTCAGCTGAAGTCAGTCAGCCAGCCATGGTGTGAATTAAATCTTCAGGCATCACTGGTTCTAGCTTCTGTAGAGTAATTATGACTTTTTAGACAGTGCTTAGGATGTTGGTTCATCATTGACCACTCTTAGGTGTACAAGTTCCATATTTGGTTAATGCTCATTTAGACAGACTTCATTATGATTTGCCATATTCTTTCAAGCATTGCTTGTTCTGCTCCACTCAGTATTCTAATCATTCCTTTAACTTCTCCAATCCATGTCCTATTTGCTATTATACAGCCCCTGGAGGTGGGATTAAAATGAAATTTCAGCTTTTAGAAAACACATTTTGCTCAAGTATTACATAGTAGTGAACCAATTGAGTTTTACATTGTGGTGTTAAATTGGATAGAAATGTAACCCCACAGGGTCATCCTTTCTTGAAACTGCAGACTTTTGATGAAATTGAGTCCTAACTACAAATATTTAAGAATATATTTGTAATGATTCTGTATATCTTGTTAAGCTATATCCAAGTTTTCAAACACAAAGGCTTTAAATTAGAAAAAAACATTGCTTGCTGTTTTGCTGACCTGTGATCTGCATGTGTGCATTTCTCTGGATTTTATATAAATAAAACAAAACAGAGATTTTGATCAGTATAATTCACAATTTGCTGCTCATCATATTAACATGAAAGCCATTCATTACATTCAGTCTTTGCTGTCTCTCTTCATCCTTTTATCAAAGACATCTTTGCATAATCTCAGTGAAAATGGAGTTGTGATTGTTGCCCAGCAGTGGGACAGAGTGTTCTTCTGGGAGAACATCACATGAAAGTCACCTCTTTTATCATCACATGAATGAAATAGAGGAGCACTCTACAGTATGTGGTGCCAAACACACAGTACTTCTTTATTTCCAGACCACAGTGACCCATATTTCACTTACAGCCTTTCAAAAGACTAATTTATAATGTGGCAGTCATGGGACACACTTGATATTTGCCTGGAAAGGCAAATTTAGCTTGGTTTCATAAAGAGTGGGACTTCTTGTTATGCCAGCAGTGATTTATGTGAGAAGACTGGGTTTTGGGCTTAGCCTAGTTTGAAGGGACTCCTTTCATGTGGACCAAACATGTGTGAGGGTTTAATGACAACTTAAGCGGGGCAGATCTATTTGTAGTTCATAGACACACTGTAGGCAGAAACTTTATTAGTGTTCTGAGGGGACAATGGGAAATTGTCAACACTATAAACTGATGCAGCGTGCTGACATTAGAGTTGTACCATCACGAACATGGTGTGAGACCTGAGCGGGATGTACTGTACATGTGTTCCATTGTATCACAACAGATTTAACTGGATTAGCATGCTGACATTCTCAGTTGTGAGGATTAGCATGTTAACATTTTTAACTTCTTAGAAGACATGTATTAGATAATAGCTGCTGGATATGGAGCAAATCAAGGTGAAATAATATGTGCTGCTCACAAAGCATCAAGCTGTGTACAGGTGTTACATCATTTGACTCAGTTGACAGTTTTTGTTACTGTGAATCTTCAGGATGTGAGTTTGATTAAATTATTGTTGCAATGTAATTTTTCTGATCCAGATGCTGTAAGGTTATACTGTACTGTAGATGGCGGATCAGTGGTCTGAGCGGCTCACAGTGTCCTGCATTTGGTTAAGACTCATATGTTTAATAGTACATTGAGACATGTGCATGCTGACAGTGCTCAGGGCAGCATGTGCGTGTGTCATGTGTTTAGGAGGAGATGGTTGGTATGCAGCTGGTTAATCGGCTCTGCAACACACAAACAACACACCAGGGAACCTGTCGGGTCAACTCTGTGCCTAATCCTTCCCTTGCACATCAAGCTACACTGCTCCACCTGACCTCCTCAATTTTCCACCCTGTAGTCACTCACATTTAAGGCTCATCCAACCCAACCCCACTACCCGCCTGCAGAGTTTTCCAGAGCTTTTTCTGTCTTCTAGCCAGATTTGCCTGGAATTTCCATCTAAATTTGATTCTAGTGAGCTAACTTGTTGCTCATTTCTTTTCTGAAATGTTTGTATGTATATTTTCACATCTTCCTCAATTCCACTCACATCACAAAACTGCTGTCTTCTTCGGTGCGTTTGAAAAGGGTTTCAGTGCATTGGTAGGTGAAGTGTAGACTAAAGCAAAGTTCTTAAACATGATAAGACAAAGAATTGATGTATGTTTTGAAAGATGTGTCTAATTAAACATAGTCTGCTCTAGTCTGGATTTGTGTTTTCACAGTAGTAAAGTTACCACAGGCACATTACAGTAAGTTCAGTAAATGCAAACGGCTGGCATTTTAAACCAGGGCCATTTTACTTTGAGGTGAAAGCTCTGAGCCATCATGCCACCCACAACTGGTATCATTACACAAATTCATGTATTTTTCTGACAGCCACTACTTTTTATGTGAATTCTTATTTTCTTGTGTGAATTTGATAGTGCTTTTGATTCCTGTGAACAAATGGTAATTCTGTGTATTCCACTGCCTTTATTTCAAACAGTAAAGCTAACCCTTGGCTGACTGTTGACCCAGCCGTTGTGTCAGTAGGTGTAGGTCTCTTGTCTCTCTTCCTGTCTGGCAGCAGGGGTGACATTTGGTCAAGTAGGATTAGAAATCTTGATCCCTTGAAAGAGCTGTTGTCTTTCTCAGAGTAGCTACACTCAGAAACAACACGTCAACAACAGTGAGGTCATGTTTCTTTGTCATGAAACTGGGACATGTCAGTTTCCATTCTCTTTACTGTTGAAATAATTTGGGATTCGAGTTTTAGGAATAGTCTTTTCTCTTAATGAACTGGCTCTCCCATCATAAACAGTACTACTCTTGGTAGCTTTTCAGTCAGTCCTTCAAGTCTGAACTAAATCTGCTTTGTGCCATCAGGAAATTGGCACAGCTTGCTACATTCTCTCCATGACCCTTAATACTACAAGTTCAGGAAGTATGTTACTATAACCAACACTGTTTAATTTATCCCAGTTGTACCATTTATATCCTGAATTCCTCAAAACAGCTCTAAAAACACAAGAACACAAGAAGTTTAATGCATTAAAGCAGTGCAGAAAAGTGTGTTTGTACAGACCCTATGTCCTCTATGTACAGCATTTCTTCTTGTAT
Source organism: Macquaria ambigua (assembly GCA_008360985.2). Taxonomy (NCBI): domain Eukaryota; kingdom Metazoa; phylum Chordata; class Actinopteri; order Centrarchiformes; family Percichthyidae; genus Macquaria; species Macquaria ambigua. Next base: position 109,643 of record VMKM01000365.1, read on the forward strand.
CTCCATTATATATTTAGATACAGACATGTATACATGCAAGCAAATACATGTTTATGCTTTGCCCTGGGTTGGCCTGCTTTCTGATAGCTCTATACTGTCCAGGGATTAGGCTCAAAGCTCTGTACTCAGATACACACCGTTCTCAGCACAGACCTGTCCAAGCTCAGTCACACACTCAGATTTACTGTCAGTTGGCTCTAAGAGCCAAATGTTCTGCTGTAGCACCCAGGAACCTGAAAACTCTGGCCAGTGATGGGGGGTGAAGTTAGCCAAGGCTAACTTTAAGCAAAACCCCAGCGCTAGAGAAACATGTGGGAGCAGCAAAGCCTCTATGAGGCTCCCTGAGGACGACAGCTCTCACAAGGCTCTTTTTCTTTTGATCACACGGGATTTTATATGACTTTGAGTCTATTCAAAAAAGCTGCTCGGTTTAAATGGAAGCTGGGGTTTGATCTCGTCAAGAAAGTATGGGAATAGGCAGCTCCTTTGCACCAAGATCTGATCAAATCTTTACCATAAGGTATGTCCGATTTTGCTGTTGGTCAGTGTGTTAGATAGTGTTGACACTGATGTCGGCAACTGTGCGTAGGTTTCCTCAATGTGTTTTTTGAGTCCTGAAATCAGAAAAACAACCTTGTCTTAAGTATGGTGTCCTGCTTATCTCTTGACCACTTGTGGAAGAACTGCTACTATTTTGCAGAGAAATGTTAAATGTAAACTCAACCAAGCTTGTGTACACTAAAACTCCACCAGTTACCTTTGAGTCAGTTGTCAGGAGATCACAGCAGCCTGTTTTATTTTCAACTCAATGTACAGTAGGCATTTTCTTTGATACATAAATGGGTTAGGCTTTATTTTAAGTGTGCCGCATGTTAGGTCTCATCATATGTATGTTCATCAGGAAGGCCTGGAAGTTGCACAGGATTCATCTATCTATCTATCTATCTATCTATCTATCTATCTATCTATCTATCTATCTATCTATCTATCTATCTATCTATCTAGATATCTAGATATGTATATATATACGTATGTCCATTGGTCATCAAGGATGTTTTTCCTTGATGACTTGTATTTCATAAGCTTGTAATGATTGATTAAAGATCAATCAGTAACATGGCAACAAGGCTGACAAATGTTTAATCTTTAAGAATTGGCTTCCCTAATCATGGCAAATGTATTCTGTAGTAAATGTATTTTTTTCTGGCTTTTGGGGCATGTGTCTTCCTTGGCTTGTTGTCACAGATTCAAAGCTGTTACATGTGCATGACTGGGTTTATAGTCAGGACAGGAAATGTTTTGTCGGGGTTTTTATATGCATAAAAAGCTTTGTATTAAGGATTTCATCGCGAGTCTTAACATTGTCTTTGATGGTTCGTAGAGCAGTTTGTTCAGCTGTGTCCCCATACTCTTATCACAGAGTGAGCTTGGCACCGAGGCAGAACCTCCCACGGATCATCCTCAAAGGAATCTTCCAGGGGGTTAAAGTGGTTCGTGGACCTGACTGGGACTGGGGCAACCAAGACGGTGAGTGTTGGTGTGTGTGTGTGTGTCTAACTTGGTGCTGCCAACTCAGCAGGCCCCCTACCTTCTCGAGCATGAGGCTGTACCTCTTCAAAGTGTTTCACCATCCACAGCCCGTAATAACACTCTAACCTCACATCTCATTACCCGCAAAATGTCGTGTTAGTATGTGTCTGTGTGCACTTATATTGCCAGTGACTCATCTGAGTCTGTGCCACAGATGTGTCTGTGTGAGTCCTCGTTCAGTAATATTTATGTTCTTTGTTTTTCTTTTCCAGCCCTGTGTGTAGTGGCACACACTGAGAAGCACCTTGACTTAAAATATTGTCTATGTTGCAAGTGTTGAGAAAGTAGAGAATGGAGGTTATTATTTCTTGATTTGAATTGTGTTTTCATGGCTTCCATGAACGTCTGCAGTTTTACATTATGTGACAAACTACGAGTCACTGCTGTTGTGAAAAATGTGCTCTCTTTCAGATACAAACAGCTGGTTGATGTTTGAAATAGTTTAATTTGTAATTGAAAGCAATCTTCCACATCAGTGGGCTAAATTAAAGCCCTTGACTGTTCCCTTTAGGGAAAGAGGGAATGCTAATATGTCTTTATGTTTCCTGGTCTGGGGTCATCGTTGTCTCTGAGAATAGCAACACTCCCTTTACTGGGCTAGAGCGAATGAGTCAAAATGTCCTTTTGGTGTCTTTGAAATCAGCGCCCTGGGGTTTGGTTAAGTCACTCATCAGACTTAAATGGTGTATGCGGTAAGTGCATACAGGAAGCTCTGAGCATGCTCAGAAACCCCCAGCCCACCATGTAGTCTTATAGGTCACTGGTTAAGTTGGTGTGGTTAGGCATCGAGGCAGCTTGATGACTTTAATGGCTCAACAGGGGTTTCTTACATCATAAAACCTGATCTGAGACCATCTTGTAATACAGCATGCACACTAGTAATGTGACTTGGAAATGTTTTATTTTTTAATGGTGATTCTTATTTTTTTATTTTGATGTTTTTGTATTTGAGTCAAGAAGGGGGGTCAGGTGTTTGATTCATGGAGAAACCATCAAGAACTGAGCTGGCTTTAGAAAATGGAAGTGAATGACTTTGACACTTGGTAGCTTATGTGCCTACAGGGAAGATGTTTCTCACACACCTCTGTGTCTGTCATCTCATTTGTCTCATATTTACATTGTGCTTGTTTTTACTTGAACTTTACTATGGATGATTACATGTGTCCTGAGGTGTCCTCCTCTCAGATTTTTCTTTCACTGCCTTTGTCTGCCCCTTCTTCCACACACTGATGCATTTATTGTTTCTTGCATATTTGTGTGTGTTTTGTTTTTGTGCATTTATGTGTGTGTAGGCGGGGAGGGTAAGGTTGGGAAGGTAGTGGACATTCGCGGCTGGGACACAGAGTCTGGTCGCAGCGTGGCTAGTGTCACCTGGTCTAATGGCACCACCAATGTCTACCGAATGGGACACAAGGGCAAGGTAGACCTCAAATACGTGTCTGATGGACAAGGAGGCTTCTATTACAAAGACCACCTACCAAAATTAGGTAAGATGGACAGATTCTTGTTTCAAAGCATGCTTTCCTTAGACTTTTAAGTTATCATTATCAATTAGGAGTAAAGCAGTATGTTTGACAGATATTGGCTACATGAACAGTCTGTAATGTCACTACACACTGATAAGAGGATGTCAACCCTACACTTCATCATCAACGTATAAATAACGTCTGTGTGATGTAGGAATTGGTTAATCAGAAAGATTAGTATTGGGTAACAGTTTGTAAATCCTTGTTTTAAGGAGCTAACCTAAAATACTTACCATGAGCCCTGTATCATTGTAATGTTTGGTGGTATTTTTGCATGACATTACAATGATGTAAATATGAATGTCTGCAGAAAATATAGTCATGCCGACTTCAAACCCAAACTGTTGCTAGTGGTGGCTTTGGAAAACTGTCAGAAAAGTCTCTGCCTATTTGTTGATGCTAACACCTGTCCATCCAGGAGAGCACGCAGAGCTGCAGCGCCAGGAGAGTGCTGACGGCCACTCCTTCCAGCAGGGCGACAAGGTCAAATGTCTCTTGGAGGTGGACATCCTGCGACAGATGCAGGAGGGTCACGGAGGGTGGAACCCCAAAATGGCAGAGGTATTAAATTCTTCCCTTAAAGACACAGCAACCAATTCACAAACATATTAACAATAGACAGCTTTACATAACTCCCTGCTGAGTTCTTCTATTTTTTCTTCCATCTCTTTCCAACAAGTTACAATGAACTCTTTGTACTTTGGGCATAGCATGTACTCTTTATGTTTTAGACAAACATAGCCTCACAGTCAAAACACACGTGCCTCTTGATCCTGGCATACAGAATGTTTATATAAGTGGCTCAGATGGACGTTGGTGTGCAACAGAGTGAAAGGAAACAGAGCATCCAACTCTCAAATCACAGCTGCCAAAGGGAACATTAAGGTCACAGCCATGCAGAGGCAGACCCAGGGTGAAACAGCCTATTTGTGTTTGCAGTACATTTGCCGGATCGGGACTGTTCATAGAATCACTGACCGAGGAGATGTCAGAGTCCAGTACAGCAACAACATCCGCTGGACTTTCCATCCTGGGGCTCTCACTAAGGTACTGAGTTACAGATAAGTTTCTGCCAGAGGATCTTACAGTAGGATCTTACATAGTTTAACAGGAGTGTAGTTGGATTATCAGCGTGTTTTCAGCTGATTTGAACAAATTTGTTAACAATTTGTCTGTCTTTCTTTCCACTAGGTGAACACTTTTGGAGTCGGCGAGCTAGTAAGAGTATTGGAAGACATGGAGAGTGTGAAGAGACTGCAGGCTGGCCATGGAGAGTGGACAGACAGCATGGCTCCTGTATGCTCATTTAGCCTAATAATAAATGATAGCCTGATAATACTAATAATAATTTAGCATTAGTTATAAAGGCAGAATTCATGCCATACTGTGGCAGAGGTGATCAAAAAAGACTTGTAACTCGACTTTGACTTTTACACCAATGACTCACTTAACTTGGACTGACCGACCAATGATTTATTATTTACTATATGTATTTACTATACTAATTATTACTAGAAGGGGGAGACAAAATTCTAAATTTGGTGAAGGGCCCATAATAACTTGTTTAGGACTCGAAACACAAAATTTTGCACTTGGACTTTACTTGCAACTTGTTGGTCTCAACTTGGGACTTGCATTGTCTGTATGTGCGACTTGATGTGGATTTTCATAACCACGACCTGAGACTTAGCTTGTGACTTGCAAAACAATGACTTTGTCTCACTTCTGTATTCTGGTATCTTCAGGTTGCTCCCTGTCTGTGTGCATGAGGATAACTGTGTCACTTGCTAAAGTAAAGTCTTTATTTGGCCGACATCCATCTGACCTACTTCACGAAAATTAGGTGTACATCAGGAAGTAATCAAGTTTAGAGCTGTTCCTCGAATGCGGCCTGGTTACTTACCTAAAATTAAAGAGGCACAGTAATTGGTCCTGTTAAAACCATGAATAGTTCCAGGTTGATAAGTTTTTCCTCTCTTTATTTGTCCCTCTCAATCTTCTCCTTTGTTTTTTACCCTTCTAAAAAGCACTTTCTCACCCATCCACGCCACATCCACCTTACTTACTGTTTGTTTCCTAGGTGCTTGGCCAGGCCGGGAAAGTATTGAAAGTATATGCAGACGGTGACCTACGGGTGGCGTTTGGAGGCCAGACATGGACGTTCAACCCAGCGTGCCTCTCGGCGCAGCCCGTGGAGGTGGACGCCAACCTCATGACAGCCGAGAACCCCAACGAATCTGGAAGTAAGGCCTCTGCCGGGACGAGGGGGCTCATCTCTAACGCTCCAGCTCCAGCTTTACCTTCTGCGTGCATTTATTCATCCTCCCCTGCTCTCATTCCAGCTCTTCCTCTGCCATGCACGCTTTCACATTCAGGCTGTAACTGTGGCATTCAAGGCCACAGGCACCTCCATTCCCTGTTTGTCTTTTTTTCCAGCAATGTGTGTACAGGGTGTCACTTTTTGAAATGTTCTTCTCTATAACATGTCATGATCCTGCATGTTGACAGCGAGAGGCTTTGGCAGCAAAGCAGACATTTGTCATCATGTCTGAAGTTTGTCAGCTGTCTCGTAATCATGACTGAATCTATTCTGTGCATGTGTTCACCTCAGCGGATGGGAGCTTGACAACAGAGTGATGTGTGTGTATGTGTGTGTTTGTGAATGTGTGTGCGGTCAGATTTCACTGCATGGAGGGACATTTTGACTCATTCCTGTGGTTTTGCATTGAGCTCAGCTTTGGCAAACCCATTAACCAGCGTGTCTTTGTGGTGCTATTTTGGCCCTCTGGAAGGCTTTGTGACACCATTTCTAATCATGTTGTTCACATTAGACTGATTAAGCTAAATTAATTCTTTTTTCACTCTTGTCTGTTCCCTTTTCACAACCTTTTTCCTCCCCTTTTCCCTTCCCCTCTCCACCTGCCTTTGTCTCTGTTCAGGTACTGTCATCTCAGTGTTGGAGAAGCTGCTGTCTCAGTCCACAGAGCAGGACAATCCCAGCCGGCTGGTCATTGAGGCAGCACACGGCAGTGCCAACAAAGTGCGGGAGTTGGTGCAGAAGTATCCTGACAAGGTTAGTGCAGCACTTCTTCTCTTTGCTGCAGTCCACTGCCCGTTCCAAGAGCTCTTTCCACCAGGACACCAAGACGGGGGGTGGGGAATTTAAGGGCGAGAGTGACTTAGTGAGCCAGATAAAGCAGGGGACACGCTATGCACTGGCATTTGCCAGTCTGTGCGATGAAGCTAAAGACTCTGATGCTGGACTATCCAAATTGTGACACCACACACCACTCCAATATCTGTCAAAACTATTAACTCTGGGCTATTATGCTACAGGACAGCAACAAACATGGGGCAGAGCATTTTTCTTTCCACTCTGTATAAATATATAAATATATGAAATATATTTCCAGAAAATGTGTCACTCTTCTAGCTCTTGCGAACTTCAGTGACTGCCATATTAAAAGATTTACAGACACAAAAGAGACAACAACGTCTCTCATATATATATGTGTGTGTGTGTGTGTGTGTGTGTGTGTCTGTGTGTGTGTGTGTGTGGTTGTTAATTTGCAATATTTAAACATACAATGAACAGAGAAATATGGAAGCGACATGGATAGTAAAAAATGGGATATGACAGTTACACTTATATATGTAAGTGTACCTGTGTCTGTTAATAAGTGATGAAATTGATTCTCATAATTTGATTGGCTTGTTTGGTCAAGACACTCTGAGAGTGATTATTAAAACCAAAGGTGGGAGAGGTGGGAGAACAAGAGAGGGATTAACCAAAGATATGAGGAAGATAACTGTGACAGTTTAGGGATGCTACTACGTAAAGAGGTGAAAATAATGTAAATTCTGTATGTCATTCCTGTAAAAGAGATTTTTAATCTCAGTGACACTTCTGGTTAAATAAAGTTATATTTTATGTCTTACCAGATAGAAATTCAAGAGTAGTTTTTCCAAAACCGTCCTTATTACGCAATTAAATGACATCAAACATGACACCTCTAGCACAGTTGAAATAGAAGTTATATTGACATGAATTATTACTGCTGTAATATATGTCAGAGATATCATTTAAACACCAAACCTTAGTACTGTGATCATACACAAACCATTCCAATACATGAAATAAACAAATAGGTTTTCTGAGGCTTCAGGCAGAGTTTGGTAGATCTTGAATGGAAACGGTCCTGGATTCTTTGTTACTTGGTTTTATTGCAGAGGCCTGGAACCAAGAAATGCTTTTGAAGCTGATTATCCAAAACAAAAAAGTCAGTTTGTGTTTTCAGATATTGTCCTGCTCGTTCACACACACTAACATCCTATTGAGTGCTCTCCATGAGGAGAGGGTGAGAAGTGAAGGTCTGGCATAGGGAGGAGAAGCAGGCCTCATGCACTACATCCTGTACTTTTTTTTCTTTTCTTGTTGCCGACATTTATTGGCTGTTGCCCGTGTCTATCCAGATTTCAGCAGTAACAGCTGCGCTACAGGAAGATATCGAGACTTCAAAAACGAATAATTGTTCCAACCTGATAAGAAGAAAAAAGATTAACCCTCACATTTGTAGTCATCCAAACTGTTGTCGTGGCAAAAGCAAGAATGATGTAGAACATAAAAGCATAAAAAGGCTGGCAACATTACAAATTAATTAGAGATCAGATGTATGATCCAATGAAAGTCACCAGTTGTATAAAATATACTGACATCATTTATTATATCCCTGAGTATAAGCACACATGATGATCAACATTGCTACTAGCTTACAAGAAGTAGTTCTACTACCTCTACTCTCAGCTGCATGCTCGCAACCTTTCATGCTCCATACTGTCCACACTGCTGACAGTTGAATGCTGTATTTATGTCAGGGGAATGGGGTGTGTGGGGGGTGACTGTGACGTCGCCTGGTAGTTTCGGTGCAGAGTGTGTCCCAGGGTATGTTACAGATTTTTACAAATTTATTTTGGTCAAGTGAATAGACATACTGGATTTTCTCTGGAAAAAGGAACATTTTCTTCTGTTGCAATTAACACTATAAAATGGGACCAGGGTCAACAAATACTAATAAAAAAAGTGATGTAATTTACTAACTCAAAAAAGTGGATTTAGTGTTAAGTTGCTCTTTAAGGTAATGCCGCTTTTCTAATGATGAAATACTTTGTGGTTTGATGTTTGAGCCCCCAAAATGTCTGATATTGTAGGTTCTAAAAAGGAAATAATGAGCGAAGTTTTATCTTTAACCAAAATTATCTTTTGTCATTTGTTATACATTATATGAGCTGTTATACATCAATGTTTTTGTAATTCAATTTAGACAGGAGTGGGCGTTACAGTCATTGTGCATGTAATGTTATAGTGATATAATATGGTACATTTTCATTTTCTGTTTTAGCCTAATATAGTGAATTAAATACCTGACAAATCAAGGTAGTTTATCACATTGATCTAAAAAATCCTGTCAATCCAATATGGCCGTAAAACAGTACAGGTAATTGATTTGCCTAAAACAACCAGAGATATTAAAGGGATAGATACCTCATGTAGAAATAGGAAAATCTCTATCATAAATCTATATTTTCTTATGCCCTCATATCAACCATAGTTGGTGTACCAAACAAGTAGACTATTGTTTTTAACTGAGAACTTTTGCTAAGCTCTAGTCTGACAGTCATAAAAACACAAATTTGATTTAAATTAAAATGGAAAAAAGACTTTAATGAAAACCACCATAGTGGGGTAGAACTATATATATATATATATATATATATATATCAACCCTCATTTGCACGTTATTTACTTAACAAATTGCAATGACTACTGTGGGTTTACATTGTAATACAACAGATATTATAATTGCCTTTACATATGAGTTAGCATATACATTATATAATGTATAATATTGTCTGTGTTGTATTTATTTTAAATTAGCGAGAAAAGTAATAACCTGTTGCAATTGTTACAGTTAAGTCAAAGTAAATTATAAGTGCTTATTTTGTTATGTTCTTGACGACATTTCTACTCAGTGATGACTACACTACTGATTAGGATTATGTATCAAGTGTATGACGAGTGTGGTTGTTGTTCATGCTCAGATTATTTCCAGCCAATCTATGTTCAGCCCTGTTGGTGTGCAGCCATCATCGCCTCTAATGAATCTTCAACCCCGTTTGTGTTCCTGGCAGGTGGATATAAAGAACCAGGGCAAGACTGCACTGCAGGTTGCTGCTCACCAAGGCCACATGGAGGTGGTGAAGGCCCTGCTGCAGGCCAACGGCTCCATAGAGGTCAAGGATGAAGATGGAGACACAGCATTGCACTACACTGCCTTCGGGTGAGGACACACGCGCAAAGTTTTCCTGCACACATACACACATTTGAGTGTATAAAGGTGCAAGCGCACACAAACACAGTGCTTGAGTTTCACTGTACAAGATGCAGCTCTGCTCTTTGTGGCTTTAGAAAAACCTGGAGACTGACAGATGTACGGAAGAGCTCTTGCCTTTCTCTTTCTTTGTAATGTGATAATCCATTCACAGACGTGACAGCATTAAAGTCTAATCTGTCAGGCACATCTCCTCCTCTTACCACATTAACACATGCTCAGGAAGTCAGCATTTTAGACAAAATCTCTTTGGGAATTTATACTTATACTTTTAATATAGTGGTTTGAATAAACTTAATTTGAAAGCACTGTTCAGACAGGTTGAATCACTCAATGGAAACGGATGACGGCGAGGAATAATCTGCGTGTGTCTTTTTCTGTTTGTGGTGTCTTTCGGTCTAGTAATCAGGCAGAGATCGCACGGCTGCTGTTGAGCAAGGGGGCAAATGTCAACCTCCTGAACAACTCCATGTGCACGGCACTCCACATTGCCGTCAACAAGGGCTTCACCGACGTGGTGCGAGTGCTGACCGAACATTCGGCTGATGTCAATCTCCAGGTGAGAGAGGCCTAGCATGCCTGATACTGCAGATCGGCCTTTGATTAAAATGTGTCGCCCTACAAACCCCAGTGAAGAGTTTGTTGTGTTTTATAATTTATCATTTTTCTCATGTTTTTCTCTCCTTGCATATGATTTAACTACATTAACTGGTCTTGATTGATTCTGCAGTGAAAACCAGCTCTGTGCTAGTGTCGTTTTCGTAGCAGTACAGTGTACCATTGGCTTTGTAAACATGAAATGATTAGCCAGTGGTTAACATTTTAACATTTGTGTGATAAGAGAGTTTATTTGGAGACAGTAACCCACAGGAATGAGAGTCCATCCAATTCATGGTTTGGCCTGTACCTAAGTTTTGAAGTCATGGATGAATATGCTTTATGAAATCTATGCTAAAAGTGTCTGAGCAGTGTTAGTTGATTTTGTGTACAGTAATAAACATACTGCACCAATACGCTATTATAGAAAACTACTAAGTACTTGTGCAATCAAATCCATGTTTCAGGCATCCAGTCATATTCCCATTTTGTCCCAAATATGTGTGTTTTTTCTAAATATATTTCTAAGTAAATGGCTCATACAAACCCTTATCATGCCCCTCTCTGGCCTGGTCACTGGCAGGAGTGATTATAGAGTGAGCTCATGCCTTAGCAAGTAGCCAATGACTGAGCGTCTGGGTAGCCAGTAAATTAGCTTCTCTGGTGGTGTCAGTCATTTGCTATACACATGTCATAAACAACTCACACATTGCCGTTTCAAGCAGTTGTAAACACACAAATTCAAACATTTAGGGTATTTAACTGTGACCTTGCTTCACTTCAGCCCTCAGCCTCCTTAAGGCCAATATAGTGTCTCTTTTAGGGCATTTCCCACACTGTCTAACATGCCTGCAACCAGGCCCGGAATTCACTAACAGCATATTTTTTCTGCTTGAGTAGTGTGGCTACTCGACTAAAAACATGGAGTAGCAGCCCAGAGTTTGTTTTTGTTTGTTTGTGCCACATGCAATCAGAATGTACTGCAGCAGCCATAACACTACTAGTACAGACACAAAATTAGTATACATAGTCTAGATTTCAGGATTATACCAAATTCTAGCAAACGAAATCCTGTCATGGTTAGAGTGACACCTTTGTATTATAAAGGATATTATAGACGATTATAAATCATATTCAATATGTATTATAGATATTCAGTGATTAATGATGCTGTTTGAAAAACAAAGTTGCATTCCCTGGTCCCCTCATCTAAGACACTGTGATTCATACAAATGCCATCATAACAAATTTTAAGCAATATTTTTACATTTTGCTGTGTCATGTCTCAACACTCCTCAAGAAAAGGCCCAAAAAACTCCAGTACTTCCAATATCACTCACTGTGCCGCTTTAAAAAAAAAAAGTGTTCTTCCTGTCTCAGGATTCATATGGGGACACACCGCTCCATGACGCCATTGCTAAAGATTTCCGCAATATCATCGAGATCCTGGTCGTGGTGCCCAACATTGACTTCACCCAGCAGAACCACAGAGGCTTCAACCTGCTGCACCATGCTGCCCTCAAAGGAAACAAACTGTGAGTAGAGATCATATCCAAAACTTTCCACAAGTACGTTTTAAAGCTTGACCCAGGCGCCACACATATACATACATACAAATATTATAAGAGGTGAAATTAGATATTGAAGCTCAAACTTATTGATAAAATATTGATTGACTTTTTCGAGAGAAGTTGGGTGTGTTTACCCAGGCACTTCACTTTAGTTTTTCTTGGTCAACATCTGGTGGGAAAAAGTCAAATCAGCACTAGTTTGGAGCGGACTAATTTAAATGTAATTATAGAGGGTTTAATCAGGATCATCAGTGTTATTTCAAATATGTTTTAAATCACACATATCTGGACAGTCTCCTATGATGTGAGCTTTAATGTTAGCCACTCAGTATGGACAAATGATAGCCATGTTTTTTAGGTGTGCACTCCCCAAACCTAGCTTGTCCTCAAGCAAGTGTGCACCAAATAAATCCAACTGCTTGCCAACAGTGTGCGTCTCTAAGATGCAAAGTGGAAAAAAAAGAGTGTAATGTATGCTCAGTTGTTCTCAGTGTCTTGGTAGTTTAAATGCATGTAGCTGATTTCAGCCATGGAAGCGATGGTTATGGGCGTGTGTGTGGGAATCTCGCCGTGTTCAAATGAGGACTCAAAGGTCAACTCTCAACACTATCCGTTACAGATAGAGAGCTCATCTCCCACACAGCTTCTGCTGCAGTCAGCAGGCTGGCAGTCAATATCAGCCAAAAATGCAACAACATTTGCTTTTGCACCCTGTTTCCCTGCACGTCGACTTGTCCTCCAAACCTTTCCCCAACTACATTTAGTGTAGTCATGTTTCAGCAATGCAGAGCCTGGGATTCATGAGTGGACAAAAATTCAAAAAATCCAAACAAAGCAAGCAAAACAAGACCTACTCAGCGCAGCAATCGTGAAAGATTTCATGACTTGGCTGTAGGCTGTCACTGCTGTGTCATAGCGCTTATTGAGTGAGAAGGAAAACACATTTATTTTTATGAAAATATCAAAGATTTTGACTTAATTCCTCCTAAATTGACTACATGTATTGTATTCCTCACTGATTTGAAGTCCCCCCCAGTGACACCAATAGGGAGCTGCTGAAAAATCAGCTCTATTTTTTTCATTTTACTCTACACCGATGTGCTTGAGGCCAAACATCAAGGCTGCCTCACTGACACCTGTCACAAAGGCTTCATTATCTTCTGACTGTGTTGGTTTTAGGCTGGTTGATGCTGGAGGTGCTTAATCACAAACTGGCCAGGCAGGCAGAATTGCAATACATAACTGAATGTTAACTCACAATGATAAGGTTTCATCCCTCAAACACAACTCTCTTACGTCCTGGCTCCTTTTTGGTGCGCCAGTGTCCTCCTCTGTCCATGTTGCATCACATGTGCTCCCACACAGCCGGAAAAGCCTGGAAATTTAGAGAGAGCGCACCAAAAGTGAATGGTTCCTTTTTTTTTTTTTAACTATCACAGCTCTCAGTAGTACTTAAATATGATATAATTTATTTATTTATTCGCATTATTTATACATCAATTCTTAATAGAAACTCTAAAACGGAGTTGTTTCCAGTGCAGTCAAGGTCTTGCAACACATCAGAGTAAGGCAGATCACTTTGCTGAGATGGAGAAAATATCATTTTGTCGACCTGTTTGAAAAATTAGTAAGATAGTAATTCTCCTTTCCGAGTTGATATTTTTCACAGTGCACACAGTCTGCCTGACCATGGTGAGGTTCCTGCTTCTTTGCTCCAGGGCTTTTACGACCTCACATGAACTTTCCTTCTCAAATTATAACAAAACCATGTAATGGAAAATTGTCCCTGGCTCTTTTTAAAGAGGTGCCATGAAGGAAAGGAAGCAAGAATGAAAAACACCAGCAACACCATCAATTTCCTCCCTGAAGTGATGCCACTTCATTCAAGGTTTCAGTCAGATTTTTAAAGCGTATTTAATGTAATTTGATGGATAATATCTTGGAAATGTATATTCCAAACAGTGGGAGCCCTGTTATTGTCATTAGTATAGGTTTTCAGGCTGTGAGTAGATTACCATAGCTTGGTCCTCTGGTTATGTGACTGAAGACTCTCCACCATCTAATTATGCCAGTTTGTCAAGTACTGAACCAGTCAAAAATGAGCGTAAATCAATCAATTTTTCTCGTCAAAGGAACATTCTGAGGTGCAAATTCTGACTTCCCAACTTCACCTACCATGATCCTACAAAGCCCTGTACATGAGTGTACTATGTGGACATATTGTTCGACTGAACGGGGGGGTGGGGAAGACAGCCGCCAAGCTATAACTGCAAGCGAGAGGCCGCAGTCATTTAATAAATGTCTGATCTGTTCTGGCGAGTGTCATATGTGCAGTGCTGGGAGTTTAGGCTGCACTCCCCAGCATTCATTTAGCCTAACATCAGCCGCTGTGCCAAAAGTACAGACACAGGATTTATAGTGTTCGGGATTCGCTTGGTTCACCAGTTCATTCATATATCATCAGCAGACCTACATTACATTTATACAGTCCAGGTGCTGTGTGTTTTTGTATGTTTTCCTAGTTTGTTCTGGCTTAAATACAAATTGTAATATACAGTTTGAATGTGCACAGACACATCTCATCACAGTTTATTTCCTGTTTAAGCCGAGATTAATCTTTGTGGAGTAAATTCAAAATTCACAGTATTTATTGGAGTTTATAGTTATGGATTTTCCTTACTATGCTTTTTGATGTTCATCTACATTTTATTTACAACTACCAAAGCACGATCTGTACCTTTTTGCCTGGGATTTTACCACATTCGGTCAGTTGATGATTTATTGTTCTCAGCTTTGAAAGTAAAGATCATCCATAAAACTAGATAGATGTTTGAGATGTGAGCAGCTGTGGTCACCGTTTTGGATTTTTTTTTTTTTTAAAGAAAGATGAGAATGTTTTGTGAGCATTTATTTATTGTGAGGAAATGGAAAAAGAGGGCTAGAGGCCAAGTTCACAAACAGTCCTGGGAAAGAAAAGAAACAAGGCAAGCGGCCAGATTTTTTCTGGAGTTTTCAGCTTGACAGAAAAGGCAAATGGATGTACGGGATAGTTAGTGTGTTTACTGTATTTATTTGAAACGAAAGTATACCTGGCTGGATTTCACCCTCTTTCCTGTACTCTCACCTCCTCGTAGCTTCTTTGTTTTCTCTTCACTTTCACCAGATTCCTTTTGTTCCCAGACAGTTTCTGTTATTCTTCTTATTCTTCCAACCCCTCCTCTTCCTATATACTCCTTTGTTTCTGGAGTTACATTGTGCCTTTTGACAGTTCAACATAAACTGTTTGACACACACCAGATAGATTTCACAGCATACTCGCTCTCAAATCAAAATCCTGTATTCTGTTTATTTCTTTTTTAATTTCCAGTCAAAGAATGAGTACTCGTCATGGTACATTTCTTCTGCTTATATCAAGCTTTGATCAAGAAGCCACTTTTACAAGCTTGTTACAAACAAGCATGATGCAGACTCCCAAAAATAACCAAATGATGACTTCAGTCTCCAGAAAAGTCATTACCAGCGAGCTCGAGATGCCCTCTAGCTGTTGTGTGTGTGTGAAGGCATGTTTGTACAAAACTGCCTCAAAACGTCAGAAGGAGTCTGAATATTCATGAACACACAGGAATAACGATTATGGGAATGATGCAGAGAAATGAGGCATAGTGGGCGACACAACTCGCATCAGATCTGCGAGGGTGAGGTCTTTAGCTAACAAAGGTGCTCTGGAGACGACTCAAAATCAGGAACGATATTTCCCTCTATCAATACCTTCACTCACACACACACACACACACACACACACACACACACACACACACACACACACACGGAGCTGCATTGCAGGTGCCAATGACCTCTAGCACAATGTCTCCCCAACAGCCTTCATCCTTAATCATATGCCCAGAGGAGATCCCGACCACACATGACTATACATGTCACAAAGCAGCCTCTGCTCAGCGGCCAAGCCCTCAGTAATGCATTTAAAATGTATCAGCAATCTGCTGCTAATGAGCCTGTAAACATTGTAATTTGTTAGTTATCATAATTAAAGCTGCATTAAAACTGCCTCTTTTTACACTGATTCAAAAATAATTGCATTTCTCATGTTCCCCCTACAGCACTGGGGGCAGTGTAATACATAAATGATAACACCATCTAGATTCAGGAGAGTTGGTGTGTTGCTGGGCAGACATGGCTCCCAGTTTGTTTCAGCGTACCTGTCATTCAGCTTATGATTTAGTTAAGTTTCTAAGCTGTAGACTGACTAAAGTCGAGCTTCAGAAAAGGATCATTTGAGTCACAAATTAACTGTTTTTATTTTGTTAGTTAGCAAAGGGCCAATTGTTAAATATTAAAACTTCAGCCATCTGTATGCAACAGCTATGTCTTAAAAAGAGCAGGGTTTTAAAGCCATACCATTTGTGCTGGAGGATTTTTATGAGCATTCAGGGTTTTCAGAGTTATTGTTTTATAACTTAAAATAAACGATAGATATTACATAGTCATACCAATGATGCATCCTCCCCAATACATCTAGCAACCATATCTAATAGTTTGATCAAACCTTGCGCAGGGGGGTCGTAAGAGCACAAATCAATACATGCAGACATGCATGCCTAACATATACAGAGCATAAAAGCATGCCACTTGTAGATGAATGAAATGCAAATAAATACAAAAATTAAAAAACTTTACTTACTTACTTTTAGTTGATGAAAGAAGGATAGTTCCAAATTAGTGCTATGGAGGTGTGAGGAAGAGAGACTTGGTAAAATAAAAATAACCTTATTTATTGACAATGTTATATAGTAATTGGCTTTTTATTGCTGGATTGGCTATGAAGTAGCTTGGGTTGTATTTTTGGATGGATATCACATTTATTGGTTACTCACTGGTTAGAAATTGTATTGATGTTCTGCTGGATTTCTGTACCCTGGTTACTGAGCAAAGTATTAACTTCCTCTAGTGTTTTTCTTTTATTAATAAGGAGCTGTCAAAAATTGAATCTTATAAACAATAAGCATCCCTTGTGTTCTGTCCATAAGTCAGCTAAAAACTGCCTCATCTATCAACAGCAGCAAGACCAGTGTTTCCAAACAGTGAAATCCATTAGAGCTAACATTAAAATTAGCCTAACATCCATCGAAAGGTTGGTTCACGTCGCACTGAAGCCTCCATGGTGGCATGCCAGCTTCCTAGGTGCTCACTAAAAGGCTGTCCGCTTCAGTTTCACACGTCATAAAGCAGGCTCAGCTACAGAGCAGAGGACAACCCAACAGTGCAGCCCAGCCTCACACTGCAGCAGCATCCCGCTGCATGAATCACGAAAAAAAACGTTCGAATAGTCTCACTTCACTGAATGTGGTCTCAGCCTTCAGACAAACTGAACTTCTTCTCCTTTATTAAGCTTCACGTTGAAGATAACATGCTGTAATCTGACAAAAGATGGATGCCAAAGAGGATAGTTAAAATTTGAGACCTGTTAGCCTTTTTAGACCTTTTTGTCCTTAGTTGTGTCAGGCATCGAGCTGTGAGGTATTGATTGTGATGTTTGTGATATTCTGTCCATGTTATAGCCCAGTGGTTGAATACTGAATATGACGGAAAGCTACAAGGATGATAGTGATCTACTATTATTTAAGGCTTAAAGCAACAATTTACATGCAACACTTTCGATAGTGGACTATTAAAGAAAAGGCCGTCCCTTTTCATGTCGGCTAGTTGTACATCAGGAGGTCAGTTGGCTGTTTTTAGTGAGAACTGGCTGCCTGTTGTGCCTCAGTGTTTTCTTACATCAACTTGTTTACAGCTCTGCAACAGCTGTGTCTCATCAAAGCTCATGTCCAGCACACTGTGGCACGGGATAATATGAGCTTCATATTCTGAGAGGTTTCTGCTTTGAGCGTGTTATACAGTCTGCAGTGGTGTTGTTGTAGATGCACTGTCACTGTGTCTGATCAGGCTCATGGACGTAGTACTAGGCTTCAATCAAGATATGGGTATGAAAGTGGCCTCTTAAATCTTTTATGAAGTATCACATTTAATCAGAGAATATTAATATTGGCCTTAATAACCAATATCAGAATCATTTTTAATACTACTGGGCATTGGGTAGTTCTTTCTGGTAATGGCAACATTCAGCAGCCTGAGTGTTATCCACTCTGCCTAATTGAGTCTTGTGTTGTTTGTCCTGGCGACAGGGCCACAGAGAAGATCCTGGGCCGAGCGCGGCAGCTGGTGGACGTTAAGAAGGAGGACGGCTTCTCCGCGCTGCATCTGGCCGCCCTCAACAACCACCGCGATGTCGCCGAGATCCTCATCAAGGAGGTGAGCTGAAGACAGGAGTAAATTCTTTAAAACTGTTGCTGCTGCTTTTTAAATTTTTTTAGATCAATACAGAACTGGAGTCACAGCACAGTAGCAGTGCACCAACCATTTTTTAATACATTCAATTTAAAATGTAATGAAACTTTAGATTTTCCGTTACCCTTTTCTTGTAGAGAAAAATGTAAATGTTTTCCCTTCCTCCTCTTCCACAGGGACGCTGCGACATCAACATCCGCAACAACCGGAACCAGACACCGCTGCAGCTGGCGGTGACGCAGGGCCACACCGAGCTGGTGCAGCTGCTGGTGGCCGAGGGCGCCGACGTCAACATGGAGGACGAGGACGGTGACACGGCCATGCACGTGGCCCTCCTCCGCCCGCAGCTGGCCAATGTTATGCTCAGCCCCACCGTGGGAACCAGCAGCACCGAGGAGAGCAGCGAGGGTTGCTCCTCCACATCGCTCTACTGCAGGGTGAGAACCGATAATAGGGCATGTTGATTTTAAAGTATTATTATTTATTCTAAGGGGAGCGATTGGTTAGATCAACTAGAGTTGGAACATCAGATCAAGAACTACTGTCAGTAACTGTTTACCAGGGTTTGGAGTGGTGATACGCACATTTAATCTACGCAAAGGTTTGTTTTATCTGGTTTAGAGAATTTTAAAAAATGACACTGGCCTAAGGGAAATGAGACAAATTAAAGCTCAAACTGGTCTGATTTTCTGCAGTATTTTGTAGTGATAGTATACAGTCTGTACATATGAAGAAAGTAAACTTTACTTACTCTATGGCCACAGCAAATAGTATAAATTTTATTTATTCATTCAGGATCCCTAACTGATATTATTCTGTGGTTACTCAACTCATAATGGGAAGGAGTTATAATGTCACTACAGCGGTTGAGCAATGCTTTACCACTGAATTCTGGGTGTTGTTGGGACTGAATGAGCTGAAGAGAGACAACTCAACTTCAAAAGAACACAGGAAGAAATGAAGCCTAAATAAAGACTGTGGTTACTAAACAGACAATTCGCTGAAAATAAAAGACTTAAGGAAGAGTACATAAAACATTCAAAGAGGAGTAAATATAGGCTGAATTAAGGTCAAACAGACACTAAAAGCGGGTAAATAAAGATTGAAGGTGTCTTAAGGATGTAAAAACAGACTTAGCGGGGTAAATAAAGACGTGAGGGATAAGGAAAGACTTATTGAAGCAAGCAGGGAATGGTAAACAAAAACAGGGAAGGAATGTAAAGGTATTTGTTCACAGTCTGGGGGGGTTAATCTAGAATAAAGGAGTTACTTGGTTTTACCAGGTAAATGATGGGATGAAAGGTAAGAGGAGGGAAAAGAAAAGACGTCAGGCGGGTTGACTTTAAGGATAGGGTTAACTGAGGAGAAAGGAATCAGGTAGGAGTGCACTGAATATATATATATTTAAGTTAAAGCAGGGGTTACATCTACAGTACGTCGTTTTTGTGGAGAAAAACAAAAAAATGTAAAAAAGAATTGTACAGCTTTATAACCACATGAATTTAAGCAATTAAGTCTCAACATTTAGGATTTATTTTCTTAGAAATAAAGATTATTTAAATAATTATTTGACTTTAATCTCATATCACAGCTTGAAGAGAAAGTACTGGCAAGAGACTGAGAACGATGGTGTAATGAAGGAAAGAGGAAGTGCTGAAGGGTTGAGAAGTGAAGAGGCCCCACTTAGTCTAGTAATATAGATTTGGCAAAGACGGAGCTCTAGTTAAGATGTCTGGGATAAATTTAGGAGTACGGTGTAAACACACCATGTCATTTTCCCCCAGAGGACGTCATGAACTTGGATAGGCCCACACTCGATTAATCCAAGGAATCTAAAAGACGTCTTGTGGTATTATTCATCCTCAGAGGCACAGAAATTACTGCGTAAATCCTCAGGCCTCCCTCTAGTATGTCTAACCTTAATGTGACACGTGTGGGGGGAAGATCTCAAGTCATCACCACTGCAGTCAACAACAACTACTTATGGCAATATTAATATTCATTATGGCAAGCAAGGATAATGTTACTGCTAGCAGAAAGTTTCATCACTTGTATGAAACTGAATGATGCATGTGAGGAACATTAATCCGGTATTATTTGATTTTTCTTTTGTCTACTTCAGGGCAACGCAACAAGCTGTAAACACAACACTGACATATTTTTAGCTCTGTTTTTGATTCCACTAACCCCTAAGGGAAATATCAGGTTCTTTAGCTGCTAAGTGCTCCATTATGTTCGCCAGCTAGTCGCTTACTTTGTGTGTCTGCTGTTTGGTGCTGAGCAGGTAGTGTACAGTGGGTGTATCTAAGCTCTTTCACTGAAAACATCTGCCTGCTGCTGCTGAAGACTATGCTGAAGAGAGCAGTGAGACTGAATCAAAACAGGAAAGTTGTGAGTCATAAAACCAAAACGGTGAACTGAAAGACGCTAAAATGCTTTGTATGAATGCAGAGTTGGGTGGATTCATCACTACGAGTGACACCTCTCACCTTATACATAATTAATTAATTAATTAATTAATAAAAAAAATGTTGGTTAGAGCAGCTTTAAACACCTGCTGAGGGATTGGTGAACAAAACGGTATCCACCTGGTGATGAGGATCAGAATTAGGGTTGCAAAATTTCGGGAATATTCAAGGTGGATACTTTCCATGGGAATTAATGGTAAAATACCCGGAATAAAATGGAAATTTTATTATTTGCTCTGGCTGTATTCACCATGTCATATGCAGAGAGAAACAAACCTTTTATCGTATCATAAGCAGACATAATTGTAAACCCTTAGTTGAGTTGAACTTTAATTAAATGAGTTGACTCTAAGCCCTTTGTTCATGAACAGAACGTTCTTTGAAGACAAAAATCCATTAATTTGCCAAATAAATCCATTAATTGTCAAACACATAGGCTACAATGTGAAATGTGCCATGCGGTGAGTTAGCTAGTTAGCAAGTTAACTAACTGGGAAATGTACTTTGAGCCGACAATGTGGGCTGTGTGCAAACTTAGGGTTTAATGTTTTCCAATAAAGAATGAATGGAAATAGATGAATTAAAACTCCTCAGTTAGCATGCTCAGTCAAGCTACATCACACATGGTAACAGCTAGCTAGCAAAAACTAGCAAATGGTGTTAACAAGCTTTAAACTGTGTACTTTGCTTTAGGCTACTATCTGCTGGTTAACTGAAATATATAAAATATATTTGAAAAAAATATAAAATATATTCACTCCAGAAAATATAAACAAAAGTTAGCAGTAGTGTGGGTTGCACATGATGGGATGCTGGCAAATGATCTGTACATGTAATGGAAGAGAGTGCTGCTGAATGCAGTGCATAGTTACAATTCAATTAAAGGGGAATACTTTTAACCAAAAAATGCCATAAGATCTAGTATTGCTTTTTTATGTGTATTTTCCCCCCAAATAATTTCACTATTAAAAGGGACGATTTTGATATTGAAATTGTGCAACATTTCCAAAATTTCCGAGCTTAACTTCCCTCTGGAAATCTACCAACCCTTTGCAACCCTAATCAGAATTATAATGTCACAGCATCTCTTTTAATCTCCTTCATGCTTTTCAGAGAGCCGTCGAGTCACAATATCTAGTTTAATATTCCTCATTAAGAGACCTTGACTCCGTGCCTTTATACGAGCACTTTAAATACTGTTACATCAGTTGGTGCTCATATTATTGCACCAGTGAAGAATGTCCTTCCCGGCCTACATGACCACAAACACTGCAGCTCCACTCAACATCCTGGGCATCTGCCAAGCCAACACACACACACACACACACACACACACACACACCCCATGAAGGTGGCTAGACTTAAGTGCTCAGGGCTGTTTTAGCCACCGTCAGCAGATGAGTTATTGAGGGGTTCTTCATTGCTGATTAGATTTGGGTTTATGTATCAGCCTTAGCTGGATCATGCTGGTTTTACTTCAATTACCTTTTTGTTGCTCACAATCAGCTGTGTCCTTGACTAAGTTTTCAAAGAATTCTTAATTTCTATATTTCAGCTCTTAGCCTTATTGAGAGTATGTTTGTAGAATGGGGTCTGCCTCAAAATCGTGGTTGTTTTAACTCCAACTTCTTCTCCCTTCTTCTCTCTTTCCCCGTCATCATCATCATCATGCGTATCCATAGCTGAGCGCTTCAGGTCTTCTGGGGAATACCGAGCTGAGTGTTGGCGCAGCTATCGCTTGTTTTCTAGCGCAGGAAGGGGCTGACATCAACTATGCCAACCACAAGGGCAAGAGTCCCCTGGACCTGGTGGCAGACAGCACCATGCTGCAGCTCATCAAGAGCTTCTCTGAGAAACACAGGTAGATGTCTGTAAAAGCAGTGCTAAAATTCATAATGCCTTTGGATAATATTACTAAATATGTTGGATTGATAAACAAAAGATTTTTAAGGCCATGTTCCAATGCCTTTTTACGTGCAAATGAACTGTGAATTTAAAGATGGAGAGAAATCAGCTGCTACAGAACAAGTGTTAGTGTGTGGGAATCACTTTAGAGGTGAAAAAAAATGTGTGTGTTGTCTGACAGGTTGCAGCGTCTGCAGGCCATCACATGTGGACAGGGTCTGAGCAGCGCCAGCCTGCGGCGGGTCCACACTACGCCCAACACCATGACCAACCTGGTTCTTCCCACACCGCCGGGGCCCAGCGAATGCCTCATCTGCTCCGAGCTGGCTCTCCTGGTTCTCTTCTGCCCCTGCCAGCACAGCGTGGCCTGTGAAGGTGGGTGGAGACTGGACTTAGTGGAGGGCTCTGTGATGCCCATCAGGGCGGGGGGATTGATGAAGCCAATGGCAGCAAAGGGCACACTGTTATCAATAGGCAGATAGAGTGTGTGTGTGTGTGTGTGTGTGTGTGTGTGTGTGTGTGTGTGTGTGTGTGTGTGTGTGTGTGTGTTTAGAGAAGAACATAGAGAATGAAAATGCTCACATGCCCGTTGTGTGAACTCCTCTTTAAGGTCCATGTTTTTCAGTTCTGTCTGGTACCAGTTTAAGACGAGGATTTATAAGATTTTAACACAATTTAGCAATAGTGTTTCGTGCAGCAAGACTGTGGGGACATTAAAATTATATCACAAGGCTGGCGTTCAATAACATATTATATACGAATATTACCAGAACGGAACTCTCAAGAATTCCCGTGATGTACGCCAGGTCAATGTTTGAATGCCCTGGCCTGATTTATATTTAAAAAATCTCAGATTTTTTCTCTACTGTTGATGTTAAATAACATGGACAAATTCTTTATACTGTAGGTGCATTTTTTTTATATTCTCCTTGTATCTCTTCTGCGTCTCCTTGCTGACCTTGTCCTTGTCTTAACAGAGTGCGCCCATCGAATGAAGAAATGCATCAAATGCCAAGTCACAATCACCAAGAAAATTAGACAAGGTAAGAAGAATCCTCTTATTCTTGTTATGCGGGAGGTGTTAATAGCACAAGGATATAATGGAACATTTACAGGACAATTTATAAACAATACAGGTTTCTATATGTATTCATGTTTGGGACAAAAATATTCCTTTGTCCAACATGTATTGAATTTGAATTAGGAGCCCAATAGTGACTTAACTGCTTTTATTTCTGGGCAAAGTTTTTTTTTTTTTATGTTGTAACTTATTATCTACATGTACTGTCTAAATGGTTTACTGCGTCCATCTTTTTTTAAACCAATTTTAAATTTTGCTTTCAGAGTTGCAACTGATTGTTGCCCTAATATTTTTTTCACAAGTTTATTTTGAAGTCACTTAAGCGCAGTGCATTTTTATTATCATGTGGAACATCCCAGAGAGGACTTTCAAAATCTGCCTGTATCAGCAGGGATCACTGGTCTTGAGGCGTCCGTGAGACTCAGCTGTGGATGGCAGATTAAAGCACCTCTGTGTCGAGGACAAGCCACCAATGAAATTGTCAAACATTTTGAGTCATGCAGTATCCATGGTCAGCTGCTATAGTATACAGCCTTATTATCTGAAACAGAAGCACAGTCTCATCTTGAACAAGACAACAGTAACGTGCTGTTATTGTCTTAGGCTGCATTCACACCAAATCAGGCGTTGCGGCGATTAGCGCAGGGTTGTACGGCGGTGTGGGAGGGTCAGTACATGGCCATGCTCATTGTAGCACAAGTAGAAATACTAACCAGAAATCCCAACTTGAAGAGCGATACAACGCCAAGCGACTGCACGGCAATTAATGTCTTTGTACTCCCTCGTGGCAGGGTTGAACAGCTCTGGAAAGGTCACCAGGGCTGCGATCGATCAGTCTTCCGATCGATCTTCCATCTTCACAGTTGCTCGGTCAACAGCGGAATGCTACATGGTAAATAAGGCTCTTCTTCACCTGGTCTTCCGGTCTGATCACCAGCTTACGTGATTGCCCACTGCAGCATGACGTCTGTTACATTTCTCCAAAAGTTGATTGTGTTTCAACTTTTTGCCGCAGCCTAAATGCGCTACCCTCGTTCAAATGAATGGGAGGACTGGCGTTTTCGTCGCAGAGCCTGATTTGGTGTGAATTCAGCCTCAGCCTGTGAATTCAGTTCTTCATTGCTTTGACATCATTCATGTTGATGAATCCACAGACCAAACGGAGGTGGACTGCAGCCCTGGCACCGAGAACTCGGACCAGCACAACCTGCTGGAGCAGCTGCAGTCTCGCTACCGCCAGATGGAGGAGCGGATCACCTGCCCCATCTGCATCGACAACCACATCAAGCTGGTCTTCCAGTGCGGACACGCCTCCTGCATCGACTGCAGCGCTGCGCTCAAGACCTGCCCCATTTGCCGTCAGACCATCCGCGAGCGGATCCAGTTATTCGTCTGAGCTCCTCCATCCTCTCGGCTCGTAATGACCCAAAGAGGATGTGGGAGGGGGCTGGAGAGAAGTGGGGGTGGGGGCGGGAGGGGGCAGCTGTTACCTTTTGAAGACCCAGTGACCGATATCTGCCTGTCGCACCCTCCTGCTCACCCCACCCCCCAAGTGATCGAATACTCACTCAGCCCATAGGTTACTTTACTATAAGACGCTGTGTTACATCGCTGAGAGTCCACTGTTTGTTACATTTTCAGTAGTTCCCCTCTCCAGTAACGCAGGCAGGAACACGTCGAACTTTCATTTTTGGCGTCAGGACTGATGTTCCTCCGAGCCCTGACGGGAAGCAGGCGAGGTGAAGTTGTGAGGTGATGCTGCCACTTTGAATACTCTGATTGGTAAGCCGGGAGAAACCCCACCCCACCTCTTCTTTTCCTCACTCCCGCCCAGCCTCCACCTCCTGTAATCTGTCCTATCTTTGCTGCTTTAAGTGGATGTCTGTTACCCATCATCCTCTCTGGCTGTCTGGCCTCCTCTGTTTACAAGGCTGCGCAGAATCAGTCCCCGTCTTCTCGCCCCTCAGCCTGTCCTGTGAATTATGTTTGCTCTCATTTGTACCAATCTCTTAATAATCAGTGTTAGTCTCTGCAGAGGGAGTTGGTATAACTAAAGGCTCTCTATATAGTCCCCAACCACTCGCCTGTATGCAAGGGGAAATACACACTATATATGCATGAATATATGCATATTGTAAAGCTGAAAATGACTGTGTTGTCATGGGTGATTTGTCGTCGTCGTTGTTTTATTTCTCTCTGGTTACATTTGTGGTTTTTAATGTACCGATAAGTACAGATTTTTATTTATGTGTGAAAGGTGGTATTACTTAGTAATGTCCTTATTTTTGTTGTTGGTGTTGGCTTGGCAAAAATGTTTTTGTTTCTACTGAAATTCACCCCAAGCCTATGTCCTCTACTCAGGGTATCAAATCATTGAAAGCACTTGTGATATCCATAAAAGGTTAAAGAGCCCCCGCACACACACACCATTACAGAGCTACAGTCTGTCGGATCATTTTAGTGAAGGGTCACTGTAAGAAAAGGTCATTAATAACCACACAAAGTTGCGCATAGTGACTTAAAATCCCAGAAGACGCAGTCTAAAGATGTTTAGTTAACCCTAAAGATGTTATTCTCATTAGTGACATGAATGTTTGCAGAAGAGTTTCTGCAACAAAACTGACATTTTCCTCCAAAAAACGCAAAAGAAAAAAAAGTCCTTAAAGCATCCCAGAAGCACCAGTCAGCTTTGTCTCTGTGTTTAATTTTGGACAGAAAGCATTGTGTTGGTCTGCCTGTCTGTGTCTGAAGACCACAGTCTGTCTGTCATCTGACTGGTGTGGAGACCCCAACGAGCACCGGGTTCACAGTTAAAAGGAGGATTTGTTATTTCTCCACCAGACGTATTGTAGGATATAGGGCAAAAAAACACGACGTTGTTGTGTTGCACCTCTAGTTCCGCGTCTACCTGCCTAGTTGTGTCATTTCAGAAGAAACCCCGCTTTCTCCTCTGGAGTTCTGGATTGTACATCATCTTCATCCTTTCTAATGTTTTAGTGTGTTTTCTTGAAGGGCTTATGCACATGAGAAAAAAAAATCGTATCTATTTTAATCTTTATTTAATTTTTATTTTCTATAATAAACTTCCAGAGACAGGAGGGTTTTTTTTTTTTTTTTTTGTCTTCATTAGATCCCAAATTTTGGGAGAGCCAATGTTAAAGATGTACATTTGAATGTCAGGGCGGGGGAAAAAATGTATCCTGTCTCACTCTGCCTTTTTTTTATGTGTAAAGAAAAAAGATGTAAGAAGCTGGAGAGACTGAGACGCGTTTACCACAAGGTTTACTTTGAGGAAAGAACTTTTACATCAGTGCCAAATCGCATGAGGATGTGCATGGGCATGCACGCCCGAATTTATCTAGACGCACTATGCTAAACCCCTCCAAGCTCAAGTGAGGGTTCAGTTATTCCAGCAGTGTGACGTAAACTAAAAGCAAACTTTAAACATAATATTTTATTTAGTTCAGAATCAGAAGTATTATCTCAGCACACTCAGTTACTGGTGTTAGAAGTTGAGGTAATGCTGTTAGCCTCCTAACTTTAGCTGTAGTGCTCTGAACCATGTTCTCAATGGCAAGTGATGCAACAGTCACTTTGAAAATATTATCAGTCCCATATTGTTTGGAGCTTTTTACAAGTATATATATTTATATTTTGTGAGACATGATCAATCAAGGGACACGTTTCTTACCGAAGTTTCGACATTTTAAGGATTGTCCATTGGTGTTCTAAGTTGATGGATTTACAGGCAAAGGCAATAATGTTTTAGAAAAATGGGGAAGATGTTTGAGTTCCTACTTTTTCTCCCCCTTGAGGAGGTGGCTGTGAGGGCGGGAAACAATTTATGTATAAAAACTCTATTAAAGCAGCAAATGTTACTATTGGTGTTTGTACAGTTCAGCTCTTGGAGTTCTGATGTTGGCCTTACTGTCCATTCCTCCTCTGTTGATGTTTTTTCAGTTGTATTCTGTACAAAAATATTTTGCAATAAATATGGAACTGTTTTCTAAGGACTTGGTGTGGAGGTTTGTTTTTGTTTTAATTATAGAAAATATTTCCTGGATGAATTTCTGGAGTGAAATTGTGTAATTGTCTCATAAATGTAGCCCCACTGCAGTCAAGTCAGGTGAAATAATAATTTCTTGACCCATATCGTGTTCCCATCCCACTTCACCAGTGACCCCAGTGTGATACTGAGCTAACCCCCTCGAAAACAAGTAATCATATTTAGAGGTGTGCTTTATCTGAAAGACTGGAAGTGGGCGTGGTTTATACCGGATGTCACATTAAATCGGGCAAATGTTGTATTTTCTAACCTAATATTCATTGGCAATGCAACTGTTTGATACCTTCATCAAATTGATTTAATATTGGCATATAATTAATTATGAAATATATTTCCACATACCCATACTGTACTTTTCATCTCTCTCTTCTCTTTTTTTTTATTTTTATGTTTATCTAAACTAAGTTTTATGAACTGTCTGATTTTGGGTGTGTGTGTTCTCTCACCATAGAAAGGCTCGGTGCTCACACAGTGCTCACAGCTGCGGCAGGAAACCACCAATCTCCTGACCTGATATTTTGATTCAATCAATATCTGTTGGGCAGGGCTCAAACAAGAATTTCTTTATTTATTAAATGACTAGTTAGTGAAATCAAAGTCCTATGTTGCCAACAGAATGGGCATTTTTATCTTGTGGCCATCCACAATGATCGATTTGAAGAAACATAATGGCTGACGCACATATCAATATCAATCATGGAGCTGGCTTTTTTTTTTTTACCAAATAATAACGAGCAACTTTGGGTAGAAGAACTATCTGTTTCCATCGCGTTATTTGTGTGAATAACGTATTCAGATTCAGGGTACATCCCTAATCATATTATACTGTACCTTAGTTTATATTTAGCATTGTCCACAAACTTCTGAGTTTGAGACATTTTTGTGTCATTTAACATAAAACAGCCACACTGAACCCTACACGATGAGATTTAGTCTCAATATAGTGAGATTTTTAAAGATGAGTAAATCTTGAAATATGGGACAGTCAACAGTGTATGTGGGAGGATAAGAGTCAGTTATATACACTGCCACTAATGTTTTTAATTGTACACTTTTTAGGCTGATAACTACTGTAAACAAATGGTGAAACACTGGTGAAGATGTCACATCATTTCTGTCTCACCGTTATTAACGTTCACATTATTAATATTGTTTCTCAAGATCGAGTCTTGATTCCCAGTGATAACCCCTGCACGAAGAGGAGAAACATGTTGGAAGGTATTTCTTTTTTTTTTACTTCTTCCTCCAAATCTCCCAAGAAGAGCGCCCTCTTCCTGTTTTGTCCTGGAAAGTAAACAAGCAGATTTGTGACCACAGGAAACTGCTGGAAAATAGTGAAGAATCCTGTAATAACAATCCTGTATAATATAATATAATATAATCCTGTATATTGGTCTCATTTATTCATAAACCGATCTCCCACAACCAATGTGGTGATTTTTTTATTGGTGTTAAATTTTACAACAATGCACCTTTTAAGTTTTTATAAAATTTTAGTCAAACTTTCCCTTACATTTTCTGAATTGACAGGAAAGTTTAAAAGATTTATAAGATGTTTCACACTCGCAGCCCCACCCGAGGTTCTCCTCAGTTCAGGTAAACAGCAGGCGAGCAGGTTGTGTTTGCTGTTCTCCGTTTGGGCTGGCTGCTATCTGTGCAGCGTCTCCAGTTAAATGCTGCTGTGTGCCACTTCTTAGTCCTAATTGTCTTACGGCTCAGATGGCTTTGACATATGACTCAGCGCTTTAGCAGTGACGTCCCCTCTGAGGACAGGATGACGGCTTTGAACACTAGGTGTACACACAATACCATAACAATCAGTTTTTCTTATATATACTGTATATATTTATAGATATTTACAAAGCTATAAAGAAATGAATGTAAAAGAAACCTGTATGCATTCAGTGTAACACTAGTAGGCTGTGCTAATGTAGAGTATGCAGGATTCTGTCAGTACAGTTTGGACTAATAGGTTTATTTAGCAACTGCAAAACATAAAAAACAAATTATTTCTGTGTTCTAAAATCAAAACTCTTTCATGTGTCCAATGGAGTAATTCTGAGAAAGCTGTTGCATCAGTGTGACACGACATCTTTAAGTGGTTCCTAATGCCTATATTCAATTCAATTCAATTCAATATGCTTTATTGGAATGAGTGTAACAAAGACAATATTGCCAAAACGTTAAGTAATAATTAGATTTACATACATACATCCATACATATATAAACATATACACATACATATATACATACATACATATACACATAAGTAATATATGTAATCAAGTTATTATTGGTAGGGATAATACAAGACAACCATTATTGTTTCAATACTGTTTCAAATCAGTTTGGAATAAAATTGCTCTGTAAAATTCGTTGTTTGGTTTGCTATTTTCTGACCTGTTGTTATGAATATATTCATGCTTTATACTTTAAGGAAAATGTACTCACAGTTTACACCCCGATACTCATCCAATACGTATATAAGGAAAAGAGAAAAAAAACATATTTATACATATCTATATAAGTTTATTTGTTTTCCTGTCATTATAAAGATTTTTCTGTATTTATTGTAAAACTGCATTTATAGTTAAATAGGTGCCTTTGATCATTCACTTTTACATATTCATATATAATCTGTGATCTTCCATCAAATGTCCTCTTGATCTTAACTGGTTAACAAACTGTATGTATGTTTTTTCAAAGTCGGCAAATGGAGATCCAGACCCAGATGTTATAGCAGCAGGGAGAAGACTATCAGTCGTGCATGAGTTTAAATATTTAGGCATTATAATAGATTCACAAGTTTAAAAAGTTGTGAACACACATAACAAAACATAACTTTGTAAAATTTACAAAAAGTAGTGTTTAGGTAATTATTTTGTCCACCTCATGTGTCAGTTTGTGTGGACAGGATGTGATGAGAGCACCATCTAGTGGTTCACGTAAAGTCAAAGTAACGACTATTGTTTCCTGTTGTGTAACCTCACTGATTACAAAAGATGGTGAGATGATGTTTTTTATTGGGGTTTTTTCTGAAGGTTTGTCCATTTTGTAATTATTTGCCGCATAATTTTCACCACACACACACACACACACACACACACATTATGATTTATATCCATGTTTCTTTCTTTCATTCTCAGCAGGTAGAGAGAGGAGAGGAACAACAGCGCCTTGCTCTCAGGTATCCTACAGGGGGCGCACTTGCTCACAGATCTGCCCTCTGAACCCCATGTGTGCTGAGGCTGCCTCTGCTTTCAACCCAATGACTAATTTTTCCTCAGTATTTTCCTTGTACCCAGGTATCAGCTAATACTGCCCTCCTGCATGGTGCATTCACAGTCACACTGGGTCAAACAGTTTTTCCTCAGCGTAATCCTCATGTGTCCTTCTTGGCATGAATTCACATTTTTCCACCCTGTTGGAGCTGACATCACGCTCACTTGACTGCAGGCAGAAGATGAAGACGTGTCTGAAGATGGAAAGATAATTCTGAGTTATGAAGATGAGGCGGTCTTTACCAGAATTTTTGATTTAAGGTGAATGAGGCTACACTTGAGGTCAGCAGTTCAGACCGGCTTTTGTTCATTATGCTCCTTCAATTCACAAGCAGAACACACCCTGAGCGTATTGAGTAAAAGAAACAAACAACAGCCAGATTAGGAAGACTTGTCTCAGTGTAGATGATTCACAAAGAACTACATATTTATATATAAGTTTAAACTCAAACTTTTCCACATTTTGGGAAATATGCTTAATCGCTTTCTTGCCGAGAGTTAGATGAGAAGATTGATACCACTCTAGTGAATGTACGTTGAATATGAAGCTGCAACCAGCAGCCTGTTAGCTTAGCTTAGCACAAGACCTGGAGTCACATTATACAACTGAATAAGTAAACATGGTGATGTAAACAATGCTGGTTTTAAAATAGTCAAAAACTCAGTTTTGCAAATGTTTTATGAGGAAGGAAACGCACTCGACACGTTCGTTAGACCTCTAGGATACACACAATGCGTTTTGGTGAGTAACACTGAATTTAAATATACCTTTTGTTTGTTTACAAGAAAACTCCACATGTCAGCTTTAATTCATCTCTGGAGGGAAACAGACCCAGAATGGCGGCACAAAAGAACAGCATCCATGAAGCTTGATATGAAGCAGGATCCGCTGGCTGACGCGTCCCACGCTGCCTCAGATTCCAGTTTCAGGTTGTTGGCAGCTCGTACTGGTTGGTTCGCTCAGACATTTAATATGTTTACTCTATTGCCAACCAGGTTAGGGTACAGTAAATGTGCCTGTAGTATTCCTTGACCTCAGGAACACATATCTGTGATAAAATATTCAGAACTAAAAGTTCACTTACCTGAAGAAGGCCGTGGGATATGGTTGAAAGCTCCGGTAAATGAAGATTTTAATATTTTATCACAGGTTAAGGTGGTGGTCTGCGTGGTTTGCAGTAACTCGATGTCACGTTATCTGACTTTACATGCTTTGTTTTAGAACATTTGGCTCCACAAAATAACTGAAAGATGTATTTTTCACCACTGCAGTTTGTGGCAGTTTGTTTCACTCTGTCAAATAAATAAAAAAACAAGTTTG
Source organism: Macquaria ambigua (assembly GCA_008360985.2). NCBI lineage: Eukaryota > Metazoa > Chordata > Actinopteri > Centrarchiformes > Percichthyidae > Macquaria > Macquaria ambigua. The sequence continues at coordinate 141,802 of VMKM01000365.1, forward strand.
CTGTAAGATGCTGATAAAGAATTTGCCTCCTTTTTGCACTCTTTTGCACGTCATGGTGAGCAGAGCAGAGGTTTAATAAATGATTCGGCTTCGACTTGAGTAGTGGTGTACTCCTGTTTCCAGAACAGACAAACAAACAATCCAACAAAAACCAGGAGACAATTTATAATCATTAATATACAAGATTAAGGCAATACTAATTTACTAATTTATAACTAATATACTAATTTATAATGAATTAGTATTGCCTTAATCTGATTAATACATGTACGTGTACTGAATGCTAAAGACTAACTGCCACAAAAGCTGTAGTCAGATCCACGATCCCCTGAGAAACAGCTGTTTGTTACAAGGTGTGGCACCCTGTGCCACATTTACTCCTGTAGCTTTAGCATTATAGTGTAAAACAAACATCCAGCAAAACTGAACTGGAATCTATATTATAAAAAAACATCAGAAATCAGGGCCAGTGCTTCCTCTAACTCTTACTTTATTGGTTGATTATTTATCACACTGACAAAATGATATCTCTGCTCCTCTTTGTCCTCTGAACTTTATACTGTGATCCGGTTTAGATGTTTTGGTGGAAAACACCATAAGATGCCGGGAGTTTTCCGTAGCTTAGGGTTTAGTGAATCAAGTCCCCTGCAGCCGACAGAAACCAGCAATTCAAGATGAGGTGGCTTTGTTGACACTGTCACTAAACACCTGTTGTTCCATCAACAAGTTGTGCTGCATCAGTTGCTTTTCATTCCAAACATGAATGAAAAATCACCAGCAGTTAAACACTTGCAGAGGATCTGCTGATGTGGTCGGTGTCATGAAACCGGGTGGTTTGGGTGGAGGGGAGATGGTGTGTTGTGGCTGTTGTTTCGTGAACGCAGCGACTGAGTGTTCCCCACGGGGGTCCCCAAGTTTCATCTTACAGCAACTCAAATGTGGGAAAAGAGCAGATGTTGATTATAAAAGATGGAAGTGACAAAGTCAGCCAGATAAAATCATGGACGTTAAAAAAAAGACAAAGGGAAGAGGCAGCTGAGGAAGAATGCTCCACCCAAAAACCACACAAACAACAGCTTCAAGCCAAAATTATGTGCATCAACTGTCTGAGATGCTACTAAACTGCGGAAATGGAAAATGTAGGATCCAGCTTTTTTTTTTTTTTTTTTGGGGGGGGGGGGTCATACTAGGCATTAAAAGTCAGGATGTCTCAGACTCTGCGTCTTCCATTTTGACCATTCTTTTTAAAACATGTTTCATACAATTCCCACCACTTTGGAATGACTTGGCAGCCGAATGGTTACGATGTATATAACTGCAACGTTGCCAGTTCGACTCCAGCTGGCGACCTTTGTTGCATGTCCCTCTCTCTCACCCCAGTTCCTGTCTGCCTCTTCACCTCACTCTGTCCAATAAAGGTGAAAAATACCCCCCTCCCCCAAAATAATAATACATACATACATATATTATTAGGTTAATTTACCAATGTGACCTGTTAGAGGGTTCTAAGTAAATTTATTACTGGTGTTGACTTTTTCTATATGCTATTAGGTTCATCCACATATGTAACCTGCTAAATATGTGCGTTTTTTGACTCTTGGGGCCTATAGGATCTATTTATAAGGACCTACTTGATTTAATGTATGCAGTCTCGATAGGGTAGAGGTAAATTTGATTATTGTTACTTAACATATGTATACATTGATGTAGTGTAATTCTGTGAGGCCTTGTTGTATTTATTATAAAGGGTTCTATTTATTTATCATTTACAAATGTAACCTGCAACATCTGGGACTGTATCTTTTTGAGAATGTAGTTTAGTCTTTGGGGCTCTGAGCATTCATTTTATAGCAATCGACCCATTTAATGATTGTCACTATACAGAGGGTTTTATTTTTCTTTCTCCATGTATGACATTGGAGATTGCCATATAGTAAATTGATGTTTGGTATTCATGCCTTCCTATTGCACGTGGGGAATGTGATTGGGTGCAGACTCACAGCCACTCCCTGTTGAAGGTCTAGCACCGAAACGTCACAAATAAATATATTTTTGCAAGTCAGACGGTGTGAGTGAGTTTGTTTGCAACTGCAAGAGAGATTATAAAGATAAATGTAATACCAAAATATTAGTAGAAGAACACAACTAGTAATATTTGCAGATAGTTCCAGATCCCATAACCATTCAACACTGAAGACTGACATTACATTACATTTATTTGCAAAAAAAAAAAAAAAAAAGTTTCTTTCAAAGCGACTTACATTTTTAGTATCTTGCTCAAGAACACTTTGGCATGTGGACAGGAGGATAGAACCACCAACCCTAGGATTAATAGCTAACCTACTATGTCACGTGAGCTACAGCCACCCCTTTATTTTAATTATACATTGCTTTATCTGTGATGTCACATGACTGTCCTAAACAATGATTATCTGAGAACATAGAACTTTTGAAGTATCACGGCAGCATACCGCCAAGGAGATAAATGTTCTGACACATGAATGTCCAGAAATGTTCTTCCTGCTTTGTCTGACTATTGGCAGCCGCAGTCAATTCTTTGTCATTGGTGGTTAATGATTAACGACACTCAGGTTTACGGTGCTTTGTTCTACCTTGTGTTATCCCAATCAGAGGGCCGCCACTATAATAGAAACTACACGTACGATAGTTGTGGATAATATAGCGTGTGTACAGGTTGCATTTGAAACGATGAGCCTGCTCAGATCAGGAGGTGAGCACCTTGTTTTACTCCGACTTCCTGTTCTCTCCATCCTCCCAGGCTGGCTGCGGGAGCCTGGTTGCTATGATGAGATTCCCACTGATGCAATATCAGCCAAGCTCAGCTCAACTCTCTGGGTACGTGAGCATAGTGTAATTCTGGTCTGAGGTGTGTTTTTCGCTCACAATACACCTGTAGTTATGAAAAGACTGTGAGGAGTCAGTTTCTTTGTGTGTATTCCAGCTACCATAGATCAATTGCTATGAAGTATATATCACAATTTTCTTCCACTTAAACTGCTCTAATGTGACAATAGGTCACCTGAACAGCCATGTTTCGATGCACAGCCTTTTAACTCCCTGCAGACCAACCCCGCCTTGTGTTCCTGCTTAACACTTCAATAGCCCGCCCATGCCACAACTTGTGAACCCCCCTCCTCCTCCTCCACCCTGCCCCCATTGTAGTCAACCTGCTGTCGCCTCGGCCCAGAGTGCCTCTGTTACTGCGGATTTGTTAAGAAGGTGGTCATTACGTTTCCTATAGGAGAATATAGCCCATATGTAGAGGGACTCACCACAGCAGATGGGTAAACTAGATGGGAAGCATGTTAATTGAGACCTGATGACACCCAGATGACAGGTGTTGCCCTTTCTTCTGAGATTACCAAATTTAAATGGAAATATACTGTTGGGATTTAAAGTCCAATCTGTGAAATTGTTTAGAAACAAAAAAATAATATCAGATAATGTCTCATCAAGATTTCCTTTGCAGGGGCGTTTGGTTCACATTTCTTTCTTTCTTTCTTTTTTTTAATTGATATTTGTGTGCAACATTTTCATATTAAAAACACTCCCCCAGCCACCTACTGCACTCTATATCTCCATGGCTAAGTAAATGATTCAAACAATATTGATACTAAGCGGCAGTACAGAACAAAAAAGAAGGTTCATCAGCATACCTTTAAAAAAAAAGAAAAAAAATATATATCTATGGTTCACATTTCTTACAAAATACAAAAAAACACAACACATTTTAAGAAATCCTGATGCTGTTTTTATATTTATTTCATTTTTTAAACATATCCCAGACATTAAAAAAGGTCAGCATTCTTTTCACTGATCAGCTCAGTTCAGAGTCACTGCTGGCCATCTCTGTCGGTTTCCTCGTACAAAGTGTAGTTGACAAAAGTTGTCTTAGTTATGTCTGCTGCCAAAGCCAGTTTTGCATCTTGGTTTGATTTGAACAAAGAGGTCAGAAAGACACCTGAGCAGGACAGAGCGGCCTTGTCCCCCTGCAGCTGGTACTGCATCCGCTCAGTGAATGCAAAGTTATTTGCATAGGGAAATACAAGTGAAGTCTTTGGGAGTAGGGGAGTTTGAGTGTGACCCATCACTGGAGGATTCATTCATTTCAAAACTGAATTTCAACAACAAATGAAGTACACTGATACTCTTTCTGTACTGTGTAAAAATAAATAAGTGTATCACTGCTCTACTACTGTACTGTGAGTTTGACTTCAGCCATTCTTGTGGCTAAAGAATTTTACTTTTATGTGTTTGATAAATACAGGCCGTGTTGTAAAAGGGAATGACAGGAAAATAGTTACTGTTAGTACTGACACTAACAAACACTGGGAAAACAGGTTCAGAAAGACATCTGTATTGCTACTACTACTACAAATCATATGGCTTATATGTTCTGCTGGCAGACACACAATCTCTCCCACTTATAGAGGCTGACTGATTTGCCTCTGATGCAAATATCAACTGGAGATGTGCTGCAGGGATGACGCAGGTCAGACAGCAGAGAAAAAGTTGCTTCAGGCAAAGGAGAGAGAGAGATTTGGCTTTCAGTATCAGACGTGGATTTTCTGTGCACCTGGTGAAACTTTGTTTCTACTGAATGCCTGGTCTCATTATTCTATGGTCATTTTTCAATTTTAGGAAGTTTTTGGAGTTTGAAGCTTTCTGCCCTGAGTCAGACAAGAAGATTGATGTCAGTTTACTCCCTGTGCATCAAATTTTAGCTTAGCACTAAAAAGCTGGGGGAAACATAGCACTGTTCTAATAATAGATCTTGTCACAGCTCCAAAGCTGTAGTGTTAACAGGCTGTATGTTGTTGAACACATGTAAAAAAATAAGAGTGCAAAAAGGAGATCATATGGTTTTAGAAGTAGTTACACAATTAGGAGCCTTACCACAACTGGAAAAGTCTAGCAGTGTTGCTGAAAAACCCAAAGCTAGCTAGCTAACCAGGCATTCAGTTAGCTAGCTAGATAGCTAGCTCAGGGTTTTGTTGCACTGCATTAAAAAACACAAGGGGCTGTGTTTTTGGAGGTGTGTTGCTTAAGGTACTGGTGAGTGAGTACAGTATGCTCCCTGACTGTCATCACCTGCTGTAGATTTAAGGCGTCAGTATGCTTCAAACTAAGTGCTGGTCAGATCATCGAACAGCGTATGAAACCCCCACACACTCTCAATGTCGGAAATGAAACAAACAATTTGACAGTTTCGCCAGCTTCATGCAGCGATTGGCCAGGTGTTCTGCGGTGAGAAGTAAGATTTGAACTTCTCTCTCAAGCTCTTTTTTCAGTCTTCACGCAACTACTTCCATTACTATAAGACCAAGTCCAAATGTTTGTGTTATCCCCATTAGTTCAATTCATTGCGTCTCGCGGTGGCGGCCCCTATCTCTGACGGTAGACTTTTCATCCTACCACCCTGAGTGTTGCTGTTTGGAACAGGAATAACCACTCTTGCCTGTATACGTGGTCTGATGTCACTTCGTGCGAACGGGTCTGTTTTGAGGATACGCTGGTCTTTAGGAGCTGCCAGCAGGACGACGTAATGAGTAAATGGTTGTATTGTAGTTCCAACTGTGAAAAAGCTTTAAAAACATGTTACATGTTTATTTCCAGGTGTGACAAATGAACAATAGTCAAATGAATAACAGTCTTTGTGCTAAGCTAGGCTAATGTTCTCTGTACTGGACACAGAGATGAAAGTGATATCTTCTAACACGGGGCAAGACAACAAACAAGGGTATTTCCCCAAATGTGGGACTGTTCCTTTAAAGTGCGGGGTCTTTCTGAGTACCGGAAGTAAGCTACAACACCTAGCAATACAGAGAACATTGTCAAGTACTGTGGCATTACACACCTTCCATATAAATAATACATGAATGACATTAAGGTTATGTAAATAGACATGCAATTCTGATCAACTGAATAAAGTAATGTTGTATGATGACAACAGTGTGATTCTGCTGGGAGAAGCTCTGCGTTCCACACACACGCATGTGCACACACACCTTCCTTTGAAGTGTGTGCGTGTATGTTGGCGTGGTCTCTGTCTGCGGTCCCCCCACATGAATAGAGCCGGGCCTTGTGCAGTCGACAGCTGTCTCCTTTGAACGCCCAAAGACAAAAAGCCTTAAATCCAGCGACCTCCCTCTTTCATGTGTTCATCTGATACCGCTCTTCCTCACCTTACTGTCACTCCATTCAGCTCTGTAGCCCGAGGCTGCAGCTTGTTACCACAGCGCATTCAACCTCTGGAGTCCATGGGTTCGTTCGCTCCCTCTAAACGTTTCCGAGAGAGAAAAAGCTTTCAGAAAGAACAAAGTGCAGCTGCACTGGAAATAAGCAATGCTGTAGTACCGTCAGAATGCGTCTTTGCATGTTAAAGCTAGTGGGTTTGGTGCTCTTTACATTAAAAATTGTCCTCTGGTGGAAAAAATGTTTTCAAGCAAATGTGTTAAAAATCATAGGTTCCAGCAGTATTTTCCCAGAAAACTGTAGTAGATTTGGCAAGAATTTTCAATTCACGGTATCCAACTCTTGTCTGGTACCTGGTGGTTGGATTACCACCCCAGACCCCCAGCGGCGCCACGAGCCCCAGGTTCACTGTGTGTGAATTGAGTTTGAGTAAACTGATTAATCACAAATTTTCTAGGAATTTTGCAACACTAAAGTAGAATCAAGTCCTGCATTATCACCTATTCTTGTGGCACTGCCATATAGCAACTCTATCTCAAAATGTAGTTTTAAACCAGCAATATTTTTGTTTTATTACATTTTTTTTTTTAAATTTCAAGCTCACATGGTACATTTTTATTACAAATTATGTTTAATCAGATTACCACAAATCAATTGGCACACAGAAATAGGAATAGAGCCCCAGGTTCACTGGGGTTCGGCAGGGGCCCTACAGCAAACTTTTGCCCTGGGGCCTCCTAATCCACGGTGGTGGGATACAAAATACACCTGGAAAAAAGTTAAAATATCTTTAGAAATATTTAACATGTGTCAAGTATAATGGACCAAATGAAAGGGGGAGCTTTTAGCCACACATACAATACAAAATGTTTGCCATTTAGTCAGTATCCAACCAATAAAGAGACGTGTGCTGAGGTAAAAAATGGTTGTCGAGAAACCTAATAAGACAGTAGTTCTCTTGAGACATCTCCTGATGAGGTCCTCTGTGAAGGAGAAGCAACTGGCAGAAAAGAAAACTTTTTATTTTGGCTCGGGCTACAAAGTCACACTATGCCTCCCATACACCTCATGCCCTCTGAGGAAAAAAAGCCATAGATGAAAGCTAAAAATAGTATATTCAGGGGAAGAACGGGGAGTCTTGGTGGTGTGTGATAACCCAGGCGGTTGGCCGTCTGTGTGTCCGACTACCTCCCATTCACTGAGCATAATTAGAAAATCCTCAGGGCAGGATCTTCTTGGCTCTGTCTGTGTGTGTGTGTGTGTGTGTGTGTGTGTGTGTGTGTGTGTGTGTATCAGCATGCCGTTGAGTGTGTGTTTAGCCTGCGCATAAGGAGGCTGAGGCCTAACACTGTACCAGGCAAAGGTTTCCACCGAACCGTTCTTGCATAACTCAGTGAGTGATAACAACGGTGCATTCCTCTCAATACACATCACAGCTGCCAACATCTTTGCCTCGGTTTTTCCAACTTCATGTTCAAATACAGTCTGTCTCACAGCCCTGGATGAGCTGGAGACTATTTCCCATTCTGAGCCATTAAGGAGGAGATAGGAGTTAAGGCTACATGTTTGGAGAGTCCCTCTCTGCCTGCATTGTCTTTAAGAGATGGAGAGATTGGGTGATATTCCAGGGCAGAGGTCACGTTCATCAAGAGGTAGGTCAGCTGGGGTTAAAGCTGAAGGCGTTCCTACATGTATTGAGTGTCTATACCCTCCAACCTGATGGGAAGCAGTTGGAGATATAGTGACTAGACAGAGGTAGATCATGTGAGTGCATTTGCTAAAATCAAGGTATTTGTTTATACAGCATTGGATGTGTTATGTGCTCTTTTTTTTTTAGCCATTTCCACTTTATTTGATAGTGATAGTAGAGAGACAGGAAAGACAGGGCAGAGAGAGAGGGGATGGCATGCAGCAAAGGGCCCAGGCTGGATTCGAATCTGGGCCGCTGTGGTAAGGACTCAGCCTTGATATGTGGTACGTGCTCTACCAGGTGAGCTACTAGGGCGCCCGTTTTGTGCTCTTTTGACTACTGTATGGCTAATTTCCAGGATGTTGACTCAAAGCCTCTTTAACACCAGCCTCTTCCTGAATGATCAGACTCTATAAACACACGGCCGTGCACAGTGCACCAGCTATAAAACACCAGCATCACACCAGGTCAGTGTATACACTCTGCTTGCCAAAATGCCACCTTTACCTGCACCCTCAACACTTCGTTACCCATCCCTGTTGAAGAACAGCTGGTCACCATGGCTCCTGCTCTCCCATAGGCTCTCATGGGACCTAGCTGCTTCTGTTTGGTTGGCTGGAAGGACTGGATGAACCCACTAGCCTAGCGTCTCGAGACTGCAATGTTGACAGAGCGGCGCCCAAATCCAAAGGGTGTGTTTGGAGGGTTGTAAAACCCTGGCTGAGCTTGGAGCAAACCGGTGTGCTGATTGTGTTAATGTGTAGCTCTCTTACAGTGACAGGTCTGTGTAGCAGAGAGACTCAGATAATGTTTGGGCCTGTGGACTTTGATACTCATTTCTTCCTGATTCATACAAAAGAATGAAATCTGCCAATCATTTACTTGCATACTGCCCCGTATGAATTCAGGACAGATTCAGAGTCATTCTGGGTCAATGATGACGTGGGGATTTTCCAGAGTGGGATGCCTGTATTTAGCAGTATTCAGCTTCAACCTTTCCTCCACTTACCTACTTCGCATAAGTCAAATATTTCATAATTATAGCAAATACATTACACTCAACTGATGATTTTCACTGATGAAGTTACTGCAGATTAGCACATAATACAAACACTGTCACCTATTTTGTTCTCCATGTATTATAAAACTTTCTGCAAAGAGCTCAGGCCTGATGTTCGTCATATATACGGTGACATAATTGCACAACAGAGTCTAATCCGTGTTTCCTTTTAAGATATCTACTCAACAACCTTTTCCATCATTTACAGTTGAGGAACCTGAGCATTGTCTGCATGAGGAACAAAAACTACAGATGTAACCAAAGTCATTAACTTTATCTGCATAGATAAGATAGGCAGCACTTTCACTTGAAGACACTTTACTTTTAGGAGCTTCTCATTGCAGATCAGCTGAGTTTGACCTCAGTAACCTTTAATAATGAACATAATCAGTAAGAATCTTTGCCTTTTCTCCTCCCCTGACTTTGAGTGGGCAGGTTGAAGCTCTTGGTATCTCCCTGCCCACCTGGCTGCTTAGGTCAGATGTATATTTTGGCCGTGGCCATCAGCATTACCAAGAGCAGTGAATTTCTCTCAGCTATAAATCTTACTTAATTGCAACCTTTTTACATTGCTCAGCAGTAATTTATTGGCAACAGACAGTGATGAGAAACAATGCTTTCATGATGGTTTTATATGCTGAGGTCTTGCAGAAACATGAAACACTTAAAATGATTTAACAATTGCTTGAACTATCAATGCCCTTCATAGGACTGGTGATGGAAATCAGCTTCGGCTATATACACGTGTACAGTACATCGGACGCTGCTCTTGCAACTGTCAGTGTTTCTCTGCACTTGAAAGAAAGAAAGACAACAGTGGAAAGTAGTTTGTTAAAATTAGTTTGGGCTAAAGTGGGATGTATGTACAGTACGTGTAGAGACAAACAGTCTAGTCGGGTTGCTGGTTTCTTCTGCCTGAGTAGAATTGCATGAAACTTTAATGATTCCTGTGAGGAAATAATTATTGTAGCAGCAAATAGTCAAAACTAAACTAATAAAGTCAAGTAAAATAACAGAATGGATCCAGCAAATTTGTCTGTACAACGAGTATAGAAACAACAAGTCACCACTGATATGAAGGTCGTTGGTGTCACTTGCTGTGTGTTAGAAGGGGCAGCATTCAGCCTTCAGCATCTCAGCAGGATGACGATTCTATCAGAGCAGGAACACAGAGTTACGTCTGATGATTTTGTGGGAATTGTGGTCGTTTTGGACGATGCATTAAGAACTATGCCGGGCAAGCTTTTTCTTACAGAACATGGTGGTTGTAATGAGAGATGCTCCTTGTGGCAAATTCACCCGAAAAGTATTTTCCTCTTAATGTGTCCCTGTTTGTGAGGGCATATTTTTCAATTAGGAGATAGGAAGGTAATTATCATAAACATGCGAAACTATCACTGGCAAGTTTGACAGCTTCTACTTGTTTTTACACTGTATTTAATATTGTGTGCAGCCGGGTTGGATGTGCGGGGAAACAAGAAAAGGGATGATTTACAGTGGAAGGTAACTGAAAGACATTTGTTCTAACATGGTGATTGTTTTCACTTATGCAAATGATGCAGTGAGAGCTGGGGAGAGTTCTGGGAAATGTAGTCATATGGTAATTACACTAAGGTACTGCTGTTTATTTGGCAATGATACGTTGTTTTTGTCATGACCCTCACCCGGACACACAGAGGAAGTGGAGAGGTAGAGTACAGGTGAGGAGTGGAGGAGGGCTGTGCTTCCACCTTGGTAACTGGTCCCAGTGGGCCACTTCCTGGCTGCATGTTCACCTGAACCCTGCCTCCCCGGAGAGCCTCCACATCACAAACACGTCTTGCATCATTAGCAGGACCTGCTGTTACCCTGCAGCCAGACCCCATGATACACTCTGTGGGAGAGATCAGCCGTTACCCAACACACACTGTACATGTCACAGTTTTATATCACACAGTAAGAGAGAAAGATGTAGCTTTACATTGAAGGTTTCAGAAATAGTAATAATTGCATCATACTGAGGTCAAACCTTCTCTCATTTCCATTGTTTAACTCACAGTGTAATGAGAACTTCAGATTTCAGATCACCTTAAAATATAACATGTCAGCATCTTCAATCTAAAAACAGTTGTATGACCCTTTAGAAATCACATATCACTCCAGTCCATAGCTGCTGGCCTTATTGTTTTTCTGTGATGTGCTATTTCATGTCTCATTATTCAATTTAATTTATTTAATCTTTATTTAATCAGGCAGTCTCATTGAGATTAAGATCTCTTTTCCTAGCGAGACCTGAGAACAAGAAACATTAACAAGCACACAGTCAGCAAACAGAAACAACACAACTACACAATAAACAAGGAATTAATCAAAACAGATAATAAAGCTTTAAAATCACTGAGGATAATGTAAGACTGCAGTTTGAGGGCAGTTTGCAGATCATTCCATTTAAAAGGAGCTTAACACCTGAAACCAGTGATGTCTAAGGATAAGTAGCTACTGGATCGCGTACTGTAGTTACTAGATTTAAATGAGACAAGAGATGTGAGGTGAAGTGGAAGCTTCAACAGATGGAGTTTGCTCTTAAGATTTGTCATGGCCAGCTGGTTCAATTTTCATAACTTACAATAAAAGTGAGGTATTAAGCCATTAACGGTGTGTGTGCAGTATATAAAGCTCATGAATTCTCATAGATCCAGGAGATCTCATACATTTATAGATGTTAAAAGTGAACTAAAGGTAATGAAATCCATCTTTGATTTCCATCCCTGAAGTCAGTTTGTGCTATTCTTCTGTGCCAATGCTGATTTCCTTTGGAAGTCCTTAAAACAAAGCAATGTCTACTTAGACCCTTCGTCACTGAGTGCATATGTCCACTGGTTGTGACCAGTTAAACCAAAAAGTGTTTTTTTCCCCCCCCACCTTATTTTATCTGAATACTTTTAGAGGGTAAGCTAAAATCATTCAGCAAAAATAGTAAAATCTGAAAAAATAAAGAAATCTGTAATAGATGAAAAAAACAAGGTATACTTTTTCATTATTTTTGATTGTTTGCAGCCTTGATACAAACTGTATTAGTGTCAGCATTAGTGGCAAGCAGAATACACAGTCTTACACATGAGACATACTGTATGTGAATATTACAACTAGTGAAAACTGACACTGCCTCTGCAAATTCACACTAACTTTGTCCTCTTTGACATTTCCTACCTGCATAATTCCTACCTATATAATACGTTAAAAAAACTGATTGAAATCATCAGTGTTCACACAGCCAAATAGCAGCCACAGTTACAGCAAATGTAAAGATACTCAGTGAAGGTCTTTTTTGGGCAGGTTCCCTCTGATATAGTGTCATGTCGCCCTTTTCCACTGCAGGAACTTTCCAGGAACCTGTGAACTTTTTTTTAGGAACTCAGGGAATTTACCTGCATTTCAAATGGAGGAACCTGGGTCTTAATTTAGTTCCTCTGCCGTGGTTCCCAGCCCCCAAAAAGTCCCTATTCCAGAGGTAGCACTTTCTGAAGGCTTGGGAACTATCAGGGGGGAAGTTTGCTGCGCTGAATGTCCCTGATTGGTCAAACACAAAGCTTGAACCTGCTACAACAACAGCAGCATTCATTCAGACAGTAAGACAGTAAGCACTGCCTGCCAGTAGTATCAATATTAGGACTAGGGGAGGACATTTCTTGTAATGTTTATTGACATTCAAAGATCATGTAGTCCACTTCCTGTTAGTTGTCAACTACAAGAACAATGTGATGACTCTGTGCTCTTGTTTCATCATGAGAAAAAAACTGCGCCTCAAACAAAGCTTTTGTTTTTTTTTTAATGTGTTGTCGGCCTGTTTGTCGTCACAGTTGCTCCAAGGTGATGGAAATGCAAACAGGATTGCACAAGGAGTTCTTTTAGCTCCTGACTTAGTTCCAAAAACTCCTCAGTTCCCGGTACCATTTGGTTGAAAAGGGCTAATTGTTACCTTAATTACAAAAATTAACAGAATATTCCCATTTCAAATGAACAGTAGCTGTTAACTTCTAATGCAGGCAAAATAAATCCTACTGGCAAATACTAATCACCTCATTTTTATACATTTTTTAAGTCAGTGTATAAAAAAAAGACTTTGACAGTCAAAATCAAAAGTGAAAGCAGTAACGTGTTTCATGCCACGTGAACCAGACACCTTAGCCATGTTTCTTTCTAATAAAACTATGATCTTACCAACACTTTTAAACCAGTTATGATTCTTATACAAAATGATTTGGCATAAACGCTTCAGTTTACTGGACTGATCTGGATGAGAAAGGAGTTCTTCCAAAATGTAAATGCAGCTGTAAAAAAACTCTATTACTATACTTTGTTTCCAAGCCTTTGAGCCTCTGTAGTAACTGTAAATTCACACACACCAACGTACTATTGACTCAAATGATTATCGGCTGTACAACTTGAGAGAATGATGTTTCCTTTCAGAATAATCTCTGCCCTGAGGACTCAAAAGGCTCGTGTGATGGGCACCCACCTTCTGTTAGTACCATTCAAATTGTGTAGATAGATTCAACATACATGTAAACTAAAGCATCTAGCTCTTCCTCTGAAAGTCATTGTCATTCCCTGGATGCTAATGCCTGAGTAAACACATTATACAGCGAGCTAATTACATGAGAGACCAAATAGAAAGTCTTTTGGAAGAAACAGGCAGGTGTGTTTGGAGATGGTATGCTATCATAGCACCTCATAATGCCCTCAAAGTGAACACACACAAACCCTTTAAAGCTCGACAATGCCAGATTTGACCGTGAGGCAGGCGAGGCTGACATGCTATTTAAAGTGGAGCACAATGAATGGTGACCTTGAGGTCAGCATTTACGCTCATTTCCTAAACAAACTGCAACGTCTCGGCTGTGAATGAGTGAAACTTGACCCGGCCAGCAGCTCTGCAGCTGTGTTTGACAGGCAACAAGCTTCAAACTTCAGAGTGTGTGTGTGTGTGTGTGTGTGTGTGTGTGTGTGTGTGTGTGTGTATGACTGTTTGTGTGAGCGACTGCACAGAAATCCATTCAGAGACATTGAACTCAGCCCATTTGACTGTTAGGCTATTGAATAGGCCTTATTATCACACATCTGTCCCAAATATATGGGCTAGTAGAGGCCTACTAAACCTACTAGGTTCAGGAGGCTGTTATCACCCATTTATTTCAGTGAGCCAATGCAGCGTGTTCAGGTGACGTAGCATACAGTCCACTTAAGGAGGGGACTTGGGTGGTTGTATCAAAAGAACAGGACTTTCACCCAGGAGGCTGGAGTTTGTGTCCCGTGTGAAACCAAAAGTCAATGTCGACTTATTTAAAGTTACTTATTTTAACCCAAACAAGGATCTTTTCCTAAACCTAACCAAGAAGATTTGTTGCCTAAACCTAATCTGTATGAGACGCAGAGGGCCGTGAGTGATCAACCATGTGAATAGATGATAACGGCCTTCTGCACCTACTAGCAGGTGTAGCAGGCCCCTTCTAACCGTATCTATGAGGCTGATAACCACTGATAACGCCCAGTCAATCGAGTGATAACATTCCAATCTGGTGTTGAACTTGACCAACAAAAACATTTAGAGGATCTGCCTCTCATATGCATCTCTGTCACTGCACATTATACAGTGTTCATCATGATACCGTGACGCACTTCTCCACTCAACTTTATGGTTAACTATATAGCATAGGGCTGCAACTAACGATTATTTTCATTATCGATTAATCTGCAGATTATTTTCTTGATTCATCGATTTATCGCTTTATCAACAAAATGTTAAAAAAACAGTGAAAAAACATGATGTCTTCAGTTTGCTTGTTTTATCCGACTAACAGTTCAAAACCTAAAGACATTCATTTTACTATCATATATGACAAAGAACATCAACAAATTCTCACGTTTTAGAAGCTGAAATCAGAGAATATTTGCTTGAAAAATGAATGAAACGATTAATTGGTTATCAAAATAGTTGCAGATTAATTGTCTTTCGATCGGCTAATCGATGAATCGACTGATCGTTGCAGCTCTAATATGGTTCAGTTCTCTAGTGAGAATTATTACAACAACAGTTTTACATGGATGATTCCCTTTAGGCTTAACGTTCTTAGTCGAGGTAGGTAACACATCGTGGGTGACCTATGACCTCCAGTTAGTGATTAATTTCTGACAAAATAAAATGTGAATCAGCACTACCTGTATGCAAATATAGTCAAGACAAGATTACATATTTAATCAAGCCCACCCTGAGCCTGGTTCTGGTTCTGGTTCTGGTTCTGCTCGAGGTTTCTGCCTGTTAAAAGGGAGTTTTTCATTGCACTGTCGCCCAGTGCTTGCTAACGGTGGGAACTGTTGGGTCTCTGTAAATATAAAGAGTCGGTCTAGACCTGCTCTATATGATAAGTGCCCTGAGATAACTTTGTTATGATTTGGCGCTATATAAATAAAACTGAATTGAAATGAATTATCTCTGATACATCATGCCATTTCATTGCTGCTTCCCACTTGAGATGGCGTTTTAAAATGAGTCTCTTCTGATCTGCATGCACTGATATGGTGACAGAGAGGGTGTGACATGCAAAAGGGCCCCGTGTCTGGACTTGAAGTGGGGACGTTACGGTTACATGAACTCCTGGCACCGCCGCTCTTATTGTTTTATGTTTTTTTTTAATGTTTTGTGTATAATAGAAGAAGAAGCAGAAGATGTATTTGAAAAAAAATCATCAGCCTTTATTACATATACTCTAAAAAACTTTTTTTTTGTTTGGATTTCTTGAAACATATAAGCATACAGAAACAAAATAATACAAAAATAATAATTCCACAGCGACTTTAAAATAGCACAAATGCATGTTTTTTTCTTTTAAAGAATACATTAGTTTAATTTCCACCATTAGTTATATTAAATGGCAATGTTCCTGCTGTGCAGAAAGTAGATTCATATAGCTGTACATTCATATAGAGCAGTGCAGTGAGTGTGTGTGGGTGGTGGATAAGTGTTTGCCTTCAACACCAACATCCTGAATCACGTCCTGTTTGAGATTAGTTGTCAGTATTTTTCTTATTTAACTATAACCAACGTCTTTCCTTAACATTAACCAAGTTGTTTTACTTCCTAATCTTCACACAACTAAAACATGCTTTTATTACAATGCATCAGTAATATTAACAGTGAATTCTTTTTTGCAGATATGCACAATATGAACATTGTGTCGAATATGATCCTGGCAGCAATACCTCTCCTAACAAACATGTATTTTGCTCATGCTAAATAGATGCATATGAATGTATTACACACAGTATGAGATGTGTATTATGCACGGTAGGTTTTGATCATGTATGGATTCTGTATATTACTCCATTTATCTCTTTGCTTGTCACGGATGTCAGACTGATCACAGCAGCAGTTTGTTTCTAAACGAGCAGATGAGCCAAACAGGTGTGTTGTGGAATAAGATGCAGTAATAATTGGTATGCCTCACTCAGCTTCTCTATGGCAACTGCCCCATTGGAGATTATGGGATACGGCCTCGCCATCCACACGCACCATCCCGCCCTAAATCCTCCGGGGCCAATTACCCGCTGCTGGTGGCAGGCCGCAAGTCAGAGCATGGCTGTGGCTGCTAGACTGCTTGTGTGCACGCTGCTCCCTTGGTGATTCTCTGGCTTTGTGAAAAGAAATGAGGCTTGTTTCCCCTCACAACCAAACAAAAGTTTAACATATAATTTTAAATATTATAATGTAGAAAAAGTCAAACACCTAAAAAATTATGTATTCGATTTTATCTTTATCTACTGTTAGGTGGCGAGGGGGCTTTTCTGGCCCGGTGGCGAGGCAGACAGGAAGCTAATTGGCGAGAGACTTCATAGAAATCAGTGGTTGAGTGCTGATCAGTGTAATGAGGGGTCTTTAAACATCACACCTGGGCTAAGTCCTCCAATTTCCTCTAAGACAATGTAAATCTCTGTAATTATCCTATAGTCACCTGAGCAGAAGGGCAGAACAAGGAGACAGGTGGATAAAACAACAGAAAAGACTGAATGACAGATGCTGCGTATAGAATGATAAGGCCTCTAATTTGGGAAAAACCTATGAGAACAGCAGCTAGTGACGGCTTTACATTGTGTCTATGACCATTCAGAGACCATGGAAAGATTGTTATTCATTATTCATCACTGATGAATATGTTATAACACACAGGATATTGTTCAAGATCAGTTTCATGGGCTGTCTGCTTTTACAGTACAAGGTGTCTATTTACTACAAGACAAGTATCAGCATACAGCCCCATCAAAGTGGTGTTAGTTATCCACATTATACATTTACTTGTTTAATAACTATAATCCATTTGAGTTGATCTGCATATGTACAATGTTCTGACTAACATGCTGGTTATGTTTTTTTTACTGGACCTTCTCTGAATACGTTATATGTAATATCCATAGATTGTATATGAGGACCCAAAATATTTTTATACCGAAGAGGCAGAAGTTGAATGATACAGTTTATACCCATATGTCCAGCAGCAGGGCTGTGCAGTATTACTCCAGCTAAATCTAGATCTTGAGTCATCTTGGACTTTTCTTGGTCCTGTGGGAGTTGTGACTCAACGAAGCGTCCTCATTTTGGATGTGTAATTTGATGCACAAATATGTAGATAGATATACTTTCATAGTTAGCGTGTAACATTGTGCAAGGATATTTTATTTCTAAATTCTTTTCCCCTCAGACTTGTACTCACATTTTCAACCATGCTAGCGGCTCTGGGGATGTCAATGTCTGTCTTTCAGTTGGTCCCAACAACTATTGGATGGATTGCTATGAAGACTTATACAGACATTCATGTTACCCAGAGGATAAATCCTAACTTTGGCGATCCCCTGACATTTCATCCAGGGCCACTATCAGGTCAAACATTTAATTTGTCGTTTTTGACCAAATACCTCCCAGCTCAGCCTCAGGTGTACTTTGTGTTTAGTGCTAAATTTAGCAAATGTTAGCATGCTAACATGCTAAACTAAGATGGTAAGTTTAGCATATTACCATAGTATAGTTACCATTTACTAGCAAACTGTACTACTGCATGTTCTCTTTCCTCCTGCTCTCTCTCTCCCTCTCGCTTTCTCTCTCTCTCTTTCTCTCTCTCTCTCTCTCAACCCAACCGGTCGAGGCAGATGACTGCCCACCCTGAGCTTGGTTCTGGTTCTGGTTCTGGTTCTGCTCAAGGTTTCTACCTGTTAAAAGGGAGTTTTTCCTTGCCACTGTCTCCTAGTGCTGCTCGTGGTGGGAACTGCTGGGTCTCTGTAAATATAAAGAGTCGGTCTAGACCTGCTCTATATGAAAAAGTGCCCTGAGATAACCTTGTTATGATATGGCGCTATATAAATAAAACTGAAATTGAAACTGAAATTGAATTTAGCTCAAAGCACCGCTGTCCTAATCTCTATAAACAAATATCTGCATATGAATGCAGAATCTGTAGGCAAGGGTCAAGATTTTGGTATCAGAAGCTTCCTGGTTTCCACTTGTAGTCCGTTTGTAGTTTGAGTTGTATTGACCAATCACGTTTGAGCGGGCTTTGGTTGCATGCAGGTAAACAGTCCGCGTGGAGAGCAAACGAGACAGAACGCATTGGAATGCAATCTCAGAACCCATCGGCTATCGTCTAACGACGATTTAGCTTTTATCAATCTCTGAACCCAAGAGATTAGCTTTTATTAGCTTTTTTAATATTTATCTGCGTTCAAATCATTGTCAGACAATAGCTGATGGGTTCCGAGATCGCAAATCGAACTGTAAACAATGACTGACGGATGGAAGAGGAAGTCTTAACCTGGATATCCGTTATCCAGATATCTGCTGGCTACACCGGAAGCCCTAAAACATTGGCCGTTGCCCCGAGAGGCTAAATCATCGTCAGACAGTAGCTGATGGGTTCAGAGATTGGGTCATAGGTGATGATGTGACATAATGATTGATAGTCATGCCTTTACATCCTGATGGATATAATGACACCGTGTGCTCAGAGATCCAGTATTATGTCCAGATTAAATGATTAATTCATAGTTGTTGGATTTGTTTTATGAACAAACAATGCTCACTTAGACTCTCGTGTTTTAAGAAGACTTAGTGTTTCCTCCAAGGTCACCTCTTGTGTGCATTGTGATTCTCAGTTGGCTAAGCACCATAAAAGCTACATCATGACTTCAGTTAAAGGCCTGAGGGGAGATACATGTCCAGCTTTACTAGTCACCTTGGATACTGAATGCAGATTAATGAAGGGCTACATGGAAATGTTCTGTAACATCACATGGGGAAAGATAAAACAAACATGAGTCATGGTTTTCCTTTTCTCAGTTGACAAGCTGCGGCATGGATCCACACGTCTGCTGTCAGGTCACTGTGAAGACAAATGCATATATATATATATATATATATACATATATATATAAGCTCTGCTGTCCAGCCGCTTGTTAACTCGGTTAAAAAAAACAGTTTTACAGTGAGCAAGATTTTGCTTCCAGTACCCATTCAGGATTCAGGATAACAGTGTATCAGCAAAGACACACAACAAAAAAAAAGGTAAAAGTCCATCATAAATCACAGACCAAATTTCAAACTGGGACAGAAAAAGTATGCCTTTATAATAAAATTTAAAACAAAATCTATTTTTATACTGAGTCTGCAAGGTGTCATGAAGAAAAAAAAATCTAATTTGTGCACACAATTTAATAATTTGTGTTCTTGAATTAATAAATTGTACACACAAATTACTAATTTGGGCTCTTAATATAAATGCGCATTCAGTCAGCCGGAAGTTTAAAGAAGACGACACAGAAGACATTCATGAAGTGCTCCAAAACCCTGACGCAGAGTTTTTATGAAATGGATGACATTCGTAGTATCATAAACGAAACAATCCGTTATCCTGTAAAATATGTTTAAGGGATCTCAAACACAATCTTAAATAAAACCGTATAAAACTGTATTAAATCCATCGTCAGAGTGTGAAGGCTACATGGAAGCCAAGACTAATGACATGAAGGTGATAAGTTACACTAAATCGAGAGCATGGATTTTTAATTCGAGAGCCATGACACCTCCCTGCCTCTGTAATTTTAGGGGGTTGTTACTTGTTTCATAGGAGTACCTTGGAGCAGCCTCGTGTTAGCAGTTGTGAGTTTGAGCATACGTGCAGATGTGTTTGCTTCTGTGTGTTTGTTGTCTGAGGCTGTTGGGTCAGTGCTGCTGATGGGTGTCCTTACATCCTGCCTTGCGTGACTGGCCAGCCAAGATAGCCATCAGTACCCAAATAAGTTCAGGTCAGGCCCCTGTGCTCCACTCCAAACCTCATTTGGTATGCAAATGAAAAGTCTAAACAAAGCAAACCTTTCAGAGCAGAGCAATTTACTAACTGCTCCCTTTGAAGAGACGGAGCTTCACTCAGGGTTGACATGGTGGAAAACAAAAAAAGGTAATAGGTTACATTTAATGCTTAAGCACTGACTTTCTGTCACTATGGACAAGTCTAAGTAAATGACAGCAAACTATGTTTACTACAGCTCAGTTAACTAAAGTATAATTAATTTAAAGATTTAAAAAATAAAGAAGAACTCTATTGATACTGTAGGCTTACATGTAACTTAAGCATATTAGGAGGTTTCTTCACTGGTTTTGATTGTTTCATTCCTGTGAAGCTGGATGCTCTGCGGCACTAAGA
Organism: Macquaria ambigua; assembly: GCA_008360985.2. NCBI lineage: Eukaryota > Metazoa > Chordata > Actinopteri > Centrarchiformes > Percichthyidae > Macquaria > Macquaria ambigua. The sequence continues at coordinate 162,491 of VMKM01000365.1, forward strand.
CCACCTTTATGTTAACCTACAAAGAAAGTAAGCATTCCCCTCACAACTGGGCATTTTTTGATTATACCAGATTTTTTTGGGACACTGTGCTGCAATCTGGATAAGGGTTTTCTGTTGAGGAAAAAGATAACCACACAGCCTAAATCAGCTCATTATCTACAGTACAATTTGGACTGAGGCTTAACATCGAACTTTATTGTAATAACTATCATCCAATTTGAAGGTGAAACTTTTTGATTGGTGGATAATGAGTGATTTTTTTGCAGTTTGGGTCAGTATTTCAGATTCAAACAATCGCCTTCTTCCATCTTTGCCAATGTAGTTCTGCATCAACCTGTGCCACGCCCCTGCTGAAACAGGATACGGCTCTGGCATTGTGCTCATTGTTGAGAGACTAATCCAGACAATTACACCTTGAGACCGAAAGTGGCTGCCTTGCCCAGCATCCAGCCAAGCCCTGTCCAGGTTTTTGGATTAGGCCCCTGTTTGCCCCTGGGGGCCGAGAGCCCCACCAGCCCCCTTGTCACTGCTCCCCCATCTCCCTCTACTCAAACTGACCTCAATCTGCTGGTGTGTCTTTCTCATGTTTTACTCACCTGCACTTTGTTCACCTGCTGCTCTCGCTGTAACTCAGCCGGGTTATTGTTAGGACAAAAAAGGTGTGTGGACACAAAGAAAGGCAGAGGGAAGGCATGAGAGCAAAGGGCAGGTATTTCAGGTTATGGCAGGCTCATACAGCTGAGAAGTACACAAAGGTTTATGCGTGTGGTAATACCTCACAGATACATGTTTTTGAATACTTGGCCCCCACAGGGTGCCGGCCTTATGATTTATTTTCTCTGCTTGGACGGGATAGGTGTGTTCGGCAGTTGAGGATGATGGTGGTTGTCTGTGTTGTAATAGGAACAGAGGAGGTCGTTCCCACAGAAGCCTGAGCTGACATCATAAAAAACACACAACAAGGTACCTGGGGGCTGATGGGGAGGGCGGAGGTGAGCGAACCGGTGAGGTGGGTGTCGGAGGGTAGGAAGGGTTGGGGGGGGGGGGGTTCGTCTCAACCACGATTGGCTAAAGACAGCGCGGGGGACACACCTGTGAGCGCCAGAGGCTAAGGAGATTGGCTGCGACCTGAAAATTACACCTGTGGGGAGAAAGGGGAGGAGGGGGGGTCAGGCTACATGTAAACCAAGCCCTTTACAAATTCAGCCTCTGTCTTCTTGAGGAGCTTTACTGCCTAACACCGCCGACGAGAGCTCCTGGAAAAAAACAAGTTCTGCTCGGGCAGCAGGAAGAGAGCTGACGTGCTTCAAACTGGTTGGTTTTGTTCCGGGGTTTGGCTCTTCCTCTGACTCTACGGCTGCATCTACCTGAAAGGGACGGCTTTTTTTTCTTCCCAACCGCCACTCCAGAGGTCGACTGTCCTTCAGCAGGAGCAGGAAAGAGGAAGACTAGCCAACGGGGCGTCAAGAGCCCTCATACAATGATGCCTCTTGTCTTGGGTTTCTGGCTCGGTGACCACACCTGGGAAAGACTGGGTAAATTCACAAATGTGATCCCTTCTTTGTTTTCATTCTCCATCTTTAAGACTTGAGCTGTCGCCATAACCTGTTGCTCCGCGACGGTAGAGTTAAAACTTTTAGGACATTTGTTCATCGGCTAAGATCAGGAAATGTGCGGCAAACAAATTAGGTCATTGTACAAAGCCCTCTGCGATTGTGTGCCGATATAGGAGGGTCTAGGTAGTTTCGATGGGAAGCGAAAATAATGTGTATCGAATTCCAGCTCCTTTTAACAAGAGAGAAAGAAGAGGAAACAATAGAAGCCAACGCTCATTCCTAAACTGGATAGACCAGTTGGGGCAGGTAAAGGCAAACTGCCAGACTTGTCAAAGGATATGAAGACAGAGGCTGCCTCCTTCTTTTAGAGCGGTAAAATGTGCTTTACGAGGAGACATCCACGGTATGAAACAGCTTTACACATTAATAATCTAATAGTAATACCTGATTAGTTTAACATTAGTTTAACAATAAGTTAAAGTGTTAATTCACATGAGTTCAGAACTCATTTGGCAACTTTTCTTTACAACCTGTTGAACTGTAAAGCCTTGGTTATCTTTTAAGATATTCTCTAGAGTTTTTATTTCCACGACTACTGCTTTTCGTTTCTTGGCTGGTTAAGGCAGAGTGATAGAATAATACATGTTTCATGCGCTTTTGAAATGAAAAAAAAAAAAGGAAGTCTGTTCTGAAGTGGATGTGTGTCGGACGTAAAATGTCTGCTCATCTGTCTTCCTTCCTCTGAGGTTTGGCTGCATGTTACGACAGACAGCAGCGTTGGACTTATCAGAGCAGAGAGTTTCCACCAGATAGAAGGTATACATTATTACGTTTTCGAGGCTCCTCCTAAGATACTTTTAAGCAGATGAAGACTGTTGCAGTCTGGGAAGGAGAAGGGAAAATGGAGGGAAAATGTCGACCATGTACTGTACAGCGGCGGCTGCAGAGCGAGGTGGAAGATTGTGATTGGTGGAAAGAGCAACATTTGTTCATTTCTTTCATACACCTGAATAGCTGCAAGTCACATGAGTGCTAGTCAGCCTGCCAGTGTACGGCAACAGGGCGGGAAGTGCAGAGTAGAATTTCAACAGAAAGCGAGATTTAATGACTCGGAGGCCAGACGAAGTGGTGGACTGATTTTATGTTGTTTGGTCGTGTTTGAGTCACAGGTTTGAAATGAAAGGGGACTGCAGGTCTTATCACCTCATGGGGGTAAGAGGTTAAGTTAAAGCTGTGGTTTGATTCAGCTGATAGGGTGAATGACACTGCATTATTGGGCCATTTTAAAAAGTTAATGCTATGCTAACGTGCTTTCTTTAAGAAGCCATGATGATTAGGTAATATGATTTAAGATATTTTCCTCTTACAGTTTAAAATTTAAAAACATAATTTCCTCTTTTTGGCATCAATCAACATTGAAATCAACTTTAACAGTAATGTTATATTTTGTGCCTCCCGGGAGATGAAAACACGAGTATGAAATTATTCATAGCAGTAAGAATAATTTTAATTTTCAAATTTCTTACAGATTTTACTTTTTTCGAATAGTCAGAACATAAATGCAGAAGGAACCTGTCAGTAAGGGGGCAGGGCAGCTTAAATTAAAATATGTAAAAAAGCAGAAGAAGAAGAAAAGGAAAAGTCCAAATCCCTTTTGATAATCAAATTTGTTGAATATTTTAGTCCTTCATTTGAAATATTCAAAACAGAAAGGTGAAAGGACACTCACCAAGGGGGAGGAGCTACACGCTCTAAAAGGACAAATGTAAATCTAGTCCATCACTAAGTATACATTTAGAAACACTACCAAGGAGCTGCAGTGGCACATGGTTGATAAGCAGTATCATGTCCTGAATATCCCAGTTACCAGGCTGCTCCTCAGTGGTCTGAAGGCCCAATTAGGTGGCGCTGAGATAAGGTGCGGAGTTAAATAAGGTTTTGGGTTTCCCTGCCATTGTTTTCTCACAATGACAGCAACTATTGATTAAGGGCCAGGCCAGTTTACCTGTCGGGTTGTTGACTTCACAGCGGAGTCACATTCCAGCACAGAGGGCAGAGTTACCTGATCACGCCTCACTTCCAACAGGCAAAAAGCGTGGGCAGCCGTAAGCGGTTAAGACTCCCACTGCACAGAGCACCATGTACAACAATGGGACACATTCTGCTGTTTATAACCACGAGAGGAGCAGAAGAGGAAGTATTTGGACAAATGGAGGACAAATTGAGATGAAGTTTGTTGGACGTTGGGATTGGTTAGATATTACGAAAGGTAAAACAGGACATGCTCTACTTTGATCAGGCACTGTTATTTTCACAGCTTGTTTCTACCAGCTAGAATTTTCTGGGCTAATCTTTTTTCACTCTTTCTTTCTCTCTCTCCCTCTTTTCTTCCTCAGAGGGCCTGCAGCACTGGTTTATAATGCAGATGATTAACTAAATAGAGTCTGGGAGAGCAGGTCTGCTTGGCTTTCTCATTTCATGGGGCCTGACTGACCAGGAGGAAGACGGAGCGTTCTCAGGCAGCGGGCTGGAAATTCAAGATCTTTTTTCTCTTTCTTTTTCAGCCCCCTCCCTCCAAACATACTCACTTTACTTTGGTTTTGTTACATTCTTTCCTTGGGGTACCTTTCATGACGGTAAGGTTACAGGTGCATTCTCCATTTTCCTTCTCCACCTTCTTTCCCTGAACTTTTCCCTCCCTTATACTCTCTTTTCTTTCTCTCTCCTTCTCCCTCCCCCTCTCTCCATTGTGCTCTACTTTTGCATTGCTTGCAGGATGACTAGAAACCTGTTCTTTCTTAATGAATTCAGTTATGTCTCTCCTTTGCATTTGGGTTTCTGTTCTGAGAGAAATGTAGTCACTTTGTTAAAGATTTTAAGAAGAGAGGGCTAAATCTCATTGCTTTAAACACCCATTATTAACCTGTACATTATTTAGTAAAATATATTGTATATCTAATGCGACTAAATATACAGTATAATGGATACTTAGGATAACTGGTTAATGGATAAAATACTTATTTAATGTTTAATTTAAAGAATAATAATATACATTAAGTGTGGGGTGTGAGGATTTCACGCGGTGTACCTGTGAATGATCCACGTTATTCAGTAAGCGAGGGCTGTTTCAGTGACCTTCTGCACACACAGCGGCGGTTCAGGTCGAGCTGAGCAGCATTCCATCAGCCTTTCATCACTCGGCAAACACAAAGACAACGGCCTGAGAGGTCCACCAACGGAAAACAGAAAAGAAATTGGCTTTTCCTTTCTTCCATTCCATAAAACATCTGTTGAAACGGACTTGACAACACTGCTTTATCACAGCCAGAACGGTGTGTTGCAACATAAAAACGCAGCTACCCATCTGCTGTGATATGATGTGAAACAGAAACAGCTCCCCGAGGCTGACGTGCTTTTGACTCAGTGGCACTTTTGAGTGGATGTACTGCGACGAGCGTTGTTTGACATTAGTAACGGCCGTGTATTGTGTGAAAAGCAGTCCTCCCAACCTTGCCATGCCATAGATTTAGACTAGTCAGAACAGGTTTGGGCAATCATTAACAACAGTCTTCTGTGACAGCGAGTTTAAGCTGAAAACCCCAACCACAACAAGGGCTCAGCAATTACACTATGGAGAGGTGGACTTCCCCACTCCTTCTTACAGTGCTATTTTGGGCAATACAAGTCTCAGTTTTAGTTACAGGTTTGTCACCATAAAACTACATAACTTAACTAGGTTAGTGAAAAGGAAAAAGCTGCGTATTTTAGGCCATAGTTTGTGTCGAATACTCACTTACTTCATGCTCACATACACATTTACTCTAATAATTTAAGGTTGAGTTGCCCTTTTTTCTTTTAGACAAAAGTATTTAAAGTTAGGTGTAGTGCTCACACCCAAATCTGCTTCAGTAGATGTCACATTCATTAATTAATTAATTCATTTACCTTTAATAAGTGGCACTGATATCACATTATATTGCCGTATGTTGTACACTTTAGAAGTGTAGTAACGAGATGTTTGGGTGATTATCTCCATCTTACGAGGCAGCATTGGATATCATCACTTTCTCTAATACTGCCTGGTAATGATGATGATAGTCATCTGCGGACTGCGACCAGACAAACCACTTTAGCGAGGTTAGCAGCGACGTGCTCCTGGCACGGGCCCCGGATCAGCTCAAATACTTGAAGCAGCGGCAGAAATGGCTCTCAGGATCCATCTTACCTGACAGTGCTGGATTGTACGACTGTTGTTCTAACACTGTCTGGTAACGATGTTTCCTGGGTGACTCTGTGGTCTCCGGTGTGACTGTGGGATAGTCGCCCATCAAATGTTAAATCCAAACGTGTTAAGCGCTGTTGAAATCGGGAAGAGTCCTTTGATGTCGTCATTGAAGGGTAAACTTAATAAGCAGGGTTGGCTCTGTATTCTGGAGCAGCACGGCTGGAACATATTTTATCGGTGTCTCACTTTTTACTCTGACGTTCATTCCAAGAAAAGGTTAGTCTTTTGTTTACCACACACTTGTCTTGATAGATGCCCCTGGCTGTATGTTGATTAGTGAAAACTAAAAAGGAGGAGTGGCACAGATGATGTATGGTGTTGACAGACAGGGCATTAGTTTGTGTAAAAATACCTGAACATTTATGTCTGAGCCTTTTATTTTAAAAGAGATGACTATAGTTGAAGGATTCCTGTGAGAAATGAGCAGATCTTTTATGCACCAATGGTCCTAAGGTCAGCGCTTATGTTTTTTTTACTTCTTTACTTACTTCCCTGTGTGTGTGTGTTTTTTTTTACTTTTATGGCAACCCCACCCCACCCAAGTTAAAGAATAGCAGTCGGTTGATGGTTCCACCGGTCCTGCAGGGCCTTATTTCCTTGTTCCCTCCCATGAACAACGCTGGCATTTGTGTTGTGTGGCAGTGATTGGTCCAACTAGCCTTACCTGCGTGGCACATCCTGAAACTGACACATGAGCTCACCTGAGGGTGCTTTACTTGTAGAAAAAAAAAGCTGAGCTACAGACGCTTTGGCCTCCTCCCAGCGTTCCAAACTTTTATCCACAAATAGTGCTTTAAGTAGACACAGAATGGAGTCTCTACAATGAAAATGGACTTAAAGTAGTGTGTCAGAATGTAAAACTTACACTGATTTTTGTTTTTTGATTTAAAACAATGGAGATTAAATATTACTGAACTGAAAAAGGTGAACAATTTTCATCAATGTCTGGGATTAAATGTGAATTTAATGGGTATAGCCTTCAAACAGACATGCGAAACAAAGGCAAATAATAGACATGGAGCAAGCAGAAACCTAGTGTTTGTTTAAGGAGGGAGAATTACCCCGCAAATATTGAGCCGCACCTTTATTTGCCCACCCAGCTCCATTATCCAAGCCACAAAAACACGAAATTGCTTTTTTTTTTGTCTCCAGTTGTCCCTTTTCTCTGCGTTGGCGTCACATATTTGTGTATTAATGTAATAATGTAGAAAGTGTGGAACAGGAAGCATTTACCAAGCTTACTTTGCTTCTTTCCTTGGTCTGTTTACTCATGGCTTTCTTTGCATGCTTGGCCAAGTTAAATGTACAAATGAATCAAAGTACAGTGAAGAGCGTATGGAATCTGTGATTGCAACTAAAGAGGAACTGCTTATTTCAACCTGTTTCTGCTACACTGTTCTGTTTCTTCCAGCTCTCTTCTTCCTCTTTGCACAGGTGAAAGCTCAGACGTCATCCTTGCAGCCTGTTGATAGGCGTCTTACCAGACATGGTTAGATGTAATTATTGGTGTCTAATACTGTCTGGTAATGCCGTCCATTAAATGGCATTACCTTCTGCTCTCTTACTTCTCCCTCTCTCGCTCTCGTGCGTCTGACATGCAGTGTATTGACAAAGGGCAGTCCAGGGAAGCACATCAACATATTTATAGTAGTGGCAGATGGGGCTGAATGATGATGACTATGGAACTATGATCCTTGCACTGGAAGATTGGTTGAGTTCTTGGGGTTTCTTCCATGTGACTTGAGTCAGAGTTTCTCCATTTAGCAGCAATCCATGAGAAGGCAATGGGCTTTCTCGACGAATGCGGCGCTGTAAGTTAGTTTCTAGCAGGAATATTAATGTGACTGCCGTGTAAAAAATGTATTATAGAAAATACTGTGACTTTTATCTGTTGAAAAGATCTTTCTTCCTCTTATCGCAATAACTGAATTCCTCTTGGGGACTTGGCTTTTCTCCAGGTACAGTAGAACAATGCACACACTTTTTGAGACTTCATTATCTATGATACACTCTGTATATAATGTTAACTGTATTTACTGTTGTATGATGTTATGAAATGTAAAAGAAAATATTAAATTCAATAAATTTCAATAAAACTTTAAATGTGTCTCTTGTCCTTTTTCTCTTTCTAAACACATTTTCAGAGTCAGTGTTTTAAACAGTTTATTCAGATCTCCTGTGCGCTGGCCCTTTGTAGCAGTTTCTCTGGTCATTGTGAACTCTTCCCTCGGCCAGACCGGAATGCCGAGCCCCAGTCAGGTGTGGATCAGGTTACCACTGAACAGAGCTTCTTTTTAAATGCCTCAATTTACCCATGAGGTCCCCCCATCAGCTAAGCCCTCATTGTGTCCCAGTCTATGGCAGTACACAGTAGGCTAGCTTGATAAACCGAGAAGCACAAGGCGTGCATACAGTAGGCCTTAGAGGCTTTTGCCTACTGAAATCTATACACTTAGTCTATATGGTCACTGGTTACATTTGTGGAGTTTTTTCTCTTCCTATCTCTCCCTCTCACAGCAACACACACACACACACAGAGCCAATAGCATCATGGCTATGGTGTTTAATTAGGCCTGTTAGCTCAGGGGTTCAGTTGACCAGTTCAACCCAGCCCTGATTTTATCAGTTGGAACACAAACACAAAAACCATTTAGCCGTTTAACATAACAGGCCCCAGGCCTCATTGATCTCCCATGCTGGGGCTCACATTCATGCTTTTTCACAAAGAAAGAGTTTGTCAAACCCAGAAATATGACATCCCTTACAGCGATATCCCTATACACTGGGAATGTGTGTGTGTTCTTTTCATGTGACAGGCACTTTATGGGAAATATGTTCAGCAGCAGTCTGTCCTTTAGCTAAGTATATAGCTTATTAGCATTGTTAGCCTGTTTCATGCTAACAGACCACTTATCAGTTAACATGTGAGTAAAACAAACTAAAATTGTTTCCTGTAACAGCTTATATGCCTACAAATAAATAATCAAATCCTGGGAAAAGAAGACAAAAGCCAACTTAATCATTAATCTCTGTCCACCTCTCACAGGGCTGTGATCAAAAGACACAAAAGGGCATCGATTTAAGAGAATCTACAGTGCAGAGAAGTGCATATCATTCTATGTGTAGACCTCTATAATGTACTATCATGAGTATCTGTGTTTAAATGATACATTATAACAAATATGTTTATAGGGTTTTCACATTGCCCATATATATATTTTTTCTTGATTTTATGAATTGTACCTTTTTTATTTTTATTATTATCTTTTTAAAAATCTCATTATTACCTGATGCTTTGGCAGTGTTATCTTTGTTACATTCATGCCATTGAATTGACTCTTTATTTCCTTTACATTCATGTTGAGAGTAGCAGAGGACTTTGATAGTGATGCATAAAAAGCACAAATTGATGCATAAAAATTCACCAGAATGCAGGAAATGAAGTGCCTGACACTCAAAATGTCATGGGGGAGGATCCCCAGACGCTCCACTTGATTTGTTTTCCCCGGGCATGGGGCCACTGGTAAGGTGTCCCTTATTTTTCCACATTGATTGGCAACCCTACATGTCACACTAGGACAACACACATTAAATTATACAATTAATGATGGCTGAATTCATTTTCAGGGTCCTGGTTTTGTGCATGCTGGCTCACTCGCACACTGTCATGGCTTACTGAATATAACAGAGCCATCGTTAATGTTATTATTAGTAACAGCTGTGCTTTTCCTACTATGTGAAGTTAAAATGTCTGCTGTAAAAAAAGGCCTATTAATATCAAACATGCAAAACTAAAACCAGTTTGGACAACACATTGTATACTTTTTTGGTTGAGCAAGAATGCACACCTATTTTGAGTTTTACAGTTCAGTATTTGTTCAGTATCAGTGAAAGATGTGTGTTATTGGGCCACAAACAACAGGTGGGCAGCCATCTTGAGTGTATGTGATGTCTCCATGTGGAAAGAGCATCAAAATTCAGACTCAAGATCATTTTGCTTAATGTGTACTAAAATAGAAGTAAAATTGCTGCCATAAAAAATCTTCATAGGTAAAAGTAAAAAACTTAATTAATTGAAGGATGCTGTGTTAATGTAACTAAAACAACCATGTGGTCTTTTCTGTGTAACACCAAAAATATAGTTTGACATTTGTGTGTGAGCTTCTAATACATAAGATAAAGAACAATTCTGAAATGTATGTCTTTATATAATCTGTGATAAAACAAGTTTTTAAAAAGTCCCAATCCATACTATTCAGTAGTGTTACTACTAACACAGACAGGTCGAAAAAGCTTACTGGATGGCTTATTTTAATATTAGTGATAAGGTGAAGCATTTACTGTTACAGTTTTCATTTTTTACATCACTGTAAATGTTCAATTCAATTCAGTTTTATTTATATAGCGCCATATCATAACAAAGTTATCTCAGGGCACTTTTTCGAGTAGAGCAGGTCTAGACCGACTCTTTATATTTACAGAGACCCAACAGTTCCCACTATGAGCAAGCACTATGCGACAGTGGCAAGGAAAAACTCCCTTTTAACAGGTAGAAACCTCGAGCAGATCCAGGCTCAGGGTGGGCGGTCATCTGCCTCGACCGGTTGTGTTGAGAGACAGAGGGAGAGAGAGCAGGAGGAAAGAGAACATACAGCAGCACAGTACAGTTCCACACAGAGATGTAAAGTAATAGTTGTGGTAATGGTATTGATGTTAATATTAATAAAAATAATACTAATAGCAATATAATAACAGTAATACTAATTGTCGTGGCTTCTTAACCATTTCTAGCCACTGTCGGGATTGTGGTTTCCGACTTGCCTCAAGTTGTTTTCAAACAGTCCTGAAGATTCTTGTTGTTGCATCACATGATATTTATTTATTCGTAATTCAGGCGTGCAGTATAAACGTTAGCAGTCAACATAAACTAGAAAAAACGATAACAAAAAGAGCTCGCGGTCAAAAGACTATACCACTCCCCCGTCTAACCATGTTCACCTGTCCCTCATTTACTCTGATCTATATAGACAGATAAGTGGTGTCATTTCCTGCCCTACTGCAGCCACAGTGCCTATCCAAGGGCTGCAGGGGGAGACTTTAGAATTAAACTCATTAGACCAGGTAAAAGGGTTAATCAAATTATTAAGTAAATATAATCTTATACACATCAGACAATTAATCAAATAGTAATAATTCTATGAAAAGAGAAAAATGGGTCTAACACTAATAATAAGAGCAATAACACTAATAGCTGCAGCGGCTGTTGAGCAGGAACACGGGGGCAGCAGGTGGGGTGGCTCAGGGCTCACCTGAGTCAGCCCTACTATAAGCTTTATCAAAGAGGAAAGTCTTAAGCCTACTCTTAAATGTGAGGAGGGTGTCTGCCCCCCGTACACAAACTGGGATCTGGTTCCACAGGAGAGGAGCTTGATAGCTGAAGGCTCTGGCTCCCATTCTACTTTTAGAGACTCTAGGAACCACAAGGAACCCTGCATTCTGGGAGCGCAGTGCTCTAGTGGGGTAATAGGGTACTATGAGCTCTTTAAGATATGATTGTGTCTGACCATTAAGGGCTTTGAAGGTGAGGAGAGGGAGTTCTATTCTGGATTTTACAGGGAGCCAGTGTAGAGAAGCTAATATTGGAGAAATATGATCCCTTTTCCTGGTTTTTGTCAGTAAACGTGCCGCAGCATTCTGGATCAGCTGGAGAGTCTTAACAGACTTATTGGGGCAGCCTGATAGTAGAGAGCTGCAATAATCCATCCTAGACGTAACAAATGCATGGACTAGTTTTTCTGCATCTTTTGGGTTGGATGAGGATCAGGATGAGCCTGATTTTTGCAGTGTTAGGTGAAAAAAGGCAGTCCTTGAAGTTTGTTTTATGTGGGAGTTAAAGGACATATCCTGATCAAAGATAACTCCGAGATTCCTTACGGTGGCGCTGGAGGCCAGGGCAATGCCATCTAGAGAAACAATATCTTTAGATAATGTGTTTCGAAGGTGTTTGGGGCCAAGTACAATAACTTCGGTTTTGTCTGAGTTTAACATCAGAAAATTGCAGGTCATCCAGGTTTTTATGTTCTTAAGGCATGCTTGAAGTTTAGCTAATTGGTTTCATCTGGCTTGATTGATAAATATAATTGGGTATCATCTGCATAACAATGAAAGTTTATGGAGTGCTTCCTTATAATATTGCCTAAAGGAAGCATATATAAGGTGAAAAGAACTGGTCCAAGCACAGAACCTTGTGGAACTCCGTGACTAACTTTGGCGTGCATAGAGGATTCATCATTAACATGTACAAACTGATATCGATCTGATAAATAGGATTTAAACCAGCTTAGTGCGGTGCCTTTAATGCCAATTAAATGTTCTAGTCGCTGTAATAGAATGTGATGGTCAATGGTATCGAATGCGGCACTAAGATCTAATAAGACAAGTACAGAGACAAGTCCTTTGTCTGATGCAATTAGAAGGTCATTTGTAACTTTCACCAGTGCTGTCTCTGTGCTATGATGCACTCTAAATCCTGACTGAAAATCCTCAAACAGCTTGTTGTTGTGTAGAAAGTCACACAACTGATTGGCGACTGCTTTCTCAAGGATCTTAGAGAGAAAAGGAGGGTTAGATATAGGTCTATAATTTGACAAAACCCCTGGATCAAGAGTGGGCCTTTTTAGAAGAGGTTTAATTACAGCTACTTTAAAGGACTGTGGCACATAGCCTTTTAATAAGGACAGATTGATCATATCCAGTAAAGTGCTAACTAAAGGTAAAACTTCTTTAAGCAGCCTAGTTGAAGACACGTTGATGGCTTAGATGAAGAAATCATTGAAGTTAGTTGATGAAGGTTGATTAAATGTAGATCAGGTTTTACAGTTGTTTCTAAGATTCCTGTGTTTGAAGATAAGTCAGTACTAGCTGAGGGCAGGAGGTGCTGAATTTTGTCTCTAATAGTTAGAATTTTATCATTAAAGAAGCTCATGAAGTCGTTACTACTGAGATCTATAGGAATACATGGCTCAACAGAGCTGTGACTCTCTGTCAGCCTGGCTACAGTGCTGAACAGAAACCTGGGGTTGTTCTTATTTTCCTCTATTAATGATGAGTAGTAGGCTGCTCTGGCATTACGGAGGGCCTTCCTATAAATTTTAAGACTGTCTTGCCAGACTAAACGTGATTCTTCCAGATTGGTGGAACGCCATTTCCTTTCAAGTTTGCTTTAATTTGCGGGTTATACCATGGAGCTAACCTCCTCTGTTTTATTATCTTCTTTTTTAGAGGGGCGATAGAGTCGAGTGTTATTCGTAGTGAGCCTGCAGCACTATCAACAAGATGATCAATTTGGGAGGGACTAAAGTTAGCATAGGAGTCAACTGTTATATTGAGACATGGCATTGAATTAAATGCCAATGGAATCACTTCCTTAAATTTAGCAACAGCACTATCAGATAGACATCTAGTGTAGGAATGTTTGCCTAATGGCGTGTAGTCCAGTAATAGGAATTCAAAAGTTATTAAATAATGGTCTGATACAAAAGGATTCTGTGGAAAGACTATTAGATGTTCAATTTCAATGCCATAGACAAGAACAAGGTCGAGGGTGTGGTTAAAACAGTGAGTGGGTTTATGTACACTCTGACAGAAGCCAATTGAGTCTAATAATGAGATAAACGCAGCACTAAGGCTATCATTTCCTACATCCACATGAATATTAGAATCACCTACAATAATTATTTTATCTGTTTTAAGGACTAAACCTGATAAGAACTCTGAGAATTCAGATAAAAATTGAGAATACGGTCCAGGAGCTCGGTACACTATAACAAATAGAATTGGCTGTAGTGTTTTCCAGGTTGGGTGTGAAAGACTAAGAACAAGGCTTTCGAACGAGTTATAATTTAGTTTAGGTTTAGGTTTGATTAATAGGCTTGAGTCGAAGATGGCTGCAACTCCACCTCCTCGGCCTGAGCCTCGAGGAATGTGAGTATTAATGTGACTGGGGGGAGTGGATTCATTTAGGCTAACGTATTCATTAGTATTGTTCCAGTGTTTTCAACCCTTCAACTATTTCAGCTATTATAAAAGAAAACAGCACTGCAAATATTGTTTTATAATAAAAAATCAGACTTAAAATATGTTTTGACATTATAAATATATATTATATACTATACATATTAGAAATATACTTTCTCAACCCCCTGTGGGTCTCAGTTGGTTCTCTGGTTATTGTTTACTTTGTGATGGGCACAGTTTTACATTGCAGCAAATAAAGACACAAAAGTTAACACATTTGTCAGTAAAATATAATAAAAATAATCAATTAAAAAACTCTACCGTACACTAACAGGAGGTAACCGTGGTTACTTCCCCCTTGGTGACGTCACACCACTGAATCACATGCCTGACTGGCAGAGAGCCTGTAGAGGATTCCTGTCTGTGCATGCTTGGTGCAGTCAGACCAGATTCCTGCACCACTGCCGGCTGTGGATGAGGAGGCTGGACTCACTTAGCTGGGTTTGCCACTGGGGTGGAACAGGAGCACAACAGAGGCTAAGCGGCTGTGACATACTCTACCTACAAGTGTGCTGACATACAGTATAACTGAGGAGCTGTCACACAGTCATGTATGCAGGGAACTCCTTTAACAGTCAGTCACAGAGGAGTGGAATTGATTATATGTTAGAAGCATTGCCAGATTTAAGTTAGATGTTATTCATCCCCATGGGAACATTTTTCCACTGCATTTACCCCATCCTAACTATTTATGACCTGCAGTGCAGCGCCTGGGACCAACTTCAGCTCTGAGGCCAAAGCCATGGTCAAGGACAAAGGTAGGAGTATCTTGAAGCACCACTGCAATGTGTGTCCTGTATTATACTTACAGTACACGCTGTGCTCCCAACACTCCACTCACACACCTGTATGTATTGCATATAAACAAGAAACACCAGTGCTGCCAAAATGTTAAATCACATTACTGCTTGGAAAATGATTTCACATAAGAGCCTCAATGTCAAAACACAGTACACATATTAGAAATGTATGTACAAATATTCAGTCCTGAAGCACAGAATCTATTTGGCAATTTTCAGATAAATTATTGTTAAATCAACTTCTTTATTGCTTTCAATAAAAAAGAGAGGGCCTATTCTCAAACCTGTGGCTCCTGAACAGTGGTCGACTCAAAAATAGTTTTATCCAGTCCACTCACCATGCCTATTCTTATAAAAGGTGGTGTGATGTGGTATTATGTGGGTGGTATATTTCAATTGAAAATGTAAATAAGTAATACATCAAGGTATTATTCTATTATATTCCATTGTATTATGTGCATCATGTGTGTTCAGCCGTTTTCTGATCTTTCTGAAAGGCATTAAAGGTATAATGGTAACTGTCATAGCCTAATGGCTCAGTCAAAATGTTGTCGTTGCCAGCTCAGTGTTTGAAGAATGAAGCAACATAAAGCTGGCAGATAAAGAAAATGAGATGTGATGAACATCCCGCCCTATACACACCTGTGTGGAGTTGGCAAGCCAGTCTATAACAGATAGCCAAATTACACAGGACGGTTTTTACTTCTTTACTTACCCAGAAAATGTCTGGTGGCAGTCTGCCTCTGCTGTTAGACTTGCCCCCTGAGGCAAATTTGTGATTTGTGATATTGGACTATATAAATAAAATTGATTTGACTCGTCAGCCTTGTGCTTCTCTTTAGGTCTCCTCTTGTTTTTTCAATCCTTGAAGAAAACAGTTTGCAATCATTATTGCGGACATTATGTCAATTTAATATTCTGTTATATACATCTATTATTATCCAGCTTTTCCTTAAATATCACATTGCAAATGATGTGTTCAGATATTTGACCATCCATGATGCTTTCCTGCCAAAAGTTGCTCCTTAAATATTGAAACTGGGTGTGATCTACATCTACTTGTCAAAAGGGGAAAAGAGGGCTATTTTAGCATGCTAACATGTGTTTTGGAATTGTGCTGACAATGCTAACAAATGGAAAAACACAATATTGTTTGTAGCAACAACAATTAACCATGACTACATTATGTGCTCTTGGTAAGGCGTGAAAAATGCGTCACGTGATACAGTCTATGGACTGAACAGGGACTATTTTATGTGTATGTCTACATGCGCAGTAATTAGGCTATCACAGTGTATCAGTCGAGTTCCCGTCTGTAAAGCTGTCTAGCTGGGTCATCAGTTGTCCTAATAAAACGTCTGAAGTATGTAATAACGCCGTTCGTATTGATTCACCAAGAAGTAACTTGTACAAAAGGAAGCAAAGTAGTGTTCATGCCCAACCAAAGTTAGGTACAGGGAAAATTAAGTAACTTGCGGTGTCATTCGAATCAATGAAAATTTAGTCTGCTAACTAGCAACTGTTAGCAGCTACACTAGCTTATTTTACTAGCCATGAACGAGCAAATAACGAAGTAGCAGGCCATATACAAACATAGCCTTAGGTCATATAAACTACCTAGTAGTCACCAGCTTGGTTGAAACTAGTAATTTCTTTTGGTATAATTCCTGAAGAAAACTCCACACACCCACACTCCCTCTGCCAGGTGCATAAAAGTAGCAGAGCCACAAGTTTCAACCGGAAGCACGAGCCAACCTGCGCCACCTATCAGCAAGAAAAGCAACAACAGCAACAGTTTAGAGAGGAAACAAAAGTAATATTTTTTCCACCTACTGGCAATATAGACATGAATGGGTGAGTTTGTAGGCTGGATGCTAGCTTAGCCTTAGCAGCCTTAGCCTCAGCCTGTTGCATTCCTCAGTGGTAGACTATGGCTTGAATGTGGTTTAACTTTGACAACATGACCTAAACATATATATTTATAGTATTAAATATTTTAAGGTTTTTAAAATATATTTTCACAAACTGCAGTAATGTGTTTGTTGCTATTTACTGTTGCCAATGTTTGCTTGTTTAGTTGTAGCTAGTTAAGTTAGCAGAGCTAATACAGAGATGTTTGTTGTTTCAGTCGACCCTTCCAAACCACAGAAAGAGTAATGACTATTGTTGTTGTTCATATGTGCTCCTCACAACAAAGAAAGGGGATCTGGGTTAAAATTCACCCTGTATGTGACCCTGTAACATGTAGCCACTTAAGCTAATAGCTGCTTTACTTTAGTTGTAGATGATAGCAATAGGGTAAATGCATCTGAAAAACAAAACAACCACTTGATTAGACTTGTCCAGTCAAATGTAATTTTGTAGTCTGGCAAACCTGATGTGTTGTTAATTAGACATGAAGGCTGGCAGGCTGAGATACTGAAGCTTAGCTAATGTACACAAACAAACCCAGGATCATTTGAGACATTAGCACTCTCGCCAGTATATTTCTAATTTGTTCCTGATCTCATTTTGAACAGGTTGTTCTGCAAAGTTGGCTGCCATCTCTTCATTACTGCTGGTAAATTTCCATAATAGCTGAATGGACTCAGGTAAACTCAGAAACCAAAGCACAGAAACGTCAATGCCTGCAACTGATTATTAAACAGAGAAACAATGCATGAGAATGAATTCATGTTTTATGGATGCATGTATAGTAATTTGATTCATGTTTTATTACTTATTAAGTAAGATAAGTTTCCCTATTTTTATTTCTTTTTAAATTGGGGCACAGTGATATATTATCAGTGCTTATGTCCCATTTAACTGCAGTCTAAATATTCTGCCAGATTAGCACTGGCCCAGGACACCTCCAGTAGTTTGAATACCTATACCATTTGTGATACTGCCTTCCTTCCGAACTCTGTACTGATATGTTGATGGATTTTACCTGACTGATTTCTGAGGTACTGACCGCTGAAGGGGCCCCAGCACTCATTGCATCAAGCACTTCCTCTTTAGTTGGTGTATTTGAAGGCTTTGTAAACCTCGAGCATCTCTTCCTCCACCAACTCTTCCTATTCTGTCATGCTCTTTCCAAAGTCTGTTATCAGTGAGTCATTTTCCACTTAAAAATTAAGTGGTATTCCTCCTGTGTCTTTTCATAGCTCTAGAGGGTGTAACCAACATACAGTACTGAATGACGTTAATCCAGGAGGTTGCCATCTGTACGCATCACGTCCAGAAAACAAGCACCATGCATGTTTCTCTGCATTTAGAGTGACCACAGAGGCTCAGCTGGGTGGGACTGAGGCAGCAGCTCTCCACCATGATGATAGTGTGAAATACCAAAGTCTTTATTTAAGAGCCATATCAGTGATTTTTACATTATGTATATAACACAAACCACATCTTTACCCAATTTTAAGCTACTTGGTAACACTTTTGTGATGTCTAATCGGGTTAGAGGGTTAAAGGGGATCTGAAAATGTCACTACCATAAACCAAACCCTCAACAGCATTCAGATTTGCTACATTGGCATTAAAAGACAAAAGGAAGCCTTTGGAGCTATTCAATCAGCAAAAATAGCGCACACAAACCTCATGGAGTTATAAGCATAATAGTCATCTGACTTATTAATGTCTAAAGGCAATAATGACACCCCATGTATTTAAAATACATTTTTTGACATATCTGTCTCAAACCAACTGTTTATCTGAGGACAAAAATTGGCATATGGTGTGAACATTTTCCCATGTTGACATCAGTATTTGTGAAATTTGATGTTTTTGTGTCTCCATCTTGCATTTGTCACCAGTGGGAATGAGTGAATACAGACCCTGGGAACAAAATGTCACCCCCCACTACAAACAGCCCCCTCTGCTTTACCGGTGTAATTCTGTAAGGAAATCATGAATAGCGGGAGAGAGAGAGACCCTATTGAGACGAGCCTTTCTTTACATCGTAACTTAACTCCATTCCTTCCACTATAACACCTTGACAAGGAGAATCCCTCCAAATAATGGGTTGTGGAGGGACACCATTGCTGCAGGCTGCATCCCTGTAATTGCTGAGTACTTCCTGGTGCAGGAGGCAGTTGAGATGACATGGGAATGGGCGAGGCTCCAAAGACACACACACTTTATGGTGTCACCGCCCCGAGACAGACAGGCACACACACACATACTTCTCATCTAATGATATATATTCATTTTGATACATTTAATTTTCATATAACTGAATATATATATTTTGTTTCTCTGATAGAACACATTACCCTGTTTGTGAAAACACATTTTCACCCACCGTCTTTTCTTGGGAAAGATGTAGCAATGTAGTCTATTTTATGTGTGGGGTTTGTTTGGAGTAAATAGGAGAAGAACTGGGTTGTTAGCATGTGCAGTGGTAGCTGCCATGGAGGAACAGACAATGAGAAGAGCACCACCTGCAGATCCTCAAACTTAATTTACATAAAGAAAAGCAAAAAAGTTAAGGAAAGGTAAAAAGTGTCACACTTTGGCCCACACTGTTTGATTGACAGATGGAGATCAAATCAAAAAAGGAAAGTTATTAATTAACATTTTAATTGTGAAATATGTAGCACAAAAAAAGGGAACATACAGATAGCCACACAAAATACAC
This sequence comes from Macquaria ambigua, assembly GCA_008360985.2. Classification (NCBI taxonomy): domain Eukaryota; kingdom Metazoa; phylum Chordata; class Actinopteri; order Centrarchiformes; family Percichthyidae; genus Macquaria; species Macquaria ambigua. The sequence goes on from VMKM01000365.1 coordinate 181,829, forward strand.
AAGCATATACACGTATTCTCATATATAAACACACACACACACACACACACACACACACGCACACAGCCTCTTGGCAGATGGTGAACCATGAGGTCGACAGGGCTGTAAAACAAGCCTGTTCTCTTTGTCCACCTACGCAGCACTTTGCACAGTGTGTCTATCAGATGGCGGCTCTTTATCAAGGTGTGGCTGACACTGGCTCCACACAAAGATCTGTTAAATAGGAATATAGTCGGCCCCGCTGCTAATAACTGGGGTGCTGTGGCTGGACTTGCATCACTGCCAGGCACCTCTCTCTCTTATCGCTGCCGTTGTGCACTCAGACACATAAATGGGACATTTACAGCTGTGTGTGTGTAAATGACTTAACTGACAAGACTGCCTGCTTCCAACTTGTAAATTTAGTCATGCGAGAAATGTGTAGCAACACATACTATAGATATAGATATGTCACCTGCAGTTTGGATTTCTTTGATATGAACTGAACCATGGAGGATAAAAAAGAATAAGAAGAAAAAGAAAAGACTTTGTTGTTTATTGGGATTGTTAAAGTACATATTACTCAGTTACAAGCAAACCAGAGCCTTTAGGCCAAAGTGACATGGACTCCAAAGCACCTTGTTTATTTTTTGACTTTGGTAATGGGAGAGTCAAACCAAATCTGACTTGAAGCAAGTACTTCTGTGGTCATCGTACAAATTAAGAAACAGCTAAATATATATATTTTATCTTGCACAATCATGAAGCTTGTCTGCTGTTAACGTCAGTTTCTTCTTATACCCATAAATTCTTGCATTTAACAACTTAGCACATAAACCCTGCCATTTTTGGGGGCTGTTCCCCATTTCATTAGGGACTCCGTTCAGTTCTCGTCTGGCATAACACTACAGAGTTTGACTGACCGGCTCTAAATATGTTCCAAATACTGTTAACTCTGCTGGGTGTGAATGCGAACTTAAACTACATTGGTGTTAGGTGTATGCGTCACTCCTGGTTACCCTACTGTATGTGTAATTATATGTTTGCATGGATGCTGGGTCTAAGAGGCATTCACCCTTGTCAATTATCAGACTGTTGGGCGGAAGAGAGGAGATTATGCATAATTGCCAACTGTGGCTGGGCCTGGGTGTTTCCTCCTGAGTCAAATCACTGAGACAGAAGGGTGATAAGTGGATTTGCCATGCGAGCAGACAAATGCTACGTTGCTCAACTGCATACCTGCCACTGGATTTGGCACTAGACAATATGATTAATGCTAATGTCTGCCATAAAAATAACGAGTCCAAGAATGATTCAGCTGGATTAATAAATGCTAATGTTAATTAATTGATGTTCACAGTAAACTAATGCCTGGAGGCTTTAGGTTTAATCAAGTGCTCAGGTTATCTTACTGCTCATGTTATTTTGTATCTAAAAGTCTTGAAGGTGGAATTAATTTTGATGTTTTTGCGCTAAGAATTAATAATTTTATCCACTATAGTTTTCTTACTGAATCTAAAACTTACATAATATAACTTTTCTAGTTTGCGTAGATAAATAACCGTTCAGGCTTGGATGTTCATTGTGTAAAATGGAGCTATAGATATGGGGCAGCAAAAGAAACAGTCAACCTTTATAAAATGTGAGGTGGATACCATTATATCTACATTAAAACATTATGACACTGCAAAACGAATGTCACCTGTAGAAAACATTATTTTACCTTTTGTGTCAGGATATAATATCCCGGAAAATCCATTTTGATTGACACTCTGCTCTTATGTTACCATAGGGTTGACACAACAGAGGCTTACAGGCAATTAATATTGAATGAGGATAAACTTAGAAGTGGGTAGGGTGTGGGATACATAATCTTGAGTAGTTAGTTTGTCTTGAGCTGCTGTTGTCGTAAGATTCAATCTACAAGAGGCAACTGTTGCTAAGGGTCCCATTACCTGAGTAACCGGTGATTGTTTACATTGGTCTAGTGGGTTTGCTTACTTGCAGTGTGACAGACTATGGCTGATTTCAGTGGGCTAAACTGCTGACAGTGACAGACCATGTGATTTCACCTCTGTCAAGTCTGCCCTTCAGTCTGTGGGTTTGCTGTTTGTCTGGGCCTTGCAGTTGGACTACATGATTGAGCGCACATGCCAGAAGACGAATAGGCTGAGTAGGTTTCCAAGGAGTCTGGCTGTCCATGTGTGTGATGCTGGAGTTGCAGGTAAACCCCTTTGCTTCTAAAGGTAGCTACAATAAGGTCATAGTTCAGCTCCTGTCTTCTAATACAAACTCCACGTTTATTTGTAGATGGCACATTTTCTTTATATGATGTCTTCTTTTTAAATACTTTTAGATTTCTCAGGTTTGCCAGGTTATATTACATTTGAACAGACAAAAAACAAGGCTAAAAGTCTAAAGCCGCTAGCAGGAGCTAGCAACATCAAGAGGCTGAAATGTTCATTACACTAAACAAAACATTATACAACTAAACAACATATCTATCTATATATAAACAAAGAGTTTTATCAGTAGTATATGTATGTAACATGTAAGGTTTGTTCTGATGGGGGCGTGGATAAGTGAAAACCATGGCGTGATGGCACCAGAGGAAAGTCATGGGAACATTAGGATTCATTCTGCGGGATCATGAATGCCTATAAAAAAATCATTGCAACCCATCCAATGGTAGTTGAGATACTTCAGTCTGAACCAAAGTGATGGACCGACCAACCAACGGACTGACATAGCTATCCATAGAGCCACGATGTTAGCGTGGCTAATAAAAATTATCTCATGTGACCGTACTTTACCAAACATGTACAGTACCACTAGTGAAGGGTTCTCTTCTTCTTCTCCTCTCATACTCCACCAAATCTTCAGTGTACTCTGACTCACAATAAAGAACTCATTCCTGGTCTCCATTCTGACTGCAGAGTCCCTCCGCACCAAAAAAAGGGTCCACCTCTCCTCCCATATTGGAACATTTCTAGCTATCGCCAACGATCTGCGTGAGCACGAGGTCATGTCATCTGAGTGCTGGGTGGAGTCCTGCAGTGAGGGCCAGGCAGAGGAGATGGGACTGGAGAGGCAAGGGGAAGAAGCGGAGAAGGAGGAAGTGGAGGCTCCCTGCGGGGACAACCAGCCCGCAGGAAGCCTGAAGCAGGAGGAGCCAGGAGGAGAACGGCCTTCGTCACCTGACCATAGTGCCATGCAGGAAGGGGCATCAGAAGGTGGACTGGAGCAGGTCCAGAGGGAGGAGAGGCAGACCCAGGAAAAGAGAGAGAGGTTTTCCCACATCACTGCCGACCACGAAAGCCGGAATAGAGGGTCAGGTGTGTGGATGGAAACGTGGGACGTCAAGTGTGATGTCATTTGTTGTTCTTTCCATATGTTGATCCTTTATTGCAGCATAACAAAATACAATGCAGCACATTTCAACAGTGTAAAATAAAAAGACAATTCGCATTCAGAATCATTCTTTCATGGTCTTTGAGGCTGATGCAGGCTTCCCAAAGTTGTTGTAATCCACTGAACTGTGCATGCAAGTTCATCAGCACAATTTACATGTACACGTGATGGAGCTTAAGTTTTTGTGAATGTCTGAGTGTGCATGCATAATTTATGTGTGTTTGTGGCTGTAAAATATCAGGTGCATGCCTGGTGGAGCGGTACCTTCAGAGGTCCTTCCCCAGGGGCTTGTCGACCTGCTCTTACCCAGACAGGGGCAGGGAGCGGCAGGTAGAGGAGCCCCGGGGGCCTGGGCCTTTTTACTTCTTTGGAGGAGCCAATGGAGCTGAAATGTAAGTAGAGAAATATGACATAAATAATATGAAGGGTATCAATAAGGTGTTGGATTTTAGGTATTTGACTTCTAAGGAGAGATTTGCTTAGTTTTACACGTGACCCCCCTTACATCTGGATTGTTGTGTGATTGAATTGATCTGATACTTTTCCTTTAGAGTGAGCAGTTACTGTGAGAGCAGGGGATGGAAGAGGATTTACAACAAGCACAGGGAGGATTTCAAGCTCAAGTGGTGTGAGACCAAATCACCAGCCAACTACTGTAACTTCAGAGAAGGTTCAGTAATTACTATATTAATCACAGGACATGATCTGAATGCTGTATTTTACTATGAATTGTAAAAATGTACCACAATGTTACCTATCCTAAGGAAATGCCAAAGAAAACGAAACATTGGACATCTGTATCTCAAAAATATAACTGATGTTTCATTTCTGTTCTCATTTTGCTTTTAGTAGAAAAGAGATTTATTGCCTTCCATTGACAAAAAGAAAATCCTCATGTGTTGTTCCCAGGTGAACAGTTGGTGTACCAGATTCCCAACAACAAGGTGCTCACCACTAAGATCGGCCTCCTCAGCAGTCTGCGGGAGTATGAGCGAGTCAGCAGCAAAGTCAACCACGGCCGAGGACTGAGGTGAGGTGGACTGCTGTGTTCCTGCTGTCTCTGTCTGCTATTCATTTCTTATCCAGACAGGCTGCAGACAGATATAACAGCCTGTTTCCTTTATAGAATTTATAGTTGTGTCACAAATCTCCTAGCGACCATCATGGGGGTTCAATACACGCCCGGCTCTTCAAATACTGATTGAAAGACATATCAGCCTGTGATACTATTTAATAAACACGGCCAAATTGCATCATCAGAAATCAGGCCTCCCATTTGAATCACACCAGCTAGGCATTGAGCATTAGGTGTGCCAATTATATAAACTATTTCAGTGGTTAATTATTAATAGTAAATGAATTCAGTTAAATGTTTTACAGCCTGATTCTTTTAAATAGTTGGCGAAATTTTGAATGTCATGTGTGCGTACAAAGAAAGGTATTAAATTACCACTAGTTTATTGTACACACACTTACATACAGTGCAAGTAGGTTTCACTTCAAATAATTAATTAGGCTACTACTTTACCTGTATATGATTAATAATAGTAATACTGTTTTAGCTCATTCACAATAAGTCCAACATACTTTATATTACTTCTGGGAATTTGCCGAATCATACTGTAGTGTTATCAATTTCTAAATGTGTTTGTCCTGTATTCCAGGCAGCCACTGGCTTCTATTCTTTTGGAAAATCAATTTTCAGAGATGTAAAACTTCTTGAGTCAATCCATCACAGGGATTTTAAATCAATCTGTACTCACAGTACAAATGTCTTACCACTCAATGACAACGTAACTGTTCAAACAATAAAAGCAAACATGATGATCACTGTAATGGATTATTAAACTCATGTAAGTTCTCATACTGTAGTTAAATACATTAACTTATTGGGAAAACATTAGGAAAACATGGCTGTCTGAATTGAAATGTACAACACTAATGCTACATTTTGTGGTTTAAACATAAAGGGGCTTTTTTATTTATCTAAAATAACTTTCTCAGGCAGTTTGAGGAGATGAGAGAGAACACACAGCCATTCATTTGGACTTCCTCCTTGTTGTGTTGTACTTCACAGGGGGCTGAAAATGGAAGAGTTCATTCCCACTACCTTCCGCATGGATGTGAGAGAAGAGAGGGAGGCTTTCTTTGCCCAGCAGGAGGGTAACATGCCCAAGCATCTCACCTACATTAACATCTTAACACATTAATATCCTGATGCAACATCAACACAACACTGGTTCAACTGGATTAGAGTTTATTTAGTGAGCTTTAGAACACAATAGTTTGTGCCGCAGTGTTAAGACAACAGTTGCCTGGTGATTGTTTAATCAAGAGGTTGAGGACATTGGAAAATAATGCACTTCACCTCCCATAAGCCCTGATAAAATCACCAGGGGAACATGCTGTTGCCATAGAGATGAGTCAGCAGAGGGCAGGGCTGAGACACAAACACAAGGAGAAACAGGATCTGGATGTAGAGCTGCTGAACCACTGGACAGGACTGAGACAAATGCATTTAATATTAAAAGTGAAAAACATTTTTCCTTCATTTTAAGGATATGAAATGATCCACTGGTTTCTGTATTGTTTGTAGTAATACAGACACACAGCATTATGATAACCGGCGTGTACAGGTTATGACAAACATGGTTATCAGTAAGTAAACAGGAGAAAGACACAGACAGCTGGTTTAGATCTCTGGGTGACGGATGAATCTGTGGAAAAGAAGAGAAGAGAAAAGAACAGATCTGCACACAGTAATAGGAGAATAAAAAAACTGACAACACTGTGTCTGAAATCTCTCCCTCATTCACTCACTCACTGTTCTCCACTTAGTAAAGAAAATAATATTTTACTGCAACTAGTGAGTTGTGAACTGAGATTTTGGGCACCTATAACTCATCATTATTTTGCACCATCACATAACTTCATTGGTATTGAGAAAGTGAAAGTGAGAATACTCCATTACAAATAGAAATCCTGCACTCATAAGTATTAGCGGCAAAAGATGCAGCCCAAAGTGCTTCACAGAGCAAGGATAAAACAGCACAGACAAAAAAGTGAAAAACAAAAAATAGACAATAATAAATAGAATTTTGCAAGACTAAAAATTACAACAATAATACAATAAAATGTTAAAAATATATAAAAGTAAATAAAATAAGTAAACACGGGATAAAATTAGTTTGAAAGCTGTGGATTAAGACTAAAAACTGGGGCAACAAATGATGAGGCACCTTAAGTAAAAACCAGGCTAAAAGATATGTCTTAAAGTTTATTTTAAAAATGTCCCTCAGATCCTCAGGTAGACTGTTCCAGAAACTAGGGCCACAGTGGCTAAAAGCTTCCCATGTGTTTTTGTAGAAATCAAGAGAATAGCCCCCATCGGAGTTACATTATATTGTAGGATTATTACTGATGCATCAACATGTAAACAGCATTTTAATGTTGTAGCTTTATATACTGTTAGGTAGTTTGATTGATAACAATGCATCATATTTTATAGGTTGATCATATGCGTTGAATGCTCATATTCAAAGTAACTACAGTTATTATATAAATGGAGTAAAAAGTACAACGTTTCTCTCCAAAATGTAGTGGAGTAGTATAAAGTAGCAGAAAATGGGAATACTCAAGTAAAGTACAAGTAGTATAGACTTGCATACAGTACTTGAGTAAATGTATTTAGCTACTTTCCACTACTGCATAATGTCAATTTACACATCTAGCAAAGGTGAGATATTGCCCTGTGGGGTTTTTGAGAGACACAGTTTTTACACATTCAAATGCTCAAATAAAGGGGCAGAAAGTACATATTGTGTACTAAAGAGCAAATACGGAGTGATTTCATACACAGCACTCATTCTCATTCATAGAATAAAGAAGGTAATATAACAGGATAACACAGAACAGAAAGAAATATTGTAAAATACTGTAGGACTATACACAACTCAGCAGTGAAGAAACAATATAGAACAGGACACCACAGAACACAACATGGAACAGTATAGACCTGAGAAGTCTCATTCACAACATCTCTAAACAGAGTAGTACTTTATATTTCATACCTGTATATGTCATACGTTTATTGATTTTACCTGATGTACGACTGTTGCCAGGTGTGAGCAACAATGAGAGCCATATGTGGATCTGTAAGCCCACGGGTCTGAACCAGGGCAGAGGGATCTTTCTGCTGAAGAGCCAGGAGGACGTAGCCGCCTTAAGACTGAAGCTGCAGCACAAGGAGGACAGCCAGGCCAACAGGAAGATGCACCACCACCAGCCTCAGGCTCGCATTGTCCAATAGTGGGTGAACATACATAACTACTCGTTTGTTAAAAATGAATATCATGACACATTTTATGTCTCCAAAAAGGGAACTTTCATGGAAGTCGGAAAATAACTTGCTGACTTCTGCCTGATGAGCATGAGTTTGAGGTTTTCAGAGGGTTTGGAGAGGTTTTTACAGACTCATAGAGAGCCATTGAATCCTTCAGTTAAAAACTTACAAATCTCCAAAAGACTTGAGTTATGAGGTTTTTACCTCAACGCTGAATTATAGAAGTAACATACCTGGGATGAATAAGTGTTACCTTGCGAGACAGCTTAATTTGCGAGATCACATGAGAAAACATCTTGCCAGGCTTGTGTCCTAACCACAGTGGTTCGTTTGAAAACAACAATTGCAGCTCCTAAAGAGGTCAGCGTAGATGCTGCTATAGCATCAGTTATATCAGAACTGGAGAGTATTTCTTCATTGAAAGAAGAGCAAAGAATGGCACTGAAGGCTATTCTCAATGGAAAAGATGTGAAAAGACGCTCTACTCCCGACTGGCCTATGATAGACGTGATAGACAGATGGTTCATCCAATCACCTGCCAAGTATTCTTTGAAAGTGCTTGCCCTTTCCCTAACTGTTTCCAAAGATGACTTCTCAGATGGTTCTGTGTAACAAACCATCTGGCGCGTCAGAATAAGTGACAAGGTGTCTTAAAAACAACATTGGCATGCTAAAAGTTGGTAAACTAGTAAATGGGTATGTCACTTTTGAGAATATTTAACCATATGACACTGCTTTCAATAAGTCTCTGTGTACAAATGTTCACAGACTATTTAGACAATTTTGTCTTGGCAATTGCCTGTGGTACTTGTCAACATCTCTTTCTTCTTCAAATTACACTTTCAATAGAAACGTCGATGTAGCTGTTGAAATTGTCTTGAAGGTAAACTGACATTTTGCCTTCAGTTACATTCAGAGTCCACTGCTCCTGAAAGGGAAAAAGTTTGATGTGCGCTCTTACCTTCTGATTGCCTGCACTACGCCTTACATGGTCTTCTTTCGCCATGGATATGTGCGACTGACCTGTGACCTCTACGACCCCAGCTCCAACAACCTCTCTGCCCACCTGACCAATCAGGTACACCTTAATACTGTACAGACAGTTTAAAGGATAGGTTCACAATTTTTCAAGCCAATAAAACAATAGTCAGGTGCCCATATGAACACTGAAACAGGTTTTGTTGCTATAATCATCCCTCCTGTTCATTCTGGCCTTTAAAACATAGCTATCTAATGCGCTTTCATTGTAAGTGATGGGGATGAACTCCAGAGTCCTCATTCTGTGTAAAAATATACTCCAATGTTTATCTGAAGTTAATATGAGGCTTCAGCAGTCAGAGTTAGACAAATCAAGTGGCTATCTTTCAAACCTACTTTTAGTACAAAATTGTCTCTTTGTGTTTCCCTGTTGAGCTGCAGTGGAGGGATAGTAACACACAAAGGGAATGTTAATTTTGGGTGTTTAAGGGCACTCTGTCATTCATTCACCAGCTTGATACAAAATCATAGATTTTGATACTCTGGGTTTGGCTTTCAATGGAGAATATTTCATGTGCATGTTAACTGTTTGACCTGTTTAAGGCCTAATGTTTACAATTTGTCTTAACCCCCATTCAGCTCAAGTTAAGGACAAAATCATGCCTGATGAGAGATATTTGCATCCCATCCTTCTTCACATGACTTGTCCCCATTATTTCCAGAGAGGTTGAATAGATCAAGCATTAGCTGTGGCACTAACTGTCTCTCTGCCCCTGCTGACTGCTTCATGTGTCTCCGCTCCCCCTGCTGTCTGTCTCCAGTACATGCAGAAGAAGCACCCTCTGTACAGCCAGCTAAAGGAGGACACTGTGTGGTCCATGGAGAGCTTTAACACCTACGTCAACGACAGGTTTCGGGTTGCCAAGGGTCTGCCCAGGGACTGGGTGCTGGGCACCTTTGCCGTGAGTGCTGCTGTGTGTTGTAGCTCTCGGGGACCAATTACCAATATAATGATGGCTGTTGGTGCTTGCAGCTAATTGAGGTTGGGGTTAGGCTTGGATGATCTCATTCCTGTCTGATACATCATGTTATTACTAAAATGAAATATCACGTGCTGCTTGGTGGTTGTTTTTATCCATAGTGCCTTACAGTAAAACAAACCCATTTTAATCTTTTTTTAATAATTGGTTGCCCCTGTTAGAATAAAAGCACAAACCCTGATAGTGACACACATTGAAGTATATACAGCAAACCACAGTGTGGCTGTTTGGTTTAACAGAATCCTGCGATCGTTTCAAATCAGAATCAAATCTGTTATTAAATCCATTCTGTGCAGAACTGGAAATCTTACGCCATTAGGATTATTTGAAAAATCAAATAACAATTCTACACATCATGACTCTTAACTATTATATTATTATATTAATGATACATTTATTAAAGGGGCACTCCACCGATTATTCATGTCACAGTCAATTTACTAGTAACAGCTTTGTAATGTAAGAGTTTTGTCAAGTCTCAGAATGACTCCACATTTTTAACAGAAAGCCTGCATTACACACTGCTGTCAAGATGCTATTAAGTTGCATTATGGGAAGTGTAGGATTGAGTGTATTTGGAGCTTAAATTATGTAAACCTCTGCTGCTTTCATTTTTTTCCATTCTTTTTACAATCTGTCTCTTACAATTTCCCCAACTTTATGGAAGTTCAATACTAATGTCCTGGAATGTGATGAAAGCTTCACTGTGATATTACAACTTACATTACTGCACTAACACTACTACAGTGTGGCTTACTGTTTACTATTCTGTCAGGTAATGTGACACTACAGTCTGTGAGATGCAGTAATAAGGTTAAAGCTGCACAAATCAATATTTGTATATACTCTGCTAAGAGTTTTAGCTTCTTATAGCTTGTTCTTATAGTCGTCAACAGACAGGCAGTTAGCTATATTCACCAGGGGTGCTCCAGTAGCCCACCGTGTAGAATGCGTACCACGTATTATTACCACGGCAGCGCAGGTTAAAATCTGACCCACGCCCTTTGCTGCATGTCATCTCCTTCTCCCTCTCCCTCGTCTTTCCTGTCTATCTATACTGTCACTGTCGAAGAAGAAATGCCAAAAAAATGATCTTTCTATATTCACCAGGTGGCCGTACGCCTCCACATGAATGATAACATTGCTCCATGTCTGCTGAATGTTTGCTAACACATTTGCCATAACAACTTTATGTGGTGATAATACCTCAATGTTGTGTTTACACTTTGCTCTTCTGCCCCCAAGTGGCCAAAAAGATCGATTCTTGCATCTAAAGTGTTTCAACACAAAGCCAGTCCTGAGTAAAGAAATCATCAATTCATTTAAAAAGAACAGACAAATAAATCATCTTTCTATCTTGAAGAAATTCCACCATGCATTCTCAGAAAGTGTTACGAAGAGCTGCAGCGCTCCAAAATGAATGATCGATTGACTGACTGGTTGTTTTTCCTCTCCATGCATCAGAAGCGCATGCAGCAGATCATGACGCAGTGTTTCTTTGCAGTCAAATCCAAGTTAGACTGCCGACTGGGCTTCTTTGACTTGATTGGCTGCGACTTCATGGTGGATGAGGACTTCAAGGTGGGTGAGACATTGCTGGATATCTGAATGTCATTAGTAGTCAGTGTTCAACATGTACTATTAATGTGGTTGTTTTTGGACTCATCGTGTCTTCATGTGTTCCTAATAGGTGTGGCTGCTGGAGATGAACTGTAATCCAGCTCTCCATACGAACTGTGAAGTGCTGAAGGAGGTGATACCCGACGCTGTTGTGGAGACACTGGGTGAGCTCACACTATTACCAGCTGATCACATCTATACAGATATAAAAACTTTAAAAAGGTTTAAAAAGTAAATTCAGTGCCACACTCAAGCAAAAAGTTCTCACCTCATTTCACTGTATGCTTGGTACAGTCATAGTTCCCTTTATCAAATATGTCACTTAACTAATTTGTTTGCTCAGCAGGCTGATGTGTGATACCACCCAACATGTTGTTCTGCTGTCACTCCTTCATGCTCTTCTCTAGATTTAACTCTTGAGATCTTCAACAAGTGTCGTCTCAGGCAGAGGATTCTGCCTTTGGCCAGTCAGAGGGAGTTTGTGCTGCTGTACAACGGAGCTTTTCCTCCTGATTCTGTGCTTGCCTGCAGCAAGAGCAACACAAACAGTGAATTCAACCAGAAAAGCACCAAAAAGACCCAAAAGACTGAACCCAGAAGATGTAAGTCAGGGGCCGAGGGCAAGGTTGTGCCCTCAGCATCCCCTGATAATTCTGTGAATGTCTCAGCGAGCAGTGAAGGAAGAAGTACTTCAAAGTCTGACCACCATTCTACCACCACCACCACCTCACCTCTCCATCAAAGCCCTCCATCAGCGCAGGGACCTTTACATTTGGACAACAGCAGCATACAAAGTGTTCGGAGTAAAAACGGCAGGCCTCGGGTCGAACTCAAGCTAAGCAAATGCACTTTGCATCATCATTTGAAGGCTGCAGATGACGTGAAGCACTCCAAGATTCAGCAGAAGACGAGGATCATCATGTCGCTGTCATCACTAGCGTCAAGCGAAGGGATCTCTGTCTGTGGCTCTCCAGAGGCAACGACACCGTTCCCGCCTCGCGCTGGACCTCCTGTGTGTGAGAACAAATGTGAAAGAGGAGAGGAACCCAGTGAAGAAGCACTCAGAGAGGACACAAAAAGCTTAGTTCACGAGACGAAAGAGAACGTGTGATGCATTATATGCAAACAGCTGGGATCTAAAGAGCTTCATCTAAAAAATCTACATGTTGGACATCTGGTGCTCTTTTACTCTCAGAGAAATTCAGAGAAATGCTTATAAATGTTTAATGTGACAATAAAGAATGTATTTATCACTTGAATAATGATAACTGGGTTAATTTTACTGTTGATTGTAAGGAATATGTAGTAAAGAGCGCCTTTGATTTCAATTTAAAAACTTTTTTTCTTTCATTATTGGTAGACAACAGCTGTGACAAATGGATAATATATCCATTATAGTTGCGTCACTTTACAGAAACAAGAGAACAGCTCCTGCCCTGTGGAAAGCCAGAAACACTCAGACGTGATTGTGTACAAACCCTCCCAGCATCTTACTGCAATTCTAACCAGGAAGCTCAACACAAGGCTCCACTCTCCAGTTGTTGTTTTGACTGCAGCCCTTCACCTCTACATTTCATAACTCATAATTATCTCACCTGCCCATTCATATTCAGGCTCTGTGCATGTAAACACAGGCAGGCATGGTCCCATCTTTCCCAACAGGATACTTGCTTCATCCACATGCTTCTCAACAAGGAGGCTGAGTGCATCACAGAGCCTGACTTATCAACATGAAGAGGTGTAATATCTGTAGGAGCTGCGTTTTTTTTAACCTACAAATAGCCAGCTTGCATTTAAATGATTTTTATTTATCATGCTGAAGCGTCAGCTGGTTTCCAGTGTGAGTTCAGAGGGTAGAACAACCAAACTGAGGAAGCTGCTCAGTTCTCTGCAGACAGCCACCTGACAGGAAGGAAGGAGCAACTACGCTGCAACTCGATAAAAGCTTCTTGCCACTTTTATCTTCAATTCCTCTTCAGAAGCTTTAACACCTTTGTTCTCTATGGAAATATACTCTACATGCTGGCAGAAAGGGGGAACTAGAGCTTAGCAGCCACCCGCCCTTCCCTCCCCTTCTCCAGCGCACAATATCCTCTTTTGGACCCAACCAGCTCCCGTTTTTATGTTATCTCTTTGGTTTTAGTGTGGCACACACACACACACACAGTGGGGATGATTGTCTGGGCAGATGGTGCTCAGTGTGTGGACTAGAAGCTGAGACAAGGCGGAGAGGGACAGACTCTTGGTCCGTCATGGGATGCTGCAGTGTGACCCAGAGGCATACTGGAGTGGACGAGGTGGGCCCTGATGAGATCGAGCTCCTGGAACTCTCTGGAGACAATTTGGGGTAAGACACAAATACAAGTTGAGAGTTTAAAGCTAAGAACTGTTCAAAAATAGAAAGGTACTGGTGGGGAATTTTGCATTATGTTAGTTATGACTGTACTTGGATCCTGAACAAAATATTACAGTGGAAATAAGATACCAGCATTACCTCATCCAAAATGTGAATTAAGTCATCTTCCTTGTGCTTATCTTCACAGCTTTAGAGAGAGTGCCTTTTAGCTTTGTTTAAATTTGTTTTTGTGTATCATGAGTTCTGGAGGAGGAAGCGGTGACACTTTAGCAGCTACTCTTTCAACCTCTGTGGTTTTCTTTGGCGTGACATGAATCATGTTTTTCAGCTGAAAATGTAAAACGCAAGAGGAGGTAGCCTCCTGCGTGAATTTTCAAAGCCATACCATTTCCAGGATGTACACACGATATGTTTGTTTTCACAGAGAAACAGGATGTGCTTTTACACAGAAAACTTCCAGGTAATGTAGTGAAGAAAAGGTTCAATTATAAACCCTTAAACCATGATGATAACACCTGCAGAACAACAGATTACATCCATATGGTTTCCACTCATCAGCACCCAACAGAACAACAAGACAGGAGAACTAATTGGCTCCTATTTACTAAACATGAACTTGGGAACTCGGTGATGCTGCACTGATGTGATTAGCAGATTACTATAAGACAATGGCTGAAGCATGGAGGGGTTTAATACAGAGTCAGGGCGGGACAAATCCCCACTCGTTCTATGGCTGGGGGATTAGCAGAGGCTAATCACAACAGTAGCTACCAGTCCTTATGTGTGGCTGTTTACTACTGTACTTATAGTCGCCTGCCACTCATCTTTATATTTTACAGCACAGACAAAATATGTGTTATAAAGATGCACGCTCACATATACTAATTAAATGTATTTCCAAAGATTTAATGCTCTTTGAACCTTCTACACATGTTTTAATGTTTATTTTTTCCACTATTTCATTTATTTAATGTTTATTTTTATAGATGCAAGCATATAGCATGGACCAATGTCACATACAACAGCATTTATAGCCTGAGCTAGTTCGCAATGCAAGTCCATAGATGGCCCTTTATAAAAAAAAATACGCAAAACTCAACAAGAAAATACATACAAAACAATACAAGTACCATAAAACTCGAAGACAAGCACCAGATCATTCATGACTACCTCTACCTCTTTAAAAGCTGTTTCATCTTGAGTTTAAAACTCATGATCCATTTTGAGTTCTGTAAGGAGTCTCCCAGAGAACGACATCTGTCCAAAGGACGATTTACCAAACGGCACCCAACAATTCTCCAGAGTTACTGAGCCAGAAACCTGAGAGGTACCACCATGTCACTGAGCACCTTAGGGGCCTGCCTATTCAGGCATTTATGGATGGGGTTTGAAATATAATGAAATAATCCAAACGTAACACATTTAGTATCTTACGAAAATGGCAGTGGTGGCTTCCCATTCAAATTTCTAATTTTAACATTATAGTTACAGGTGTATCATCTATATTTATTGTGAGTAGCTCCTCTTCTTCCTTTGTTCATTACATTGTGGGACATTAGTTTACGTCATCATCATTCTCAGAAAACAACCATTCTTTCTATGTAAACTGACTGTTTTGACTTTACTTAATTTTGCCACTTTTTCTGTGTACATCCACTTCAGTACACACTCCAAACCTGATTACAATTAGTATGTGGTACATACTAATGTATGTAATTGGGACAAAGGCTACAAAATATGGTGGTAAAGGGTCAGCAGGTGGGTCTGTCTCTGCACCGACTACTCTAATCTGATTATGTCTGGCTGCTGCTGGGCCGCAGGGGGGTCAAGACAAGTCATTTAAATTGTGATAGGTCCTATCGCTCTTCAATATCCATTTTCTTTTAGGCTCACCAGGGCTGTAGCCAGTCCAAGCATTATACCATTAGGAAACACAGGGGCTCACAGTCATAGCTTTGGACAGTTTAGTGTTGTGTCTTTGGACTGCAGCACAGAGCCAAACAGAACTTTAACAACTTTAACATTCACATTGCACAGAAGGGACCAGAAACTGAACCCACATCCGTGCCACAATGAGGCCACAAAGCTAACTGAGCTTTGACTCAGCGTTGGCTGCTGCTATGTGACAATGCTGTCTGATGAAATGTGTTGACTATGTGTGTGTTTATTCAGGGTGTGGAGTCTGGGAGAAACCAGGCTTCAGCTGTCAGTGAGGAACAGCAGAGATGAGCAGCAGCCGCCCCCACCACCAACACCACCACCACCGCGCTACCCTTCAATACGACATGTGGAAGAAGAGGTCACCATTTGTGTGATGTGTGTGTGTCTGTGTGTGGTGTAGGACAGTGGCAAAGACAAGCGGAAACTTCAGTATGAGCTTTTAACAGTTAGAACATAGAATGTGGCTCACTTTGGACAAACACTTTAACACTTTTTAGCGCTCAAGCAGAGTGTGGCAAGATGTGCCTCACATAAATATCAACAGTTTCCTCTCAGTGCTGTTATTTGTGTTGAGGCCAGACACACACTGTATACACACTGTAGGTATTTCCATGACAAAAGTCTGTGCGTTTTAGATTGTGCGTTCCCTGTTTGGTGTGATTCAAACTTTACAGGAAATAAAGGAGGGAGGAAACACTGCCACACAAACTTGAGTTTTCACACTTCTTTCCACTTGAATGTGAAATTGTCTAAATAGACAAGACAGTGGTCACGCATTTCCTAGAAGAACAGACACTGTTTTAATTAAAGATATCAAATTACTCTGAATTGTGCAACACTTTGCTCAAACATCAATGACTAGACGATTGCCACACCGAAACAAACTCCACTTCACTATGTATAATGCATGACTCATCGCTCTGTGAAACGTGGTCACAAATAAATACTGATGGAGGCAGTGATATGAGAAGGCACAAACAAAAATATCAACATTTAGTGACACACAGTATACAGGATCTGTTACAGGGTTTATTATACTAGAAAAGCTACAGAATATTTAAATCCACGTTATAATCAATAGATATGGGCTGATTCAGTTTTGTGTCTGTAGGTGGTGCTGTGGGGCAAGAGCAGAGACGAGTTGCACCACAGGATTTACTCCCAGCAGCCAATCAGGGACTGGGAGGGCCAACCTGCCCACATGTATGGAGAGATCATACATTCCTCCCTGGTGTCTCTCTACAACAGCTGCACACAGGTAACATGGCACCGCCCCTGGGAATCAGCTGGGAGTTACGAGGTGTGGCTCCATCAATACATCACCTTAAAGGGGCATTTCCAAAACAAAAACTTAACAAAAAGTCGTCCATTAATCCTGGAGTTGGCGGTTCGATCCCCGGCTCCTCCTGTCCACATGTCGAAGTGTCCCTGGGCAAGACACTGAACCCTAAGTTGCTCCCGATGGAGGCCAGCACTTTGCATGGCAGCTCTGTCGCCATTGGTGTGTGAATGTGTGTGTGAATGGGTGAATGGGACCAATCTGTAAAGCGCTTTGGGAACCAATAAGGTTGAAAAGTGCTATATAAGTGAAGTCCATTTACCATTTATTTTTATGAAAATAAAAAGACATAAACAGCCAGATGATGGAACCTCTGATTCAAACAGAGCTGAACACTAAGAATTAAAAAGCCAACTGATCCTTAAATAAGGAGTCAATGCTGCATTCTGTGCTGCTTGTTTGGTGTTAAAACTGTGTCACTTATTTTTGTTTTGTCCCCACAGGAAACCACTGAACACTTCCTGGTGTTGTTCTCTTTCCAACTGCTGATCCTCTCCCTGGACCACTCTCGACAAGACTTCAGTTATGAGGTATTCTTTTACTTTAAAAAGACAATTGCTAAGAAATGTCAAATATTGGTTGTGAGAAGATACATTTCAGACTAGTTAACAGAAGAAAACCTACACTAGTACTCAGAAAAAACAGAACACAGGACATAAAAACATATTAAACAAAAGCTAAAGTGAATTCATTCTTGCACAGCTGAGGGGTTTTTTGTAAGTTGCTGGCTAAGCTTCAACCACATATTAAAGCTGCACTAATCAATATTTTTATATTAACAAAAGATCAAATGACTATGTGTAATGTGAAAGGTGTCATCATAGTGACGAACCCAGTGTCCCTTTAATCTTCCATTTGTCTGCAGAATGGGCAAAGTCTTCATATACCCTTTTGAATGATAACACCACCATCTAGCAAATGCTATTAATTTGGCTAACATTTTTAATCAGCACATGTTGGACCAAGTTTAACATGTAGGAGGCCCATGTAGACAGGACATGAGCCGACTCACTGGGCATTGGATGTAACAAGGACTAATACTGTAGAAATATTACGACCAGTGTTGGTGTTGTTTTGCGTTGTTGTTGTTGGGGAATTCCTCCATAATAATAATCTCTTTGGAGGAACCTGAAGCACAATGACAGACGTGATTTCTTTTTTCTTAAACTTTGTCTTCTCTTACCTCACAGGGCATCCTTCCCCTTTCTGGACTTTCCTTGCAAGCCGTCTCCCTGGCCCCTGACTCGTCACATTCACCACACATGTTTGAGATCAGCAGTGAGTCAGTGGAAATTACCAAGTTCAACTGAGACATGGCAACACGGTGTAAAGTACTGAGCATGATTTATGCTGTTCCTTCTTTCGTCCAGGTCCAATGGTGGACTCCAAGGTCTTCATATGTGCCAGTGCTGCAGAGTTACAGAAATGGATGCAACACATAGAAGACAGGAGATACAAGTCAATGACACAACCCATGAGTCCCTCCCACTGCGCTCTCTCCTATCTTGTAATGACTAACTGCTTTACGTCTACTGTACATGAAAAAGCAGTCTGGCTAAGTAATTAATAAATTGATCACTTATAGTATTTTTTCCCCTAGTTACCCTGTGATGAGCACTGGAAAAGAGAAGAACTGAAGATGTACTTACTACAAGCTCCGATATGGCAGTGGGAGGGCTTGCCGATACAGCACATGGGTGAGCCAGGATACATATCTATCGTCCATATCATCAACATGCAGAGACAGGTAATAAAAACTCTCTCACACTGTGCTAATAATCTGCAAGTTATCAGTTCTTTAGTAGTTTGACGTTTGAATTAAAACACATCAGCACTCCCCTATAAAAGACCACAGATGACTTGTGTGTACTTCTTTTTGTATCTTTTATATTACTATCATGATCATAAAATCTCTAAAAGATTTGTTTCCTGGAATCACAAAAAAATAAAATAAAATGCGTCTTTGATCATGAGAAAATATTTCTATGTTAAGTCGACAAATCATATTTGGGGAGACAGGTGGACGACTCACATGTCGAGATCATGGAATGGTTGTTTTCTAGTGAAACAATAGGATAAACAGTTGTCTCATGATTTCACCAAAACAAGCTTGTTTTGTTCAAATCACAAAATAAATGTCTTATACTGTATGAGGCGACGATGGAGGCGTCACAGGGACAAAACAGAATTAATAAATTAGTCATTTATGCTCTCAAATGACTTCATCCATGCACATGAATGAAGATAACAAAATGTTGTTTGACAGGCTAAAATCTGAGGTATAACCATATATCTCTGTCCAACTGCATTAAATCCAAGCGGTTCATTTAGATTAGATTATCCATAACTTCACAACTAATTGTAATTGGCCTGGATTAAATAATTTGTGAGCAAGAATTACTGATTTCAACATGAAAACAAATTTACTTCTGACACCTGCCAGGCTCCACAGAAAACTAAATGTAAGACACATGTTTTTTTTACTCATGTCCTCTCTGGCCTTCCTTCCTCACCACAGGATGCCAGATGAACCGCCACTTACGAGAACACATCTTTTTGTCAGAGTATCTGAAAATCTAGACCACATTTCCCATGTGGCCGGTTACCATCTGTTGCAAAGAGATAACATCTTAATAACTTTTCTGAAGTGGGTAAACATGTGACTCCGTTTGCGCCACTTTTAAACTAGTCAGGTTTCATGTTTCAGAAACTGTACTTGTATCTCAAATTAACATGGAAATTATTTATTTATGTAAAGGATAATTCAGGTTTATTACAACTTGGGTCTTATTTTAGTCATTTGGCCATCTTTCCTATTGATTATAATAACATTGTACTCACCAAGTTTAGTGCTGATATCTAGGAACATGGTGACATCGCTACACAGGCAGTTTGACAATCAGACTGGTTGTAAACAAGCTAACAGTTAGCCAGATTATCCAACATTGCACAGGAAATCTGTTACTATTTGCCTTTGTTGTCTCTTCCAAATATATAATTTTGCTAACCTGGGAGTTTGTTTTACAACCTGAATGATCGCCTGACATCTTGTGTTTCTTGCCCCCTTGGACTTTATAGCAACGTAGCTACATTAGCATATCTCAGCAATAATGGACTGTAATTATCCTTTAAAATTGCCCAGTGACACTTTTAAATTATCATTTGAAAGTGTACATACGATATTATAGAGAAGATTATTTCAAGTGTCAGTAATTTAACAGTGACAGTATTTTGTCAGTGGTATGATCTGTATTTGACAGCTGATACAACAGTAACAGTAACATTGTTGGCTTTGTTCTTACAGGGACTCCAGGAGAGACTGATGGTGCTTTTCCCTCAAGACGTCCTGCTACTGTCAGTCGACAACAAGCGGCTGAATATAAGTTATGAGGTAGTAAAATGACTCTATGGGAAAAATCTATAATAATACCTCCTCAACCACTGTGGCATACGTGTCCCGGTAATCTTTACACAGCGCTTGTTCCTTTGACACATGACATATAGCATGAGCAATGGGTGGAACATTTTGTAACTCACACCTGCCGTCTACAATGTCTTTCAGTGCGTTTCAGCCAGTAGCTAAAATGAGGTTCTTCTTATACAACCGTGGTATAATTTTATGGAAATGAAAATGCCTGCACAATTTATTGAATGTCGTTTTTCTTCTGTGTCATCTCTAACAGGGCAGGTTGCCCCGACACAGCGTCAGAGCAGTGGAGAGATCAGCCTTGCCTGGACGGCTGGAGTTTGAGCTGATAGGTATGCTGTGAAAACATGTGACGTCTATACTTTTTTTTTTTAGCTAAATGTAGCTTTGGATTACAGCAAAACTAAGTGCAGTGAGGAATGCGGTCATTTCATATAATCACTGTTGTGTTTTAGGTGAGCTGGTGGAGCCTCTGCAGGTCTCTTGTACCTATCTGGAGGATTATCGGAACTGGATCTTTCAGTTACAAAAGGTTAGACTGTGCATCTTTTACATTACACATAATAATGTGACCCATTGGTAAATTAAAAAATATTGATTAATGCAGCTTTAAGGTTTTTATTATTAATCATCTCCCTCAATTTACAGTGAGCATAAAACCTACGTGAAGCCCAGTTTACAATTTTAAAAATACTTGTCAGTCGTAAGGAACAAAGTAAAGTATTACTTTAGTGACATCAACTGTATTATAATTTAAATACGCAATATTATATTATAATATATAATTTAAAGGAGCATACTGGCGTTTTGCATGTTTTAGCCCTATGAGCTGTGAGTACATAGACAGGCAGTATACCAATGGATTATGTGCTGTGAGCAGGTCAACCAGATTTTGAGTTTGTGATTTGGCCTCTCACATGATTCCATTTGACTAATTTTTAAGAGGAAGTAAAACTCTTTAAAACATTTCACAGGGGAAAAAAAACAAAGATTTAAAGCTGCTATAAGTGATATTTTTTGTATTAACAGTGCATCAAATGACAGACAACAGTGTCAGTCTTATTGCTATCACCAGCGTTATTTCCAAACCAGACCGCCCTCCTAAAAATAGGTCGTCTGTGCAAGAAGCTTATTAAGACCCATTTTTACATTTATTGTTAGGCGGCGACCTCTAGTGGCTGTAGTAATTATGACGGGACCAAAGGAGGAGGTCAGGTGAGGTAGTATAAAGAGCGACAGTCCACACAGGACTTTCAGCCAGTAAACGCTGATCGTGTCCTGTGTGAAACCAAAAGTCAACGATGACTTATTTTAACTTACGTCAGATCGTAACGTTAAGTTACATAAGTTATGTTACATTAGTAGTGATGTAACTTATGTAACTTACATACGTAACAACCTAAACAAGTAGTTTTGGTGTCTTAACCTAACCAAATTGCGACCATTTCACAACGTTAACCACATGTTTATTATTGTAACAATGACAATGAAGGTCCAGTACGCCTGTCGCTGGTACTCTCCAACTGTCATATATGTCGTTTAGGGAGTCATTTGCAAACGACCTATTCTGTCATTCAGGTATGAGGACGACTTGTTCCAAACGTAGCAGGCAGCTGTTTTCAGTGAAAAAGCTCTAAAGCTTACTGTAGACTGCCTGTCCAGTACCAAATGACAGACACAGGTCTGGTGAGCTAGTGGAGCATTTAGCAGCTAAAGAACCAGATATTTCCTGCAGGAGTTGCTGTAGACCAAAGCACATCCAAATGGAGGGTGAACATTGGACTTAGATTCATCACTCCAAATGCTAATGTTGCTCCGTATCTGCAGGATGTGTCAAATAGCAATTGTTTAAGTTATTCAGTACACTGAAAAGGTGATAGTATGCCAATGTTTTGTGTACAGTTTGTTGTTTCTGCTGCCCCAAGTGGTCAAAAAAAGAATCAGTTAATGCAGGTTTAAGAGCAAGACCTCCAGGCTGAGCACCAGTGCTTTAGCCCCTTTACTACATGTCTTTCCATTACTGCTGACCATTTCCTAATGCATGCTGCAGACTTTTATAGATCTGCATGCAATTTTCCCAGCTCCTGGGTAGCCACTGGTTTTAGTTTGGCATGAAAATCAACTTGTATTAACTTGTTTGAGATCAAACGCAGACTCTGGTTTGTCTTTTGTGGTCGCTGCGTGGAAATGCAGCTGGAAGCACACTTTATTTTGAAAATCCTTGGGGTTCTATATGAGATACAACATGTTTTGGTCATTTGGACATGGGACAAACATTTCTAACTTATAGCCACTTTAAAGTCAGTCATAGTGTTCTTGATTCAGGAAAAAAAACAAAAAAAAACTTTTTGAAGTTATAAGGTTTGTGTTTGCAAGAAATGTTCATGTGTGGTGAGGTGTGCCGAGACAACTTTGCATCAACAAGATTGTCTCTTTGATCTGCAGCCAGACAGAAGCAGCCACGTTACTGTGAGTCACGCTGGACCTCCACTCATGCCAAAGCTGCATAGGAGCAGGAAGGAGTCCCAGGAGCCGATGATAACAGCTGACCAATGTCACATCAACGGACGCAGGTGACTCTTCAGAATGTGGAAAAGCTTGAAAATTCACTGTAATTACAAATCTAAAAGAACCTGTAGATAGTTTGTACACATTACTTTTGTGTCTAATTGTGCCACAAAATGGAGATACAGCAGTGAAGAGGTTCTGAAATGTTCTCACCCTAATTTTAATATATTTTGGTGATGTTGTCCCTGAGGGACTGACAAGATACTTATAGTTCTCTTTCATGTGGGGACAAACAGAAACAAGGTCATGACCCAGTTTAAGGCCAGACCACAGCTGAGAAAATGTTAGATTTAGAGACTGTAGAGCTGCAAAGGTTACTAAAGGAAATAGAACTGAAGATACTGTACATATGTAGCTTTGATGTTTTTACCATTAAATACATAATGTTTGACTTTTTCACAATAAACTGCTTAAAAACTCTAAAGAGTAATTCATTCAACACGACATAAAATGGAAGTATCTGTATTTATTTCAATGCTTAAACATTTACAGTAGTGTGCAGAGATCCAGTAAACATCCAGTGTATTACAGTATTTATATTTATTGTGGTATTAGAAATGAATCAAACTGAAATGTTTATAGTTATGGAGTGTCATAATATTTGTCAAATCTTTGTTCATATAAATTACAGTCATAAAAGTAAATGAATCATTTTCTACTCTTTATACATGAAGCCATCTACAGTAAAGTACATTTACATCAGAATCTCCTTAGAGAACAACCAGCTAGAGGAGTATAAATACACATGCTGCAACAGCAACCACTTAAATTACAACTAACAACAGATATAGAAAAAAGGGTTATAAACATGTCATGTGCCACTGGAAGAGTTTACATTTGAATGTTGATTATAGTGGTTCATTAACAGCAGTTACACTGCGCTTTTGGTCATTTGGGGATTTTTACACTTAATGAGGGGAGCGATGTGGATAATGTGGGCCTAAATGTAATTCAGTGCTTAGTGTATGACGGTATTACTTGATCCCGTGTGATTAGTGTAATACAATAATGTCTAGCTTTTATTCAGCTGGGGCTATTAAACTTTTAAAACTTTTAAAATTGGGAGTTTTAAAATTTGTACATGTGAAGCTAAACTTGCACATTTACCACACAGATGCTCAATGTAAATGAGTCCCAATTTGACATGTGTGCATTTCCTGGTTTTTAAAGGACAAGGCTGGTGTTATTTTAGATTTTTATATACTGTCAACTACCCTGAAAAGACAAAAACCAGCAATGTCCAACCTCCCCACCCTGTCTGTGGCACTCAGCCCCAAGCCCAACTCATTCCTACTGAACACATAAATCTTTAAAAATAAGTCATAAACATAGTTTCATTTCTAAAAAAAGGCTAAACCAGTGATACTCAACTTACGGCCGGTTAGGGTGTCAGGTGGCCCGCCAACCATTTTCTCATTCACAATGAAAATAAATTGATTCACGCTGGGAATTTTTTGTTTATACCAATTAGTAAATGTTCTGTAATGTCCCTTGGCTGTTAAAGTTGCATATTATCCTATCAGCAATCTGTGCAGTGCAAGTGGTGACACTTGATTTCTGAGAAAAGTTAAGGTACACCTGACCTGCGTGGGGCACGTGCCTGGCAGAAATTCCTGAGGGCAAACTTCTCCCATGTGCCTGCGTGGGGCTGTTGGGATTTGCTTCTTTAAAAAGATGAGTGAGGACAGCAAACGTTGAAAGGTTGGCAATGAAAACAGGCAATTCAATGAAAGATGGACAGATGAATTAACCTTTATTCATACCAAACCTCTGTGTTTAATTTGCCAAATTACAGTTGCTGTATGCAGGCCAAAAGGGGCCCCTGGGCAAAGCAAGTTGAGTATCCCTGGGCTAAACCATTCCCTAATACAGCTGGTCACTGTAGTTTTTAGCAAACATTACTCAAACAGGAGTAAATAGTGCATTTGTTGGGGACTATTTTCAGCTGTAGTATTAATACACATTTGGTGCTCTAGTCAGTATTTACACGTCAGTAGGACGGGTAAATGGGATCAACTCAAAATAAACTACAGGGTGTGTGTTCATGGTAATGAAGGAACATGTCACCCAGTGCAACAGCGGGGCTCATTAATGTGTTTTAATCGTTTTAGGACAACAGTGGAGCTCTACGGCACAGAGGACTAAGCTCTAAGCTTTGGCTACACAGACAGCACTTGTCAGTGGGATCAGTTGGTGAATGGTTTTGGTCTTTTCATGGGCTTTGTCGACAATAATAAAAATATAGAATATAGTCAGCCTAATCCTTTAATCAGATTAGGGCACTAACAGGGCACTACAGAAGATGCACTGTAGTGTATCAGATATTGGATGGACTAAACACAAAAAACACACCAGGAATTCATTTCTTCTCGTAACTAGTGTTAAATACGTGGACTACACGACTGAGCAACTTCTCATCTGCCTTCTGAAATGAAAGCAGTGCTCAGTGTGAACAACGACAAAAGATAAAAGGCCTCTGATGTATACTAATGCAGCTCAGCTGACTGCATAAGACAGTCCAATGAGGGAGGGAGTCTACACATTTACCTTTTGGACAAGTTTACATGTACTACCTGTGCTGGTAAATGTGCATGCATGTATACCACACTTACCACAGAGATGCTTGAAAATGTTCACAGAAAGCATGCATAAAGTGAATGCTCCTACAAAATGTAGAAACTTGTGTGAAATTGTGGCAAAACTGTTAAAAATGTCCTAATGTGAACTTTTGTCAACAGACTCTTATTGTATAAAAGCCTGAAAAAATGTAAAGGAGCATAAAAAGCTTTGCACTCTCATTTCAAAACTGTATTTACAGCTAGCATGCTAAAGGAAAATGCTGATACACAGTTTAGCAACCATGTGAAGAAAAGTCAATAATGTTGGCTTGTTTTAGTACCTGCATACTATATGTAGGTCCCACATCAATCTAAAATTAATCCAGAAGCTTAAAAATGCAACTAAGCAACTGAAATGCACCTCTGACACGCGACAAGTTGCAGTAAAAATGGTTAGTCTTCCCCCTCCAGTTTCTGTGTGACACATTTGATGCGGATATTTTCCCGGAGGTTGCGGAGGCGCGCACTGCGACTTGTGATTTCCTCCACGTAGGTTTTGGGGAACCAGCCCCGTTCCCCGTCCGACAGCCTGATGCCTTCCACCCAGCCTGGTGAAACACAACATCCCTTAGACATCAAACAAACCGCTACACATTATCATCTGCTGCTTGTTTAAAGCTCCGACAGCCAGTGAGACACACAAACCTAACTTTTTATGGCCACAAGTTACATTCGTTTAGCTGCAGGTTGAAGTGGGAATGCAGTTAATCTGAAAGAGGACTTCATCCAGATTCTTACCATCACTTGTAATGGTCTTAGCATGAAGAATGTCGGCCTTTTCCAGTGTTAACTCATCGTGCTCCTGGGCCTGATAGCTTTTGATGCACTGAACCTGGGATATATCTAAGAGGAAAAGACAAGAAAAAAAAGGATGAACGAGAGGATTTGAAAGATTTACAATGATTCATAGTGCACCTGAATCTCTCTACTGACCATCATTCTCACTGGCGTGCTCGATGTCTTCGAGCGGATCAGATGGAAACATCGCTGTGATCCATCTCTGCTTCCCGCTCCTTGGTAGACACAAAAAAGGGCAGTTAGAGCACCGTCTGCTAAAGTGTCCAGTTTGGACTGAAGTTAATAATAATAACTTTTATTTATATAGCACCTTTCAAAACATAGTTACAAAGTTCTTCACAAATAATACAAAATACCACCCCCCCACCCCTCACCTCCCATAACAGAAGAAACTCAAGGAAGAGAGATAACAAAATAAAGTTAATGCAAAAAAGCAAGTTTATAAAAATGAGTTTTCAATAGTGATTTGGAAGAAGTCGTTGTGGTTGCAAGATGAATTTCAACAGGAAGACTGTTCCAAAGTTTTGGGGCCCTGACAGAAAAAGCAGTCTCCTTTAGTTTTAAGTCTCGATTGGGGGACTGTTAGCAAAGTTTTGTTGTGAGATCTGAGGTTGCACGCAGGTAGATAGAGGCATAAAAGTTCACAGTGTTTTAAAACTAATGAGTAAAACCTTAAAATCAGTCCTGAAGTTAACTGGAAGCCAGTGCAAAGAGGCTAAAATGGGGGTTATATGATCTCTTTTGTTTGATCCAGTTAACAGTCTGGCTGCAGCATTTTGTATAACTTGAAGAAGTGAGCGTGCTGCATTGCCAGCGTGTTGTTACTCACTCAGTGTGCGACTTGAGCAGGATCTGGTGTTTGAGCTGCTGGCCTTCACACAGCTGCAGGTGGAAGATGAAGCCTGAGATGCCCTGCAGCTTCTGACTGAGATCCTTCACTTTCAGCTCTCCTATCTTGGCATGTACAAACACCATGAACTTCCAGGTACTGCAAAAAAAGAGTTTTCATTTTATTATCAAGATCACCAGCAGACAGTGCATGGCTAATTTATTTCACCTTAATAACCAGCTGGTGAATCTTTAAAGCCACTATGTGTAGAGTTGTTGTAGCATCTTTCAAATGATTCTGATGGTGTAATGATTGGTGCAGTCTATGTGTTGTCAGACCATTAATCTCAGTGTCCCTGGGTCAGATCCATGGGATCGGGATCTGTGGTGGTGTGTGTAGCTGTCTGCTACAGGTTGTTCTTGACACTACCACTGGGAGGCAGCAAAGTTACAAATGTTTAAATCCCACACATTGTTGCTTTAAAGGTTCGAACTTCAAGGAATACTTTGACATTTTGGGAAAATACGCTTTCTTGCTGAGAGTTAAATAAGAAGCTAAATGCCACTCTCACATCTGTACGCCAAATATGAAGCTAGAGCCAGCCATTGATGTATAAAGAGAACTGGATACAGCGTCAGAGGCGGGGCCCCGTTCATTCCTATGAAAGCGGCTCAGTGGCGCATGAAGCCAAAAAAGTTCGACTTCCCGGGTATAAAATTACCCGGATCTTCCACATAGCTTCCGCATTCTTGGCCCATAGAGCAAGCGCACTGGCACTCCGTCTCAGGCTCACTCACATGAATGGCAGTCACTCTTTAACTCTGGATTCAGCCATTTATGCATTTTACAACTTTTCGGACATAATGATTTAAATAAGGGCTATTAAAGTGTTCATACTGGCTAGTTGTTGTAACTCAAAAAAAATGATCCGCTGATTTACAGACGTCTCTTTCACAATGTAAGTCTATGGGAAAAAGTCTCTTGGGGTGACCGACCCGGAAGTTGTAATTACACGGTTTGGCCACTATGTCAAATTGGCTTCAAAGCCTGGCGCTCCTCCTGGGGGCTTGGAGCCAGCAGGCGTTTAGCTTAGCTTAGTTAGAGTCTGCGCTGGTTGCCTGGCAACCTCACAGTGACGACAAGACTCCAGGTAATTACAGCGTTCGGCCAAGAAATAGTCCAATACGTAAACCCCTCTGTAAAACCACAAGTTCTTGTTTTCACATTTTGATTTTTGTACAAATTAAACAACGTGTTAGTTAGTGAGATTCAGAGGTGCTGGTTGGTTTGTTTTTTTTGGACACAGTCAGGCTATCTGTTTCCCTCTGTTCCAGTCTATATGCTAAGCTAAGCTAACTTTAGCTTTATATTTAGCATACAGAATGAGAGTGGTATCAAGCTTCTCATCTAACTCTACAAGAAAACGAATACTCCCAAAATGTTGACCTGTTCCTTTACTGCAGTACTCACATGCCATATGTACACTGACAGAGACTTGGCTGTGAAGGGATCTCTTCCTAACGCGAAATAGACAAAACAGGGCAAAAAAAAAACAAACAAAAAAAACAAGCACAAATAGCTGCGACCACGTACGCCCATGAGTTATGAAAAGGGATGTCGCAAAATGATGTGTGTGTGTATATGTCTGTCTATCTGTGTGTGTGTCTTTCTACCAAGGTAGGACCCTTTAGAAGTTATGCGCCTTTTTGTTACAGGCCACTCCCACTGCCACACCCCCTTTTTGCCAGTTGGCATAAACAGTTAATCAGCTGTCCTTTGGCTCATGACCAGCCTTTCCACAAAATCTTGTGCAAGTCTGTGAATCCATTTGGAATTCATGCACGTTTGGCAGTAGGCCACTCCCATTGCCACGCCCCCGTTTTATCCAATTGGCATTAACACAAACACACACCTTCTCACACACACACACACACACACTTGACCTCCATGTCAAATTTCAGCCACCTAGGGCGAAAACTCTGGTTGCCAAAGGGTGGGCAAATTATTATGGATCAAGTGACCAATAGAGCCAGCTATAGAGCTGCTAGTCGCGGCTAAAAATCATTGTTCCGTGCAAAGATGCATTCTAAAGTTCACCCAAATGTTATATGAGGCTTCAGCAGTCTGTGTTAGCAAAATCAAGAGGGTATCTTCCAAAGTGTTTTTTATTCAAATTCCCTCTTTGTGGATCCCTTAGACAGCGTTTACTTGCTGAGCCGTGGTGTACTGTACCTCCTGGCTTCTCTCTTTCTAAACCAAGTACTTTTGGACTACATGGACCCCCCCCCTTCATGTTGTGAAGTACAATCTACAGAAAATATAATACGGAATAAAAAAATCCAAACTACAAAACTAAATTTTGAAGCCCCTTCTTTTTAGTGCCAGGTCCAAACCATCTAAGGGGTTTGGGAGGGGTTTAGCTCTTGGTCTCTTTGTATCGACTGCATGTCACTCACTCCTTCCTCCTGGACAGCAGGAGACAGTCATTGAACAGGTGGAGGTACACAGGCTTGGTGGGTAACTTGAGCTTTGATCCAGAAATGCTCATCGTCTGAGTGTCCACTTCCAGGAGTTCGCCGTGTTTCACCAGCCAGCGGGACTGAGAGATCAGAGGAAAGATCTACAGGGAAAGGATAAGCTGCTAAATAAGAAACACTTTACAAAATATGAACAATGAAGACAAAGAAGTGAATCGTGTGTCAACAGTGCGAAAGACAATATGAAGAATTCACAAAGACTTAAGTCACCTTTCCCTCAAAATTAATTTTCTTATTGAGGTGAATAAGTTCCTCCATCCTCTTCATTGACTGCACACTGGAGTTACATTCCTTGATGATCTAAGGAGACACACACCAACATGGTTATTACTGTTGTGCCTCACCAGTGATAATACTGGTACTCATCCAACTGGCTATTAGAGATGGTAATCACCACCTTTTTTAGCTCATTGAAAGCTTTCGTGGCAGTGTCCTCATCTCGGGAGCCTGGTGTCGTCCTCTTTAAGATATTCTGAAAAATAAAGATGTTTTTGAAGACATGCCAAAGAGTAAACAATACTCTTGTTATGCACTGTTGGGGAAAAAAACATGGTGCGGCAAATTGCTAAGCCAGTTCAAATATTACCCCATTTACAGTTCCATGTAATTGGGTTTCAAGTGCGAACACGAATTCTGCAGTGAATGTTTAATCGTGTACCTCCACCAGCATTTTAAGCCGTGTGATCCTCTGAAACGGGAGGATTAGAAAAGAGGTCAGAGGAAGTCTTTGGCAGATGGGGTCCTCCTCCAAACGAGCCAGGATGCTGGGGAAACGAGGGTTCTCGTGCCTGAGTGGACAGGATAGGTAAATTTAAAGAAATACTTTCATGACTTTTAGTGAAAGTGGGTGTAAATTCCAGCATGCCTTTTAACCTGAGAAAAAAATGTTCAGCTTTCTCTGGATGAACCATCTGCAAGTTAAGTCATGCAGATGTAAAATAACACCTGAACACCCTTAGAGGAAATTACGGACATCCAGCATGAAACAATTGGACTTTGTGCACTACAGCCATGAGTGTGCACAGAGAGATAGTGCTGAGATATATTTACATATATGTTCAGTTTCAAACAGCTGATATGTTATACATTTGATGACATCTGTTACTCACAGCAAACGCTGGTATGTCTGCTCCTGGTAAGCCTGGTTGGTTACATAAGGTAAATAAACTCTTCGCAGGGCTGGGCAGTGTTCCAGGACGATGTCGCACACATCGAAACGCAGAATGTCTTCCTCCAGCCTGTGCTCCAGGTCCTGAAGAAACCTACAGGCAGTGAGAGAGCAGAAAATAGACTCAGAGAAGGAGACATGATGACTGAAATGTTGAAATAAAGACCTGAGGGCAATAGAGACGTATCAACAGCATATTACTTCACCTCTCACTGACATCTTTGACTTCGGGCAGCTTGGAGAAGAGCCACTGCTTATCCTGAGCTCCAAGACACTCTGCAAGCTCCTGCGACAACATGAAGTGGTCCACTGCGATCGTCAAACTACGAATGTACGATGCCTCAGATGTCACCAGCTCAAACTTTGCCTAAGGTGAGGAAGACGCAGTATGTCAGCCAGCCATCTACAGTACATGAACTAGCAAACAGCTGTGGCAGTCCAAAAGAGAAACTAGCAGAAGGCAATTACAAAATCTGAAATGTCTCAATTACCTCCTGTAATTTCCTTTCCTCGTTGCTGAAGTTGTCGAGCTGACCGCTGGTTCGAACATCAGGGATGTCCTGCCACAGCGCAAAAGCAGAGCCTCGTGATGAGCGAAAGGAGCTGGATGGAGACAGATTAGAAGGGGATGGGGTCCCGTCTAACTCCTCATCCCGGAGCCCCTCATCCTCTGTGCCTGGCTCCTTCCCTTGCTGCCTCTGGATCTCTCTGTTGATGGCAACGTCACTGTATTCCTGGTACAGAATCGCTGCAGGAAATATTGAAAGTGAAAAGGTTGTTACAGGAAAATGCAATCAAGTTTTGGGTTTAATAAGGTAAAATATCTAAACAGTTCTGGGAAACTTACAGCTGGGCAAAAACCGTGATAAGCGATTCGAACTAGCAACAGTTGGCAGTGTGCTTAAGTCCTCCTCTATGGATTTCTTTCGCATTCTGTGAAGAAAATGTGAATCGACATCAATACGTGTCCTTTAATCTTTGCAGTTTTTGTGTTGAAATATTTTAAATCCGTACTTACCCGAGTTTTGTGCTCCACCGATGCAAAGGCATGCCATTGTCACTGCTGGGCAGAGTGGGTGCAGGTCCTACAGGACTGTGGGGGGCGCTATCACTAGAACCTCCTGAGCTGCGGTGCTTGGAGTTGGACTTATCTAAAGAGGATAAAAAGCAGACAGTGCAGGTCACGTCAAGTCAATTTTATTTATAGTATATATAGTATATGACACCCTCTATCCTTAGACCCTTGATTCGGTTAAGGTGTCAGGTCCAGGGAAGAAGCAAGAGACCTCATGTAATAAAGATCCATGAAATTATACCCTCAGTCCTAACCTTTCTGGAGGGACAGCTTTTTGACATCCTCAGCTGTTTAAGGCTCTTTGACCACAGTTCAACTGTTGGTGCCTTCTTAAGCAATCTATCAAACATGCTAAAATACAATGTTACCTAGTCCAGTGATTCCCAACCAGGGGTAATTGTACCCCGAGGGGTACTTCTGCAGTTACCAGGGGGTACGTGGAAAATTATGAAGCTCAGATAATTTGAAAAAATAGAAATTATGATTTGATAATATGAGACCGTCCTCTCCAAAAATACGACCGTATAGGTCGCCTGTGCAGAAGCTTATTGCGACCCATATTTACGTTTGTATGTACGCCGACCTCTAGTGGCCATACTAATTATGACGGGAGCAAAGGCGGAAGTCCGGTGAGGTAGTATAAAGAGCGACAAAGTCCGCGTACGGAGGAGGTCAGGGTGGATGGATGGGTCAAACAACACAGGAGGTGAAAGTCCTGCGCTGTCTCAAATTGCGTACTTCAGTACTTACACTTAATATTTTGAGTGCATGTGTGCGTTCACACTGACAAGTATGGCAAAATGCAGTGTACTATGAGTACCCGGATGATGTAACGGTCAGAAAGTTGAGTGTGGAACGCTGCACAGTTCTCACCCTCAACGGTCGCCATCTTGGCTACGTAGCAGAAGGGGAGGACCACCAATGTATAAAAATAGCGGCATCGGTTGCGATTGTTACGGCTAAAAGTAAAAGCACGTTCATTTTTTATTCATTTTTAATATAACTGAATTGAAGTCAAGTGAGCAAACAAGCTGGCAGATATTTCGGCGTGCGGCAATCACGGTCAAATGTGATAATGCTCTGCCTGGTTGCAATCCATCATTAAAAAGAAGAAGAAGAAGAAGAAGATGCAGTCAAAGGTTGCGATCGTCATTTCCGGTAAGCGCACAACAGCAGAATTCAATTTGGGACGACACTACCCTGTCAAAATTAACACACTACACACGTCAGTACATAGTGTACACAGTGTACTGCATGTAAGTGTACTGACAGAAGTATCCGAATTATGACACAGCTCTGGACTCCACCATTTCCAAATGTTGACCTATGACCTCTGGAGACAGGGCTGGGCACGACAAAATAAAGGCTAGTTTTCTTTCAGACAACAGCGCTAAGGGTTGAGGTTTGACAATGAGGGATGTTTCTGTGATTCCCTCTCTAACGTACACATGGGCGACATTAAAGGAAATCCTGAATAAGTGAAGAAATAAGCAAATAACATGAATAACATGAACACGTATGAGAGATTATGGAGTGACGTGTTAGACAGTGGTCTTCACCACTATCAACACAATTTCGGAAGTTTTGGCATTTCGCTTTTTATTTGAGAGCTGACAGTGTAGACAGACAGGAAATATGGCGGAGAGAGAACCGCAGATGTTGCAGTTATATAGTATACACCCCAAACATCAGGCTATCGGGACGAGGGAATATCTTTTGGAAGAGTGGTGTGTATCCCTCTAGTAGAGTTCAGAGATTTGAAGAATCTAAAGCAGTGTTTTCATTCAATTGTCAAGTGAACGGTTGAAATGTTGCAAAAAAGAAATGCGAATTAGGCGCGTTTCCATCAACTGGTTTGGATCAAATAAACTCGGCTCGTTGCAAAGCGTAGTTTGGTCAGAAGTTGGCGGTATAGGCTATGAACCGGAAACAAAACAAGTCGCCTTGGCCATCTAACCCATCTACGATCTAACAATGTAGAGAGGTCCTCGGGAATTTGTTTCTATTGGGCAAGTTTTAATTGTTCTCTCATCAGCTAGTGTTGGCCATGCTTCATGCTGTCCGGAGACAAAGACAAATGAATGCGGAACGCTTCCGAGGAAACAGCTGAGTTAGTTTTGTTTTGTAAGTTTTATCGAATTTTGCCGTTTCCATAGAGCTTTTTTAATGTGATACTTCAAATTGCGCATAAAAATAGTCCAGCTGGTTTTCCCTTTAATTTGTCACCAATCTATATAGCTACCTATTTTGTCATTGCTCAAGAAAAAGGCCACTGAACCTGTTTTTTTATCACTTGTGGTGTGTGATATTGTTTTGTAATGGGGTTTTATACTGCTTTTGATTGTCTGGGTTAGGTTTCTGGACTACCTTTCAATGAAATGTTACCACGATGTTGGTTCTGTTGTCTACTCACAGTCCGGGTTGGGGCTGAGGCTGTTGGAGCTCTGTCTGTCCCGGGAGGCCACCCGTGCAGACAGCGACTTCCCCAGCTTCAAGGTGAAGGAGCTCTTCCTTTGAGACAGTTGGAGTCTAGATATCAGTTCTGAAGCTGAGAAACGCCGCCGTTCATGATCCCCTTGGCGGCTGCGTGACAAAAAGCTCCCCCCTGTGGCACTTGATGTCTCTACACTCCTCCTGTCTTCCCCCACCCCTGGAATTGAGTCCTCTATTATCTGCAGTGGTTCTGCAGGTAGATCAAAAATATCATCGTGACTGAGGTTTGGGAGATCTGTAACACCGTCTGTGGATGAAGGACTTGAAATGGCCTCCAGGGAAGATAATCCACTAAGGTCCTCCTCCAGGAAAGATGCAAAAGGTCCTGGGAAGATGTAGTCTGCGTCCAGGATTGGGCTGCTGAGAGATTCATCGCTCGGGCTGTCTGGGGAATAGACCTGCATCTTTCGCCCTGGAA
Source organism: Macquaria ambigua (assembly GCA_008360985.2). Taxonomy (NCBI): domain Eukaryota; kingdom Metazoa; phylum Chordata; class Actinopteri; order Centrarchiformes; family Percichthyidae; genus Macquaria; species Macquaria ambigua. The sequence goes on from VMKM01000365.1 coordinate 216,766, forward strand.
ACAAGAAAATAACTTTATTACATTACGAGGATGTAAGAGTTTCTATAGCCTAATTTGATATATCAACTAAGCCCACAGTGAAAAAAGCTGCACACTCACGGATAGACTTCTCTTTCAGTGAACCCTGTGATGTCCTCCTCTGAGGCTGGCAGGAGTCTGGGCTCTGAAACCCAGGACCTTCAGGTGAGGATGGGGAACAAGGTAACTGAGATTCCCAGTAGTCTCTGTTTGTGTATAGAGAGGACAAAGGGAACGACAGAGGGAGGCTAAGAGCGGCGTGGAGAGGACGACATACTGTTGTGACAGTACGAGGTTTTTCTGTTTGCTTCTGCAAAGAAGTCCTGATGCCATTATGGCATTCAAGCTCACCGTCACCCGCTGGTGTATGAGAGTTCAAATTCAACGCTGTTTCATGTTCATTCTCCTTCCTGTGGCAGCCGTTCTGCATGTCATTCAGTTCATTTAGTGTGTGTCTGAAGCCATTAAGGGGCACGGAGTGTGTTGTGAATTGTGCGTCTGGAATAAGAGTTGGCCTCGGAGAGCCAAGACCGTTTAGTTTAGGAGTCACTGGTGGTTGTAGCTCAATAAAAGCCAATGTTTCCTGCTGGCACACAGCGACATGCTTGTGGTGGCACGGGTGGAGGAGAGGCCTGTCCTCCTGGGCCTCGCTCAGAGCCTGGGACTCCCCTGAGCCAGGGATCCACATGCTGGGACTCTCTCCTCGGCAGTGAAAAGCGTGAAGGTGGGGCTGGAAATCAGGAAAAGGTGACAATCCATACCCAGGGAGCATGGTTGAACGAACACATGGAAGCTGCAAAAGAAGAGAGAGTATAACTATTTAATATGTTTTTGTTGTCTGTAGTCTTTTCTCAGGCCACTACTCCTGAAGTAGGAACACCAACAGCCAATCAGACAGAAAAAGAAAAGGCTTATACACTTACAACAAGTCCACATGTTCTTTTTATAATTTCGTTTGATTTTATTAATGCCTCATTTAAATGCAAATTTAGGAAGTCAATTTAGAATAGCTTTTTAAAAATGTATGAATTTATTACTTGATTATAACTTATTATAAGGGACTGTACGAAAATTATCGATGTAGGGAGGGGGGTTGAATCTTATGTTTCACTTTTTAAAAAGGCAAGACCCTCCACAACGATATTCGTATTTTATCTGGACCCTCCTCTTGGCTTAGAAAAAAACAAAACAAACAAAGAAAGTATAGGCAAAATATAAAAAATTAAGATGATGTACCCTAACCTTAACCTTAACATTTAACCTTAATATGTTAATGGTATGATCATTTCATTACGTTGTTCCTTTTTTATTTGTTTTACAAAAAAAAAACCTTTTGTTTTACAAAAGAAGAATAAATCTGTACAGTCCCTAAACAAACACTAAAAAACATAATTATTATAGCAGCACACAGGCTTCATAGTAAAGAGATTATAAGCAGTTGGAGCAAAAATGTATCAAATCCAGGTAGGAATGTATCTAAGATCTGATCACTTAAACCGCCTGTGCAGGTGTGCAGCATGTCTTTTGTACATAAATCTTAAAGGAATACACTTTTTAGACCCAATCAGAAAATACGTTAAACAGACATTAGACAAAATGGACTGATATGCAGGTGGGTGGTGGAGGACATGTTTTTACTGTCACATGTATTTTGAAGTTTACTGGAAGAAGTGTGGACCCTAATCTGTGAAAAGAAAATGGATATACAAAGGATATGGGCACAATTTCTGTTCTCTAACATCTGCAATAAGAAAATTAGGATTATTTGTAAGTAATGTCACAAATAAATATCATAACAGATTAAAATCTTGGTTTTCTTGTCATCTATGATTAGTTTTTAAGATGTTCATGCGGACAAAATGGGTTGGGATGATAGAACTGTCTAAAATCACGTGGATTTCTGCATAATAAAAAAAATATACGACGCAAAGAAAGGAGCAAAGGGGAGAAAACTGGAATGTTTGTTCAAAAGATAAACTGCTAGTCTGTTAGTTAGCTAGTTAGTCTGAACCAACACAACAACAAACCATCTATCCAGCAACCAAATATGACTGACTGGACACATCTCACTGTTAGCAACTTGGCTTAGCGTCACCAGAGGATTCCACCGACTCGACCGAGTGTTACACAGCAACAGAAACAGTGTTGGGTAAGTTTCATAAACTATTCAGACAGTCTGTGAATGTTTAGTTGATAAGGATGAATTTTGGGATGTTTATTACACACACACACACCACACACACACACTGAGCAGACACTCCTGGAATTAGCAAGATGGACCCTGAAACTATTTGACGCGTGCAGGATGTTCCCCAGTCAAACCCAGTCTTCACACACAGACCCACACGTAGCTGCATGGACACACACACACACACACACACACACACACACACACACACACACACACACTTAAGTCTGGTGTAGAGTGTCTCCTGAGCCGTGTCTTCCTGCTCTAATTAAAGACCTCTCCACATGCAGCATTCAGCCCCTGTACTTAACATCTCTAAATACACACACACACACACACACACACATACACACCAGCTCCAGACAGAATACCACAACAGACAGACAGACAGTGGAAGAGAGCCCATCCTCAGCACTCTCACCTTTCACCTGAGATCTATACTCATCCATCACCCTGGTTGTTGGTCTACCTTCCTGTCAGCCCGTGTTAGCTAGCAGGCACCTTTTCTGATTGAATATTTACAATGAGCGTCAGTTCAAACCCAGCAGCGCGTCGTAAAGCCAGCTCTCCTGACAGCCTGTTAAAATACACACTTGTGGAGCTCTGTCTTTTCCCTCCTGCTTCCTGAACAGGTAATCCTCAACTTCTGACTTAAACACCAGGTAAAAGGAACTGTATATACAACACACACAGTCTCATACGTATGCACAGAGGGATGGAGAGGTAAACTGGCACCCCATAACCAAAAAAAGTTACTGTAGACCATTCATCCATTTTTTTGGAGATAAAGTGTAAGTTAATATTTCAGGTCAAGCAGCTAAAACATTAAGTATTTGTTCTCCCAGGTCATATGTCTTAAACCTTTGTGTTTTCATGAAGAAGTATGCTATTTCCTGTAGCATTTAGCCCATCAATTAGCCTTGCTAGCATAGCCACAATAACTACTTTCAGAGTTGATTTCCTGTGTGAATGTCAGTTGTTAACTGTAACTCTGTTTTTCTATTTGTTCAGAGGGTACAGACACAAACTGCTGTATCACTTTAGGTCTGTTCCATTATTTGATAAAATGAGTTAATTAGTGACAGCTCGTGACAAAGAAGAAGGTCCTCTTTGGTGCCTCCAGAGAGTTCTCCAGACAATTTGTTAGTAAAAAATGTAAAAAAGTATAAACCTTAACTATTTGTTCTCTTAGGTAATTTGTTTTAGCCCAGTGGCTTTATTTTAGCGAACAAAGTAGGCTAGATAGCATTTACCTGACAATAAGTTAGCTTAGCCACATTAGCTGAGAAAAGTGCAGTATCTTGATGGTTAGTATACATGAAAAAGAAAAGGTTGAGAGTCGATTCTTGACATTGGAAACAACAGTTAATAAAACCGTCTCACCGCAAGGTCCATTTAGTAGCTGTTCTGGAGCTTTTGTCATACCACAAGTTTTCCCAGTTGTCATGGAATTGTAGATGTTCACATTTCCATCTTTATGAGCACTTTAGACTTCTCATCTAGTTGGCTTCAGAATATTTTATATAAAAAAATGGTTTTAATATTTTGTGTAAGAGCCATTTATCCATTTATTTGCCTTTATGTTTATTTTGGTGTAATACACCTTTTGTACACTGGGTGCAGTTACCTATAATGGGACTGCATTTGTACAGGAAGAGAAATGCAGCCAGGTGTGTTGCATGCCAGGTGAGGAGTTTTTTGACCGTGGTTAATCTACCTAGCTGTGTGATTGATGATGTTCTACATGGATGCAAGAAACTTTGTAAATATCTGTAAGCAACAAATGAAGCAGCTAAAAGGCTTTGGAAGTGGTTTGAGCGTTCGCCAACATTGCAGCACCTCAGTGACTTACTGGAAAGCCACTACATTTTGTTCTAATATTCAACATATGTGAATAGAACTGTGACTTTGACTTGATACCAATTTCAAATTTGAAACTTCATAAATAGTTAACAAAAAATGAACAATATTAATTTCTTTGTTTTGTAAGCTGCTTGCATTTTTTTTCCTCTGTGAGCAGCTCCCCCATTTGTATTGTGGGACCATTTTATCTAGCAAAACTACACTTAAAAATCAAGTGATTTTAGTCTGATCGCTGGCATTTTTAAGCACACCTCAGTTTGTAATTTTTCCATTGCAAACTAATCTCAAAACACAGAATTAGTATACTATATAATGTGTAATTTGGACCAGAGAGAAGGTCACATTGTGTGAGTGTTAATTGTTAACTTTTTATCTCTTTGTTCACAACCACACACACACACACACACACAGCAGGCTCTTTGTTGTGGATAATTCTAAGAAATTATACCCTCTAATTCATGCATTTGTAATTTAGAGTTTAATTATCATACTGACACACTGTAAATTTGAGAGATACGTATATTTTACATTATAGTAAGTAGTATAACATTAAACTGTACACCTGTAATTTACATGAGCATAGGAGTGTCCTTTAAGAAGATAAAAGCATAAAATAATGCTTTTCCTGAAAGTCTAACCTTGTTTATAATGGTGTTTGTTTTTTCCTGGAGAATCACAGGCTGGAAATCATAGTTTACCTTCCTTTTTGTGAGCGCACATGTGCTGTATGCTGTGAATATGAGGCTGTTGAAAAGCCACACCTGTTCTTGTGGCAACGGTAGGCAGCCCAGTCAATCCTATCTCTCTCTGTTTCTCTCTTACACTCACACGCATACGTTTGCATGCATGTATGCGCATGCACACACACACACACACACACAGCAGTGCAGGCACAAATGGTTACCTGTTCCCTGCTGCAGACAAAGGCAGCCTTTATCTGTGTGCCTGGGCCAGGCTGCCCTGAGCACAGGACACCTGAGAGGGTGTGGGAACTGCTTATACTGATCCACTCATATAGTGCAGCCACTGAGCCATATAAACACATCCAGACCACTGCTGCATAATGACACAAGCTTATTGGTGTCTGGATGTGATTACTGGCTGCTTATACTGTAATCCTGCTGTAGATGTACAGTATTAACCAAACTTTACTTACCTCTATCTACAGTCTGTCATATGAGATTAAGTATGAATTATTTCCTAGTCTACAGAGTATTGTCTAGAAAAACTGTATTTCAGTTTCCATGATCATCTCGTCTTTCAGTGCTGTCCTAATGAATGAATGCTCACATAATCCTCCACCAACAGCCAAGTCGTCATAAATCAACATACTATTTGTGGAAAATTAGTTATCTGCTCATTTGATCAAGAAACCTCACAGATCCCAAAAACTGACAATAAGCCTCGCCACCACATTCATCAAAACATGAAAGCATCCGATTACACATAGTGCACATTCTTCATGCTGATACAATTATATCACGCTATTAAAATTTCAATTCCAAAGACATGTAATTTCCCTTGTCATAGCAGGGTGTTATTTGTGACGGTTATGGACTTTGCTGCCAGTGTTTCCCCCTGTAATTTCACTAGGCTGCTCTAAGACGCCATGTCTGCGTACAACAGTTAATGAATGGCACTCTGGCATGTCTTTAATGCCAGCAGCCGCACGAGGAGCATTTTTAATTGTGATATTTTTCATCTCAAAGGTCTCACAATAATCCTTTAATGGAGTGTAGCACCTAAATATGAGCATAAATCCATTGCTGATTCAGCTTCATGACAAGAGCCAAATGTTGTGTAATCGCATAATTAAATTTTGTTTGATGTTTGCCTGGGGGGTGTGGGGGTGTGACGGTGTTAAAACAAATGGATTCACTGTTGGAGCTGTTTGTGGTTCACGGAGGTGAAGAAATACATTTCTGCACTGTTTACTTTTCCAATGTTAGGGAGTGGGATCACTGCTTTAAAGTGGCAGTGTGGAAGATGCTTAAAACTAGAGTGCGGGACTTTTACATATGAATGAACGTCCGTTACATTCAAGCCGTTGCCAGACAAGTTCACACAATGCTGGTTAAGCCTATCACCACCAGGTAAATCTCTCTGTATTTCACAGTATACCAGAGTCTTTAAATCTGGTGTCTGTGGCGACATTCTCATGCTGTTGCACCGGTAGTAAAACCAGAGCCATGTAGAGAGAGAGAGAGTCACATCAACAGAAGTTCAAAATGCTTGATGATCACATGATTCACGTAGACTTCAGATAGTTCTCTCTACGTGGCTCTTGTCTGCCAGAGCTGAGGGGAGCAACTGTAGAGATGGAGTAGCTACAGCAACTAGGAGTCTGGAGGAAAAACCTAAGAAGCTCCAAGAAAAGTTTCTGATGCTCCAGATAAAAAAGAAATGCAGTGTTCAGAGGAAGGATTACAGTCAAAAAAAGAAACAAACAGGGATAACCATTGGTGGAGCTGTTCCTCGCTGGAGAGGCTGAAAGAAGAGCAGGGACTGAGGGCGGACAGGATGTGGAGTTACAGCTCTTGGACAGATTGGTGTTCGTAAAATATTTGGAGTAGGCTATGTAGCTATTACATTTACTCTACCTAAATAATGGATTATTAATGGATTGAGCGAGCTCCCCTGTAGGCAGACGTCATGAGCACGCATCGACAGTGTTTGTGTAATTACTCTCACTGCCAGAAGGGGGAGACAAAAGTTCCACACTCCAATGTTTCAGACAGGAAAACGATCATAATATATCTGTGCCTGGTTTATAAGAGCCGTCAACTAACTCCCTGTGTGTGGATTTGGGTTTTTACTGTCGATAAATGACTCCGCTGTTTTCAGGCAGAGAAATCTCATCAGATAGCTGTCTACTTTGTTTTGCTCAGTGCGGTCCTGCAAGGCTGATTAGGTGTTTGCTTGGGTCAGACATCACTTCGAGTTGGCTAGACATCAACATATCATTCAAACATCAACATCAACCTTTCCTAGATGACATCACAAGTTGGGGCTATGATTGGCCTTTGCTTCTGATTGTTTTTTAAAAGTTTTTCATTGCAAGACTGCAGAAATCTTTGAAAAACGTTTGAGTAATCATGACATGGATGTAACCCCCTATTCAGCCCACTCCGCCACCCTCCTTCCAGGTCACCAAGGATAAATATGTATACAAAAATAATAGTAAAAAAAAAAAGAAATAAAAAGAAAACAAAAAACATAAATAAAATAAACATCTGTAACAGAAATACATACTGATGACAGCAAAATCAAACCTAAACAAATAATAACACTTATGATATTAATAGAATTTCTCAACCAATTTAGAATAAATGAGTTATAGCTCTTATAGTCATACTCATTGTCAGAGTTACATGTATTTCTCTTTATCAGCCAATGCATCTGTCAACAGTCATGAGAATACCAAAATAATTCATGTTAGAGATAAGTTTCCAACATGGGTAGTAAATGAGGTTTTGTTATACTCTGATCCACGTACTACGGCGTACTACCTAACTTTCTCCAAATTATATTAATTAATAGTAGCATCACCTCCCGGATCCACTGAATGTAGGTAGGAGGATTCCTTCCCTTCCAGTTAAGCAGTATAAGATGTGAGCAAGCAGGGATGCAAATGCAGTTGCATTTTTATGGAGGCGAGAAAGCCCTTTCCCGTTTTTTCCCCCGGCAAATTGCAGTTGCCTCTGATTTTTAAACTTGATTTAAAATTTTCACTTCGCACTTCATGGTGTGGCTCCTCAGTACATTTCTGAGCAGCTCACTGACTGCGATCAAAGCACGCTTTTCACGTCATCAGGTTGTGGTTTTCTAAGGCCGTTTTTTCCCCAGGCCTGATACCACCTGCTTTAAAAAAGTCTTCTTCTTAGTGTCAACAAATTCCATGAAAAAGCCTAAAAGGAACATGGGCACTATAGTTTGTTTTAAGTCATTCCAACATACACCATCCTGCTGCTGTAAATACTCACTATAGAGCACCATATGCGTATTAATCCGCAGCTGAAAATAGTCCCCCAAAAATGTCATATTTACTCCTGTTTCAGTTTTGCTAAAACTACAGTGCCCAGCTATTTCATGAATTAATTTTGTTTTTTTTTTTAAATGAAACTATATATTTATGACACCTTTATCAAGATTTATGTCTTAAGGAGGAACCAGTGGGTTTGAGGCTCAGTGCCACAGACAATGAAGTGAAGTTAGAAAGTATTGAGAGAGGGAGAAATGCATTACAAATACAGCCTTATCGTTTAATCGTACCAAACCATGAATACATGTACCAGATCTGGTGGATCTTCAGTGGATCTTTTCCAGGCTAAAACTAGTGCATGTGAGATTAAGTCAGCCTGTCCTGGCAAAGCCATTCTTTGTGTGATATGTAACAAAAATTCCAAAAGACATTTCCAGTCTTCCCACTTACTTTTCAGTTGCTCAAACACGGATGTTGCTGCAGGATGACCCCGTGAGCTTTTAAGTCTGACAGGTCTCATTATGAAGTCAACAGCAAATGCCAAAGCAGGTATTTTTCCAGTAGCTTGCGTGGGTGACGTACAGTATAAGTAACCTGGTTCCAGACCGAGCCAATCAGAGCTTTGTGAGCGGGATTAAGACGGTGGGGACATCATCTTTTCTGTGTCACAGTCAGAGAAAAAAGCTGCATCCATGAAAGAAAGTAACAGAAACATTGCTACAAACTTGTGCCAAAGCAGGGATGAGACGAGGAAAATGTGTGCTGCTCCAAGGAGATAAGTCACTTGCTACTGATCGGTTAGAGCAAAACAAAACAAAATAAGCCCCATCTGAAACTGACTAACATGAACAGGATGTCAGGCTAAATGTATGAAGTGAAAGTTGTTTGCTATGTTGTTGCAGTACCTACTGGTCACAGACGAAAGTCACTAAAAATCATATTGGGGATCATTTTTAGTTGTGTGCAGTGTTAAGGTGAAAATGAAAATCTGGATATCCAACCCACTTATATTTTTTCTAACACTGATTATACCGTCCGTCCCTCCCCCCACACACACACAATTTCTGTCCATGAGTGTGTTTGGTCAGACACACTGGAGTGACACTGACAGTGTGGTGTGACCACCTCATGTGTGTCTGTGAGATCGCAGTTTAACTTGGTCACATCAGACCACTAATTGCCAAGCAGTAGACTAAAGAGCCCAGCATTGTCTGCCGACACAAGACATGACATCATTCAGCGTCACTTCTAGGAAAACCACCCTCCCAGGCTCTCTGTGTTTTGCGAAACCAGTTTTTGTAGCATTTTCTATCAACACTGGGATAGTGGTGAGACTCTGTTAACTTGCCAACAAGAAACAGCACCATTTTTTCCCACTTTTAAACTGGAAATACAAAGTGTAAACAGTGGGCTGTAATAAAGGATGTGTCTTTTCAGAACAGACTATATTAATATTCCCTCTTGTGTTTGCTGAATGATGGAGCAGCTGTGTAGTTATGGTGAGTTGTTGCTGTGGAACTAAAATAGCTTTAAAATACAAAACTCAAATCTTCACCACATCTTTTGCAGGCTTGTGTGTGGGTTTTCCATCCAATTATTTTGATGCAAATTATGATGTGTTGACATAAAAACAATTAAGGGCAACTGGGAACTTGATGATAAAATTCAGACATTATGCAATAAGTTCTTGTGCTTGTTTGAGGTAGGCAGGTTTTTGTCAATAAATGATGTGGCTTTGGATATTTTGAAATGGTAAAATGTATCTCCCATGTGTCTCCCCTTATGGTCAGATGATCGTTAGTTGAACCTTTTGATAATAAAGTTACACTTTTTCCATAAAAATTCTTGAAATGCTTTCCATTTCTTCTTTAATGAATTGATTAAGCCAAGTGATTTGCCTCGAGGACAATGCACGTAATTTGTTTTGCGGAACATTTCAAATGTACACTTAAAAGACCTGGATGGAAAGCCAGGCAGTATCTTCTGGGTAATTTAACGGGCTTCATCTAAATCTCTCAATCAAACAAACTCCTCAGCGAGATTTGAATTCCAATCAGAGAAAGCACACCAGATGTCGAGGTGACGCGCTGATCTGCATTTTTTTGTAAGATCAGACGCCTGATTGGTGTGAGAACGGTTGAGTGAATCCAGGTCAGGGAGTTTCTTGGTATTCGTTCCTCTTCCAGCCTCCACCCACTGAGACAGGTGAGCACCCCAGAGGCTACAGAGGAAGAGGGTGGTGGTGGTGGGGGGTTACCCAAATGTTTACACATGGTGTGGGTCCTCCTAATCCTCCTCTACAGCCTCAGGAAACTTACCCATGACCTTCTGAGACACTATGAATGCATTCTGACAACCCGGCTTACAATCACACAAAGCTATGAGACACACACATGGAACACCTGAATGCGAGTGTGTGTTTTGAGATGCGATCTGTCTTATGATTGAAAGCGACAAGATGTAGAGAGGCCTTCCTTGACCTTTTCTCACCCAGTGGGATTCCTGCTAAGAGAAACGGACAAACAGCAATCTCTCATTTAAAAGCCTGAAAAAATGGCGACCATCTCACACGTAAACGCCAAGACTTTTGGACCTTTAACCTCCCCTTCCTCCCGCTTTACTCTGCCACCATAACAACTGCAGTCAGATACGCTGACACACAGGAGACATACAGCCAGGATAGTGAAGACACAAAGGAGCTATTGACAAACTTATGGAAATAACCGGTTCTAATTACGGTGCTTTGTCATAAGTCGCAAAAGCTACCAAGTCGATGGAGGGCCAAGGATCCAACACGCAGTAAATCCAGAAAATCTCATAATCAGTACCTTCTGCCTTAAGCAATGAGATACTTAGAAAAGGAGTGCTGATTTAGGATGTTTTGGCAGGTTACATGGTCATATGAAAAGTTACATCCAACACATTAGGAATCCATCTTAGTAAAAAGACATTGTTAGCTTACAGTATGTTCCTCGGTCAGTGTGTTCAAACACCCACCTGACTCCTTCATCAAAAGAGTCATTTTACAAATAACTCAACACGAGTCCATTTTATGTTTCATACAGCTATCAACAACAGTTTCTCCAATAACAGACATCTCACTATGGAATAAAAGTGATGAGCCAGTGTGTAATGTGTCAAAGGGCCCCATATCCTTACGCTTTTAGGGCTGCAACTAATGGTTATTTTCATTATCCATTAATCTGTGGATTAAAAAAGATGTTTTTGGTAAGTTGTTAGAAAATAGTTAAATATATCCATCACAATATCCCAGAGCACAGGCTGATGAAGCTGGAATGAGAAGCAAAAAGCTAAATGACAATTTAGCTTGATAAACAAGTTAATCATAATAAAGGATAAGGCTAGTGGTTTTCTATATTTTTCTTGTGGTCAATGAACCAACAACAAAATGATCCTAACAAGTATTGTCTGAAAAAGCCTGATAATTTATTTTCAGTCAGTCCCACATCCACTATTCCTGCTGTTGTAAATACTCACTAGAGCACCAAATGTGCATTACTCCGCAGCTGAAAATAGTCCCCAACAAATGCACTGTTTACTCCTTTTTGAGTAATGTTTGTTAAAAACTACAGTGCCCCGCTGTTTTAGGAAACGATTTAGCCTTTATCAAAAATGAAACTTCATTTGTGACAAATGTTTAAAGATTTACCTTTTTGAGTAGGAACCAATGAGCTTGGGGCTGAGAGCCACAGACAAGGTAGGGAGGTAGGAAGGTATTGAAAAACGGACTAATGCATTGTTGGTTTTGGTCTTTTCGTGGGGAAATATGACCAACCTTATCCTTCAGATGTTTAAGTTAACTGGTGATTGATTTTCTGGTGATCCAACCAATCATATCAGCACTAGAAGCTTTGAAGTAAATGATGGTGTGCCATCCATGTATCTGCTGTAGTTTCAGTTCAGTTTTTTTTCTGGTTTAAATTCATTGAAAAGGAGGAATCTGGGTTTGCTGTTCTCAAACTGTCAATCAGAGCACTTTGATTCCAATCTGATCCTTCGCCACTGAGCTCTCAAGAGGCTGACTTACTTTACAACAAATTGCTGATGCATCTCTTGCATTCATCTCCTCTTGTGTTCACTCGCAGTCTCTTTCCCTCTGTTTTCCAGCCCTCTGCTCCACTTTTTCCCAGCTGAGCACCAGCAGTTTCTCCTCACCCCACCTCCCTCCACCCTACTTTTTGCTTTTATTATCTGGACAGGTATGGACAAGCCATCCACTGGGCCGCTTGTTGTTTTGAAATGTGATCGGGTAAAAGTGGAAGACACCGAACAAGCTGACCATCCAGGAATGTTTCCACTTTAGCTCAGAGCTGAGGCTATAAACTATTCAAACTCTGAATGCCAGCAGTGTCATCAGGATTAAAACGATGAATTGAAAGAGATCTAAAAGCCCTTGAAGCCGCTGAAAAAGACAAGTTGCTGCTGTTGTACTTGAGAGCAACACCTGGTTTGTGTGTGTGTGTTTTTTTTTCTTTTTTCGGCAGAGCAAAGAGGCACAAAAAACAAACATTTCAGTGAGGAAGCAATGCCGCCTTAGCCAGAAACGTATTATCTCGCACGAGTACAAATGTGAAACACACACCGCGTCATGTTGGCAAAGTCACAATGTGAAATCACCCGAGGGCTACAGTGCTAGACAGGTGTGCAGTAACACAGCCGGGGCAGTGCTCGGCACACATGGCCTCTGGGCTCGAGTTTTAACCTCCATGTACGGGCCAAATACTCTGTGACACACACATTAACTAATAAATGACAAAGCCTGTGTGCTGCTGCCTAAAAAGTGAATAGTTTGTGCTTCCAAGGAGATCTCTGGTTCTCTTATAAAACCAGCTTTTCTACTTACAAGTCAAAGCCATCACATTACTATATTATTATTAAGCAAATGCACAGGTTTTTTTTTAACTCAGTAGGTGGTCTGTTTTATAGTCCAGGTTTGAAGACAAGTTCATGTCCAACTTCAGAGGCGCCAACCCCCAGATGAGACCCTCTGACACACAGAGACACTTTTCCACATTCCCTGGATGACTCTGCAAGCTCATTCCTCTGAAATTGACCACTAAACCGAGGCGGGAGACAAACAAAGAAGCCCAGCTATACACGTGCAGGAACAAGGGCTGCTATTATGGGCTATTAAGGCCGCTGCTATTTAGGCCACGGGCCAGAAAGCTAGGAAAGTGACAGGGCCTCCTCAAGATATCAGTGTCACTGATGTCTAAAGGGCAGGTTGCTTTCATGCAATGATTTTAGCCTAGTTTTAAGAAAAAACAGGTCAGTGCAAAACACAGAGCAGAGACGGTCACGTTCAGGTGAGCAGCTGAGTGTGTGTGTGTGTGTGTGTGTGTGTGTGTGTGTGTGTGTGTGCACGTGCACGTGGATGTAAACACCATAAGGAGCACAGGTAGCATTTGCAGGGGGGGAGGTATGTGATAGGATGGTGAGGTGTGGCATCCTGGATTGCTTCCCCACAGCACACACACACACATGCTCAGACAGCCTCTGTCTGAGTGGCAGGTGATGGGGCAGGTGCTCTCCAGACATACAGTTGTGGGGGGAGGGAGGAAGTGGGAAGAGGGAGGGGCCCTGTGGTGAGCTGAGTTATAAATCTGTGTGTGATATGAGCAGGCATGCAGAGGGAAATCAAATGTACATTAGTGCGCTTACAGGCTAGAAATTCAATCATAGCTAAAGGAAATCCTGAATCTCCTTTTTCTCCAATGTGATGACTATTCAAAAAAATATAATGTTATCAGAAGGCATCATATGAGAGATCTCCGGCTAGTAATAAAGTGCTGCAAAACAGTTCAAGGTCCTGATTTATGCTTTGTGCTGGCACACGTCTACCCAACGTGCAGGTGGTGCATTCGAGTCAGACATAACCGTAGTAAATCAGAAAATCCAGATAACATCCACAGCAATCTATTTGTGCTCCAGCCAAAATACGTACCTCCAGCCGTCAACTCATGACAATACACTTAGTCATCAGGACGGCAGACAGAAAAGGCAGCCGTCACCTCAGCCAGCCCTCTAACTGATGGAGTTTGGAATAAAAAAAGTCTGGAAGGTGGTGATCTGTTGCATATGTGGGTCACAATTGCCACACTGGGAAGAAGGGAGCAGCTTCCCCAGAATTAAAAATGATAACCTGGCTGCTGAATGGCATAATTGCATTGTTGTTTATCTCTCATGAAGCAGTGTCAACAACTCTGACAAACTGGAGGCTCCACATGAGAGAGCAAACAAACTGTGAGACAGGGTGAAAGACTAGCCACTGAGCACTGCTTCTGGGAAACACACATATGTTCATGAATGCATGAACTAATACATGCATTTACACGTTTGAGAGCACACACACAGATCCACATACACTCCTCGGCTAACATCCTGAGGCTCTTTCTTCGCCTGACGCTACACACAGAGAAGGTGTTTGAGTGTTATGCTAAAATGTCCCACGAAGGAGAACAGAGGAGAGTGTGCGAGCTGCGGCGCCAAGTTTCAGCCATGTACAGTTTTTAACAACCCCTCATCCAACATACTCGAGACATGCACTTACCTGCCCCGCTCTGCAACAACTCATTGCTGCACTGTAACCATCACATTCAAGGCTCACCCTCACTCTGCACTGTCTAGGGAGCTGCTGGAAACATTACTGATGCAAGCAGCTACTTCGTCCAAGAGAATAAATGAATAGTGAAGCTAATGATCCCACTGGCAGGATTTATGCATCTAATTGTGCTGGATCTGCTACTTTTTCTGTTCCAGGACACTGAAAACAATTGTAAAACTGTCTAATTTTACATTTAATCCTGTATTCCACTGCAACACACATACATACATTGAAAGAATTTATGTAAACTGCTGTTTTTTTCGGTAGAGACACAACAATATCCAGCCAGCCAGGTGACAAACACAGTTTGCCACCTGATAATCCATCTTAGTTGTGTTGTTTCCTGAATCCCATATGGAGACAATATCTACCTTTGTTTTCCGAGCATATACGCTGTCAGATAAATGCACCTGACAAGCTGCACAGCACTACTTCCTCCCGAGTGCACCGCACAAAGCAGAGCCTGCACTCTCAGGCAAATAACACAGCTCGACTTTCACTCCCAGCAGCAAAATTCTCCAACTTGGCAAAAGTGGGCAAGGTACTGACACAGACACGGAAAGTGAATGTGTTTCTCTGCTTTTATCATTTTAGTGTGAAAGAGTTATTGGTGCTGTTTTCCAGTACTGTACCTCATTGGTGTTAGCAGCCTAGTGTGTGTGCTGGATGGTGGCCAGCAGCAGTGTGTGAATCCAGGCCATCCCAGGGTCAGGCTGAGCCACTCTGCTATCCATTGCTGCCTTGTGTTCCTCTCGGCTTCTTTCCTCCCTTCTCCTCCCTCAGTCTTTTTTTTTTTTTTTTTTAAAAACTCAGACTTTTCAAATCTGTGCTCTTTTGCCTGGTTCTTCTTCCTCTTCTTCTTGTCCTACGCCTCCTCGGAAAAACAAAAACAGGTTGAAAAACAGCCACCACTTGCTGCTCTCAGAGCTACTTACAATGCAGATCCCCTCTCTAAGCTCCTCTGCTCTCCCTTCCCTCTCGTTCCTCTTCCCTCCCTCTCTCTGCTACTGTTGGGGAAGTGCTCTCTCATTCTCCTCCCCCTCTCTTGCCCTTCCTCTAACTCTAATAGTTATTTAGTGTCTCATTTCAGCACCTGCTTTGAGACAGAAAGAGACAGAGAGAGGAGGGAGCAGACAGACTTGGAGAGAAAAATGTTGCTCCTCAGTGGGAGTGTGTACAAAAATGTGCATGTGTGTGTCTATGTGATGGCGGTGGGGTCTACTTTATCAGCAAAACAACACACACACACACACAATTCATACTTGTGTGTGTTCATGTACTGTTATTTAAATTCAAATTCAAAACAAGCACAAATCCTCACATGCAAAAGTGCACACTGATCCATTGCTAGAAATGCCTGTGTGTGTGTGAGTGTGTGTGTGTGTGTGTGTGTGTGCGCCTGCTGCAGCTTTCACTAGACGTCAAACTGTGAATTGGTGACAGAAAGAAGCTGCTGCGGCATGCTTGAACTCTCTCATCTCTTTCAGTGCTCCCCGCTTCCTTCTGTATCAACTAATCAAACATGAAAAGAATGGTGGTGGGGGGTGGGGGGTTAGGTTAGCTCGGGACACTAGCTTACTCAGCAGTGGTGGATGTCTAATTGTCCCACTTTTTGTTAGAGGAAAACAGGTCGCTAAAGGCTCGAGAGTTGTTTGTGATTTTTGTTTTGGATCAAAATTTTCACTGAGAAAAAAACATTTTAAAGCTATTTTAACCCCTAAAATACAATTTTTCCTTTGTTTCCCCAGTAGGTTTAAAGCTGCACTAATCAATAATTCATGTTAACAATGTTTCAAATGACTATGTGCAATGCGAGAGGTGTCGTTCGTAGTGACACATCTGACCAATAAGTGGAGTGAACGTTCTCACATGGTATGTAGTGATGCATTCTGGTTTGCATGGATTTTTCTGTGTGAAACGAAACCAAACCAAACCAGGGGAAAATGCTCCAAGTTTATAAACTCACCAACTGATTTGGACCAGAGCAAACGAACTACAGGTGTGAACACGCCCTTAGCTTTCATCAGATGGCCATAAACACAATTCCAAATGAATGCTACTGTTGCTCCGTGTCTGCTGGATATGTAAATAGGCGATGTTTACTAAGAACATTGCCAACTTTTTATGGTGATAATATGTCAGTGTTGTGTATTTTAACTTGTTGTTTAGCAAATAAATGAATGCAGCTTTAATGTTGGAAACATCACCTTGAGTCACACTGTCAGACAGTACCATAAATATTCTGTATCAGCTTAAGAGGTGGAAGTTTAAGCTATAAGATTTGTGGCTGCACCATCAGACGGAAATATTCTAGATGTCTTTAGCAGCATTTTATACACATTTCCCCAAAATTCAACCAGACATATTTGGTCTCTTTGGCAAATTGGAAACTGCTAAAATATACAAATAACACTCTCTGAGTTTGAACAATATTTCACTGTACAACGTGACATTAAGTGGCTATGAGGGGACTTTTATTATATATTAATATTTATGAAATGAGGCTGTCTTAAAATCACATTTCTTTGTTTTGCTGCTAACGTTCAATATAAATTCTGATAGGGAAGGGTGATAATTCAAAATGATTGATCATCAAAATTCAGTGGAATTGTATCCTGATGAAATTATCCTATTGCATAAAAATTAAACAATTCATTGCACTGATTGCATCTGTTTGATCATGTGCATGTATTTTGCATATATTCTTCATATTGTGATATGCAGCATGTCAATATTGCAAATCTTATTAATATCATGATATGAATTTCAGACATATCACCCAGCTCTACAGTATATCTGCATCAGACTTAATATCACAGAAATGGATCAGCCTCATCAGAAATGCATAAAAAAGATATTTTTAAAAGTAGTGTTTTGGGCATTTTACTTTTTCAGGCGAGTCTCCTTCACTTGCCATGTGGCAGCGTGTGGTTTGCAGCATCGTTACCTTGTGGCTGATTTGGAACTCTGTGTTGCAGCCCGTGCATGCATTCCTCACTCCAGCAGTCGGTGAATGAGCCAGCCGGTGTCCACAGCGCATACCTGTGCTCGCTGACATGTACTAACTCACTCTTCCTGCAGGCCATGGCAGAGGAACGCACAGCAATCATAACAATCAGAAGATGAATGTGGCCAGGAGAGAGGGAAGGGAGGCAGAAAGAGTGTATATTAAAAAAATAAAGGTGAAATAAGAGAGAAGGAAGAGAGTGCAGAAAAGGGTGAAGAAAGAGTGAGGAGGAAGAGGAGATAAAATAAAAGTCAGGAGTTGCCCAAGGCTACAGCCATTGATGGAGTTTGTGAGGGGAGGAGGAGGAGGGAGAGGAAGAGAGAAATCATCAACGAACACCTGTCTGTTTCTGACTCCTAATAAATCAGCGTCTGCAGGTCTCTCATGCTGTTTGGGGAAGTTATGTCCTCGGAGGGGGGCAGGGGGGGAGAGAAGAAGAAAGTGGAGAAGGTAGATGGAACAGCGTGATAACATTAAAGTTCATCCCTACAGCACAGAGAGAACAGTATCTCCCAGCTGACACATCAGCATTTCAGAATCCCACGCCGAGGAGGCATTTGCATTCATCAAACTAGATTTATTTTGGTCTAAAAGGTCTTAAATGCAAAACAGCTCACACACAAAATATGTCCTATATCGAGGTACTATTTCACTCCTGCTTACAGTATCATACAGTAGCAACTCTCAGAAATCCTCCATATGAAACTCTGCAGAGAGCATTCAAGTAGAAAAGACGGACATGCTCAGCATCCATTGACAGTAAACATGTACAGTATATGTGTATACATTGCAGACGAGGGTGCAGATGTTTGCAGATGTTCTTCATCATAGTGAAGACAACAGATAATCTATGTAATAATAACAGCTCACAATCAAAGCCTTTTAAAAATGAACTGGGAAAAAAAGACAGTCAGGCATCAGCTCAGTGGTAAAAGGCTGGCGACCTTTGACAAGTCAGAGTTCGTCATAAAGAAAACAACCACAATGTAAGCTCAAAGGGGCACTCCACTACACATAAAGATCAGTTTACTCATTATGGGGAGTACTACACAGCCTGTGTTGTTGAAAGACATGAATTTACCAGGCAGAGGGAGTTTAATCAAATTGCGAAGTGGGAGGAGTCGCTGGTTCCAGATGGATTTTTCCCCACTATATTTGTAATAATATCCTCAATGTTCCTCAACATAGAAACACAAGAGTGTCCTGGACAATGTAAGGATACTGTAGGTTTATGTTATAGCCATCAGTTTTAATTATTTCAACTTGTCAGATGGCTCTAAATATAGGCAATAGTTACCAAATCTAGACAAAAGTGACGTAGAGTGAATTAATTTATTGTGTTATCAGTTTTTAGCATAATCTTTCGCTTCTGCTCATTGTTAGCAGCGCGCATAAAGAATTTTAAGGTCAGTGATTGGATGTTTCTTACCAAAACGCACCTTGGGAGTTGACTTCTCTATTCATGTTTTAATGTACACAGGCAGTATTTTTGACTAAAAGATCCTGATATTTTCTAACATGGTTACTTATCTTTTGTACTGATGATTCAACCACCTCATGTTTCTATGCAAGAAATGAACCAGACATTAACTTCTCCTCCCACTTCACAACTCTATGAAAGATATTGCATAATAGGAAATGTAGGATCCAGTGTTTTTGATGTTTCACCCTTCTTAGGACAGGATATCTCTGCCTTTGCTGCATTGTCCTCCAACTCTACAGAAGTGCGAAACTAAATCACTGGAGTGCTCCTTTAAAGAGTAAGTTCACAGCAGGCAGAAAAACAGTGGGTGTGGTTGTGCGTGTTCAGAAGTGTACACACCCAACATCCAGGTCACGGGGTCCTGGAGTCCACCTGTACATCACAGCATCAAGGTGAGAACTTAAACCACTGGAGGTCAGCAAAAACAAAATTTTCAGCAGGGAATTAAGTTACACTTTAACGTCATTAAAAACCTATAACTATAAATTTAATACTAATAGGTCTTGGGTGCACACTTTCTAGTCACCCTCAGGTTGGATCTGACACAAACGTTGGAACAGTCTGATAGTATTAACGAATCATGCTGCGACTTTAGTTAGCCAGTTGAAACACAAGTAATTACTGGCATGGATGTGTTTTCATTATGGTAAAAATTGTGCCTGTTACTTTGAGAGTGTTGCATTTCACTATTCATTTTTATATATATTTATGTACTACTTTCACATTTCTTCCATCACAAAAAAAATAAATAAATGCACTTGATCCAGCAGAGAAACATCAGACTAAGATAACCAGGCAAACTGGTTTCAGAGCTGGGTAGTGTAACAGAGGCTAAAACTGTAAGCAGGCCTAAAGTAAATTAGGGGCAGTGCATCAGCAAACCATATTATCATATATTTTCAGGGTGTTTTTATTCCATTTCCTTAGGGTCCGCTCAGGCTAGGGCCCAGTTGCTGCAGGGTCAGTACCCAGTTTGGATAAGAAAGTCGCAGGTTCCTTTTTTGGATCAAGGAGACAGATTTTCGATCATGAAGTATGTGGAAGGAACTGTATTCTCCAAATGAAAAGGAGGGTAAACTGAGTTTTGGGTGAGTTTAGCCTCTATTACACACCTGCTTATCATAATGTCTGTGCAGCAGTATGCACATTTGTAAAATGAAAACAAAATCCCAGTGCAAAGACAGTTAAAAAAAAAAAAGTTCACTCATGTTATCCCAGATGTGAAGGAGTATCTTTTATTCTTCCAGTATCCCTCCTGTTCTCCCCTCACACCACTCGCTTTCCACACTGGAGTCCTAACTCATGTTTCCAAAGGACGCGTCGCTTGCTTCAGGGTAGGCAGTGCAGTTGGGTTTGGACACAGAAGGAATGGGGAAGGAGCACAGACACGGAGGAGAGAATTAGTTCTGTCAGACTGACTGCTGTAAGAGGTATGGAGAGGAAAAAAAAGATGACACAGACTATCTTTGTTGAAACATGCTACTGAATTACAGCTGGCTGCTACTGTGTTATATTACTGTGGCACAAACTGGTTATAAAAATGAATATGTTTACATGCACACTCATTTTCCACTATTATTCAGAATATGACAATATTCTGAATTTGATACAGGTCATGTAAACAGCATATTCTGTTTGAATATTCTGAATTTGGCCCTATTCCAAATGTAGCATTTTCCAATTAGACATGTGGGATATGCCGATATTATTCGGGTTTTAGGAGCATTCTTTGGACATGTATATAGCGAATTAAGAATCTGCGTCTCAGTTTGCGAAGCTGGGGTAGAGATGCAGGCACAAAAGAAAAGCCCACATTTCTGTTCAGAAGGAGAAACACACCTACTTTTAATATGATGAAAGACTTGGATAACAACAGGTTTTTGGATATGTACAAATATCGCAATGCCAACATTTTCAAGAAGGTAGTTGAACGAATGAAAGAGGGAGGATGTGTACGTATGTACGTCATTATGTTTATTGGAGTATGCACGGCTGCATGTAAACGGGAATATTAGTGGAATAATCATTTTCATTAGCCATGTTAACAGCTTAGTAGGAATATTGTCTTTTTCGGAATAAGGGCAAAAAAGTGAATATTTTGTGCATGTAAACGTAAGAAGAAATGCTTATTTGCGTTCTTTCTGAGAAGATCGATGTCAGTCTCATGTCTGTGTGTAATGTCTGGGGCTAGAGTCTGGACGTGGTTAGCCTTACCCGTGGTTAGGTAGCCTGGCTCAGTCCAAAGTTCAAAAATACACTAATCAAGTACCTCTAAAGCTTAACATGTTGCATCTTAATTGTATAACCCCTGACATAAACTGAAATGTAAACACAGACAATTTGCGGTTTTGGGGGAGTTGTGTTTCTAGATGAACAGCTTGGCACAGCGACTGTGTGCCGCCTCCTAAAGTCTTGTTGTTGAAGTTACTAGGTTTGGTAGCATTGTACCTTTACAGGGACTAAAACCATAACCTGACTGTATCTGGCAGCCAGAGATGCAGCAAAGGAAGTACTGAGCAGATGGAGCCAGGCTAGCTGCCTCCAGTCTTTATGCTAAGCTAGATAAGCGAGATATCACTTACACTGGCAAGGCTGTTAGTTTATTACCAGTAAGTTTTGTGCCTGCTTGTAGTTTATGTCGAGGAGATAATTCAATATGATCTTTTATCGACTGAGTGGTATCATAATCTGACAATACTGGCTTACTGTTTTACAAAATGCCGTCCAAATTAATGATTTCCAAGCAAAACTGTAACAAAACACACTTGAAGAGTTGTGCGTGATGGAATACAGTGGAACACACTGAACATCAATTTAATTATTTTACATGTGATTTTGCATAATTAGCAATATCTGATATTAATATTGTGATATTGATTTCAACCCTATCACCCAGCTCTAGTTGAGCAGCTACAAAATTCTCTCCTCAGCTTGCATGCGGTCACTTTGCATCTCTCCCCTCCTCAGCAACTACGACAACCAGCTCCAAAACAGAGACAGGAGGCGCCACAAGTAACTTTGGGCCCCCTGACAACAGCTATAATTCCTGGCATGATCCAAGGACCCTGTTCACCTCTGGGCCCTTGTCTTTTGCAGATATTTCGTTGACTTATTTATCACATATATCAATTGATAATTCTGTTCCATCAAATTTTGCAAATGTAAATTTGATTTACAACTTGAACTTGCAAGAAATGATAATATGTGTTGCAGTACTGTATGTATTTTAGGTTTAATGCCACTGAATGTGTGATACACTTTCCACTTTATTTCCATTTTTAAGCATTCCTTCTTGAGAATGCCATTTACTTACTTGTTGTGAAGTACTCACCTGCCCTCATCCAGCTACATTCACTACATGAGACACATGACAACAGCATGGGTCAGAGCACAGGGACACACACACACACACACACACACACACAGATGGCAAAGATGAAAATACACTCTATGGGACTGTATTCTCCATGAGCTAAATATATAATGAATATGTGAACTTTGACACATGATGTATTTGAACTGTTCCACTGCTTACTGTTTACTTTTGCTTGAATGTAATGATTTTTCATTTTATTGCAGTGAAATAATTTCTGTCATACTTTTAACAAAACATCAACAGCAGTGTTGATAGAGGAAATGATAAACTATGCCAACAGACACCAGCCCATAAAGTCTGTGGATGTAATCAAACTCATCTGACGCTGACATATTTGGCTCAGATCCCACACAGATTACCTTTAATGATCATGTTGCGTGCAGTGTAGTGAGTTTATAACAGCTAGTCGAGCCGCAGGTGCTTTGCAAATGCTCTGCGGAGGTGTGTGCATGGGTGGGGGCGCTTTTAAAAGCCTTTAAAATTTGGAATTTATTTATGAGAATCAACAGCCTCAGTGACAGGTTTAACACTGTACGTAACCTGTGAACTCTGCTGGTGCATTGTTTCAGTGATCACCTGTGTAGAACCACAGGGACAACAACAGACATTTAGGTCAGATATCATAAAGCTAATATGTAACTAAGTGAGTATTTAATTTAATAACTATAAATATTACCATTAATTATCCAGAGTAACAAGAACATTTCTGAAAAGACTGAGTTTTTCAAATCGGGGTTCGTACAGCTTTTTAAGAGTAAAATTCAAGCACTTCTCAAGCACTTTCAAGGTACCTAAATGCAATTGCGAAAAATAAAGTTTACAGAATTCCTTTACACCCACAGCCATCAATGTATATTGTCACTTTGTTTATTTTACCAGCTGTTCATATTAACTTTGATTGTATGTTTTGATAGTGATTATTTAATTCCTACTTTCCAGAGTAAGAGATCAACAGAGGAACTTATCTAGCTGTGAATGACGAGTGAACACAAGAAAAGTACTTTCCTTTATTATGTTGAAAATCAAGCATTTTTCAAGGAGTATATTCGAATTCAAGCATATTCCTAACCTTGAAAACATAACAGTTAAAATTAAGCATTTTCCAAACTTTCAAGACTTTGTACAAACCCTGTCAAATGTAATTTTTCAGTGCTTTGAGCAGTACAAACAAAATTCTGTTCACCTCCATTGTATTTGGGTGGGAGCAGATATTTCAGCGGCAGATATGTGAAAAAAAAACTCAGCTAATAAAATCTAAAAATGTGTTTGGCTGGATAGAAGCGTGTGATTTGGGTGAACTGACCCTTTTCTCCAGACATTATAAAAGTTAGAGGATAACTTTGATATATTTGATCATGGATCACTCTCACTGCTATTATCTCTGCACATGCTAAATGCTCTCTTGGAGTAATTCTTATCAAACAGGGTCTCTGTGAGCTTAACAGCCTCATATTTCCCTGACATTAAAACATCTGAGGACCCCTGATCTAGGACCCTAAGAGTCTAAACTTGCTCTTGCCCTAAATATTAAATTACACAACTAGAATGTCAGGTTTTATGAATGAGTGTGTGTTTGTGTGTCCCATGTTCTACTGACCTGGGCTGGAGGTGCCTGGGGTAGCAGGGGCGGCCCCTCGGCCTCGACTCACCAACAGAGCATCCTGGTTTTCGGCCAGAGCCTGCTTGGCCAGGTAGCGCTCCCTCTTGATCTTCAGCTCCAGGGATTCGGGGACATCGGGTACGATCCAGTCGATGGCTCGCAGCACGAAGAACACCACATGCTGGAGGAGGGAAGACGTGCAGACAGATAGACATTTAAAAACACATCAGTGAGCCACACTGTTGCACTGGGTGACATGTTCCTTCAGCCCTATGAACACCGACACTGTAGTTTATTTTGAGTCAATCCTAAAACCACCATCCTGCTGCCATAATACTCACTAGTGCATTTATAGGCAGATTCACAAAAGGATTGTGCAGCTTTTGCAGCTGCTAAACCTCAACAAATAAGACAAAAAGAAACCGTGTAATTCTCAAAGCACCCACAAATAGTGAAATGCAACCATAACTGCACTGCCAAGCAAACAGCGTCTCGGTGCTCCGGTGCTATTTGCACATATTTAAATTAGGTAGAATATGCAGACATTTGGCGCAAAATTAGCCCCTTTTTCTGCAAATGGGCCTCATTGCAAAAAAAGTCCAATTCACAAACAGCAGCGCTAATAGCCACACCCAGTCAGATTGAAAATGATTAGCGCCTTCAGAGAGTTGGTGGTAACTGAAGCGAATTTATTCATAATGGGTGTCACACCCAGACTTTCCAGGGATCATGGCAGCAGTGATTGTAGCCAGGCGAAGGCATTGGCATGCCACACGTGCTCGTGAGCGGATATTTGGAAGGAGAAAATCACTTTTTGATTGTAGCTTGCGGTCTGAAAATGTCAGTTTTCTCCTTCTCTCTGCCATCATCCTGCCTACTGCCTACAAAGCCACCATTTATAGCCGACTTTGCCACATGGATAATAATTACAATAATTACAATCAGACGCAAAACAAGGGCAAATTGCACTCAGCTGCAAAACTTTATGGGCGTGTTTGCGCTGTGATATCTTTTGTGAATCGGACCCTGAGATGGGGCAGATAGCGGTTGCAAGTGATGCGCAATTCATGGTGCTATTAGTGTGCACCTGTGAACAGAGGCACAACTGGGGATAGAGATGTGGGCGAAAGATAAAAATGATTAAAATGTGGGCATTAAAATCACTGAATAGGCAGAGGGAAACAAATGTGCAAACAGAGAGACAAAGCAGCTCTCTCAATACCTCAAAAGCAATGATAAAACCAAGTCTGACGGCAAGAAGTTCCCAGTAGAACAGACTGTAGTTTCCATTGTTGTCTCTGTATGCTTTATATCTGGAAAAAAGAAATAAATAAAATGCAGAGTTGCTGCAGAACATATGGTATAATAGTTGGTGTGCATGATGTGCAGCAGTAGCACATGAGAACAAACTGAACAATGTGTTAAACATCAGTAATACTAAGACTTTTTGAAAGTTTTTGAGGATTTTCCCAAAATGACATGAAATGAAACATATCTGAGAGGCAAAATATGGAATTTCGAACCCAAGTGTTCCCCCACTCTTACAGTACATGCATCCAAACAATCAGCATACAGTGTACCTGCACAGAGGGTACTCAGTGTAGTTAAGTGGGGCGTGAGCCAAGGTGAAGTTGACGTATCCGTCGAGATCATTATCGAATTTGTATTGGTAGAGCAGGCGAGGTAAAAAATCAGATGTGAAAGCTATTAGGAAAGCCTGCAGATAGCAAAGAGAACGACAAAAGATGATGTAGAAACGAGATTAGTATCCAGTCTGGTGTGGAGGTCATTTTCAACAGACTCACGTTGGCGATGACGGACAGGTGTGACAGGGCCTCCAGTATGTTGAACCAGACTCCGATGTTCTGGGCGCGCTCAGCCACCGGCCGGCGGTACTCGCACACAAACTTGTGGGCGTCCAGGCGGATTTCCACCCAGTTGTTGAGAAGGGCGAAGAGCGGAGCGAGGGGGAACGCTGCCACGAAGATGGTGATGAACCCAAACTGGAGCACTGCAGCACAATTAGTCATTTGTAATTTGTGTAATGCAGCATAGCAGACAATTTAAACTTCCTACGTTATTCTTTTTTATATATATTTATCACACTGTACATGTTATTGACATTTGACTTGTTCCTTGAATTATTGATTCTGTCAATCGCAGACATCATGCCCTTGAGATACAGTAGAGCAGAGGTTTTTTAAAGTGGTTCAAGGTGTCAAACAGTCTCAGGGGAGGCTCAGTGAATGGAAGTGAAAAAATATTACATTAGTTATCAAAAGGAGATCACAAAGAATAGCCTAAATATGTGTGATTTGGTTAAAGTTCATAGATACAGTAGTTTTGGGGAATTCTACTGTTTTTCCCACTTTCCCAGAGTCAGAAGAGGCTTCTTACAGTTTTATAAGAGTAAAATCCAAGCACTTTTAAAGCACTTTCAAGGTACTTAAACCAAAAATGTCCAGAGTCTCGAAGTCTTTATCATCACATCTAAATTGTTACTATAAATGCCAGGAGACAACAAAGAAATATGACGACGGGATCGTTTCATTTCAAATATTAAAAGATTTTTGGTTTACAGGAGTGACTGTGTAGATGATGAAACACCAGATTCTGTTGAAAATCAAGCAGTATATTTGAATTCAAGGATACTCCTAACCTTGAAAACATAATGGTTAAAATGAAGAATTTTCCAAACTTTCAAGACTTTGTATGAACCCTGTCAGAAACTAATAAATGCCTTAGGACAGACCTTTTTTATGTATTTGGTGAAGTCTGAAGTTGTGTCAAACAGCAATATTAGGCTATTTTCACTCAATTGTTGAGTGTCTATGGGATCAAATAACATAATCATGATCTCATAGGCATCCAGGAATTGAGCGAAACTAAGCAAGTAAACTACGAGGGGTTGAGGGGGCACCTTTTTGTCTGAGGGGAGGCCCATAGCCTCAGACTGTGAAACCCCCTGCAGTAGAGGATACTTGCCCATCTCCAGGTACTCTTCGAACAGGCCTTCACACTCCACCAGCTGGTAGTCTTCCTCCCAGCGCCGAGGCTCATGGGATGCCTTATCCCCAAGCACCTTGGCCAAAGTTCTCTTCTGGCGCCAGGCCTTCACTTTACTGTCAGAGAGACAGAGAGCACGCTTAGAAATATGAAACAAACACGACAATAGTCGTGAAAATAGTGTTAATATGGAATTTTATTTTCAACACAGGGAGGTCAGAGGTCACGCTCATCTACAAAACAACAGCCCAGGAGCTGGTAGAGATTCTGTTTTATCGGATAGTTTAATATGTATAATTGTTTAATTTGTCATTTATTTCACACTGCCTTTCATTTTAGTTTAAATTGTTTTCATTATTTTTTGTCTCTATTGTTGTCATTTTGTACACCCTGAATACAAACTATAATTCATAGATATTCTATTACATGGATAACCGAGTTAGCTTCATTTCAGTGTTGAGGATTTGCCACAAGCATGGGTTTTTCATTTCTTCAAAGCTGGATTCATTTGGAGCTGTTGTCATAGTAACATGTCCCTTAGGTTCAATAGTTTATTCTTGCTCTGCTGTAACGCATACCTGCCTCAAAACTCTCTGTACATGCCAAACAAATCAGTACCATCTCTCCACTTTCACGCAGTCACACAAATAGCACGCACGCACACACACACACACACACACACACACACACACAAGCTTTTATTTATATTGAGACAATGACACAAGCTTCTCCCTCCACCATCTCCGAGCCCCAGGAGAAACAAACAAGGGAAACCACACCCAGTCCTCCATGTTGAGTCTCACACAGAGCTATCACAGTCACAGCAGGTCAAAGCAGGTGCTGGACAGGTTCCACTTAAAATGTGTCCCTCCCTTCTCCTCAGTGGCAGCCATCCTCTTAGACATGAGAAAGAAAGCACAAGTGGAACAGGTGTGCTGATCCAAAGAGGAGGATGACGCCACCCGAAGGACGCCCTGCCAATGTCAGGGTTAGATTAAGCCTTGCCTGTGGGTCATCAATAGGACAAACCGTGTGGGGTTCATCCTTCGAAGGATTCAGACTCTGAATTGGGATGCAGTTATAGTATACATAAAAGAAACCACTAACCACTCTAACAAGCAGAACAAACCCGGCTGCCAACTCACACACTCAGCTACAATCAGTCATTTAATCAACCTACCAGCTGCTGCACATGAGACCTCACTAGTGGGGGTATCAGCATAAAGATCTACATTAAAATTCTCTTTTTCTCATTTTACTTGTGTGATTTTCTTTTATACGTTTTGTATTAGCATTGTTGGAGGGAGACTGAGAACGAGAATTTTACAACTGCTTCACTGTA
This sequence comes from Macquaria ambigua, assembly GCA_008360985.2. Lineage (NCBI taxonomy): Eukaryota > Metazoa > Chordata > Actinopteri > Centrarchiformes > Percichthyidae > Macquaria > Macquaria ambigua. Next base: position 245,256 of record VMKM01000365.1, read on the forward strand.
ACTCTTGTACATATGACAAATAAAGAACTTGAACTTTAAAATATTGCACGTTGCTATGAATGCCGAGCCATAACACCTTGCAAGTATGTCAAGAAAAAAAGACAGAAAAAAAAGAAAGCGGTAACGCAACACGATAAGAAGAAGAAAAATCAGTGGACCTCTGCATCCTCATCATCAGTTTTTCCATGCGGTTTCCATTCTGCTGCCAGTTTCGGATGATCAGTACATGTCAGGAGTTGTGTTCCATTTCATAGGTATCTTTACCACTACCACCATACAAACTCTGGTCACTCTGAAATGAGGGGAAATCTGCATTACAGTGCCACTAGCAGTCAAAAACTCAAGGAACAGTATCTTTAATGTTTCTTTAAAGGCAACCTGGCTTTCTGCTATATTATTTTATTCACCAAAACCTTTTGCGATCCTGATTCTGCCCTATTGTCTGGTCTGCTATCTGTCTGGAGACACACACACACACACACACACACACACACACTGTGCAAGTGCTGCAGAGTTACAGCAATGAGGTTCACTGCACCAAACAAACGGAGCTGCAATCAGGATGCAGAGCAGTCTGATGCAACACTTCAAAAAACAATGACAATGTCATACAGGTAAAAAAAAAACCAAGGATTTTATGCAATCTTTTAGACTACTAATATCACATGCCGGTATTATTCTAATTCTAATTTATTCTGTTGTATTTAATGGTTCTGATTTTCTTTTTTGAAGGCTATTTATAATTTTGATTGATATGATTATAGCCATTATCTTTACAATTTAATTTCAATTCACCAAGTTGTACTCCTGTCTGGTTGGGAAAACCTCTTCAGGTTTGAAAAAAGTCTAAAACCCTTGAAGCTGTTAAGTGAAAGCAGGAAAACTTGATCATGTTGGAGACAGACAACATAATATGTTCAGTAAAATACTAGAGGTCTGATCTCTTAGAGAACTCATACTGGTATATCAGTCTTGTGGACAGGAAACATACGGGATAATGAACTCCTGAATGTTGTTGATGAGTTGCTTTCCCACCATGATGATGAAGAGTTGTTCAGCCAGTTCAATGAGGCAACCCCCAGGACCGCACTGCAATAGAGTGTGAAGACACACAGAAACACACAGATACATTTTTTACATGCTTAGATAACAATACAATAGCAGGGATCTGGAATATTTATTGGTAAATTACAGACTCACATCTTCATTTCTCATCCCAAACAAGGTCCCATAGTTGGTGGGGTAACCCACAAACCTACCCACACAAAGTAACACGCAGTCAAAATCTTACTTGGCACAAAATGTTCTTCATTTCTCAACTGTTTGTGTGTGTCTGTTCTGTTGCAACTGACTCATGTCTCACCTTCCTTTGAAGAAAGCCACATAGAAGGGGGACGAGTAGAAGTTGACAAACTGGAAGATGAACACCTTGAAGATGAAGGCATTGTCATACTGGGTTTGTGTTCTGTGCATCTCTGCAACAGAGAAAACATGGACACAGTGTTGAAGACATTCAACCATTAAACCCTCGGTAATAATTTCACTGTTTGCCGTTGTTTGGCCAACAGCTTAAAACCTGTCTGATCACATGTTTTTTGCCCAGACTGACTTTTCATAGCGATGTTGCCAAGTTCAGAGATCTCAGCAATAACTTGTTGAATATATTGTTATCTTAACTGATCCTCAGCTCTTGGGCAACAACACTTGAGAAATGTGTTTATAGTACAACTTGGCTGTCTCAGCAGCACTTAATTTCTGTGCCTTTTCTGCTCAGAACTGTTCATTTCAGTCAGTGCTTACATATCTGAATGTTTTCAGCCACCCTACTTGAGTGGCTCTAGGGATGGCAATATTGCTTGGTCGGTCTGTTGGTCCAACCACTTTGGTTCACATTGAAATGTCTCAACAACAAATTTGTCATAAACATTCATGTTACTCACAGGATGAACTGTAATAACTTTGGTGATCCTGTCACTTTTCATCTAGCACCATTATCAAGTCAAAAAATTCAATTTGTAATATACTTTATGTGTTTAATTTAGGTTCATGACAAAATACCTGCAAAAATAATGACATTTCCATTAGGTTTTGCCTTGTTTTTAGTGCTAATTTGCATGTCAGCAAGTGTTAGCATGCTAACATGCTAAACTAAAATGGCGACCATGGTAATCTCTGAGCCTGTTAGCATGACAACCTTGATTGCCTTGTTGACTCTTGTGTTTAGCTGTAAGCTAACTAGCGAAAATCAAACTAAAGTCATAGTACCTGGTAAGACATGAAAAATCATCACCATCTTTTAAAGTGACACACAGTATGAGGTCATGGTATGTATGTTGACTCACTGGATAGCCTAAACTAGCTAATAACGCCTAAATTCAACAGTTTGTAGAGGATAACTGAGCTGATGCTTCATGAGTTTCTTCATGTGTTTAGATTGAAGGCCCAAACGCACTGAAAGCGTCTGATGCCCACATTTTGAAGTACACCGATTGTTTTAAATGGCGTCCCTAACGTGCACCCAAAGCCTTTTGGTGCTCTGACCTTGTTTCGATTTTGGAGCATCAAATGAGGACCCAGCAAGCAAAGCTGTTTTTTTCTGCAGCCGAGGTACCGACCTTTTCCCAAAATACTGTTGGTTCTGTGCTGTTGGAATTTCAAATCTGATGCCTGCACTGCGCCATAGGAGCACCAATTGATGTGCGTCAAATGAGGCGTATCAATTATCGCTTTCAGAGCATTTGAGGCTTCTTATTTCAGGAACCTAAATCTGGAAATGTTATCACCGGTTTCTTCATTATTACATCATTATTTGTGTATATATTGTGCAGTGGACCACCATAATGCTGCCAGATGTTGCAGCTACTGTACAAGACACAACTGTAATACATTGATTGAACAATGTCAAAAACACAACAAGAGAGACACTCTGGTGTGTCACATGTGCTCAGCGCTGTGTGTTGCAGTGATACATGCACTCTCACTCTGCAATGTCTTTTTGTTGCCCTCGTTGAGAGGCTATTTTTACCCCAGAATGCTGGGATCAAATTCAAGACATTATCTGCTCTTTGAGTAGTCTCAGCTTTTAGTTAGTGGAGATCCAGTGAGAGGCCGATATCAATATACAGTATTGAGGTCTGAGGTGTTAGAGAGCTGCATTGATTCTTACCCCATTTAGTGAGCTGCTCAGCTAATGCAGTGTAGACCCGGCCCATCAACAGGATAAGGCCCAGATTCACAATGCTGCTGGAGATGTTGGCTATGGTCCCTGCCTGAGGAGGAGATCACACATGTATGAATGTAAAGTATGCACACACACACTCAGAGGGCATGGGGCTGTTCAAGGAGCTGATGTACACCTGTTGTGTATGCATGAAGTGATCATTACAAGAACAAAATATTCAAAATATAACAATTTAATCCACACATCCACTGTAGATGCCCTATGTAGCTCTGATATACCTCTGTACGCAGGACGGGGCTCCCAGTATGGAACATCATCACGCTGATGATACCGCGGCACATGACCACCGTCACCAGAAAGATCACCACCACACACAGCTGAGAGGGAAGACACAGGGATGTTTGGTCAAAAACATTACAGTCTTGAATTTTGTGTAAAAAAAACAGCAAAGAAATATGTTGAACATCTCAGTGAAGTAGTTGTTCATGAGATTTAGGAGGCATTGTGGCTACATATTATGTGGCACACCAGCACAGACAAATGGAGTGCTGCCATCATCATCTACACCACTCCCTACAGTTGGCTGACTCTTTTTCAACAGTAAAACAGAAAGCTACTTAGGCTTTAATCTCAGTCACTCTTCTTGGTTTGTTTTTCAGATATCGGTAAGTGATCATAGATACTATAGTATTCATTGCAGTCGGCCTTTAACAGACTGTGCCTGTTGGTGCCATGGCAGCATTTTCAATTTTCCACCTCCATCAGTATTGTGAGGAGAAGGGTGGGGGGAAACTGCTCCTCAGATCCCTGTCCAAGAGCAAGTTAATCTTGAGAGTGAGCATACAGTGTATGGCTGAGATTATCAGATCATATCGCGCCCTGTGGGCAAATGACCTGGATTCATTATTAGAAAAGGGTTCAGTGGAATAGCACACAGGTGTAAACCCCACCCCTCTTTCTTTTCAGGATCACAAAAGTAAAAGCTCAAAAGACACTGAGATTCTTCACTGAAACCAAGTACTGTATAATGAGAAGAACAGGAGACTAATCTGATTAGGATGTTGCATTAGAATCATATGTGATTCTTTCTATAGACATCAAGTGGATTAATATTGATCTATCCCTGCAAATAAAAATGTCTACAGGTGATAAAATAAACACAAAGACTGTTCTCTTACCCCAAATACTTCATTTACAGTAATGCTAAATTCATACATGGGAAATTCAAAAACAGCACAACGTCACAAACAGTATCACAGACACATAAACAGTGTCTCACCATCATAATGATGACCATGGAGCCAGTGAACATGCGGGACAGCCTGGTCTTCTCTGGAAAATAGGGCTCTTTGACCCCAGTCACTGGGTTTTGCTCCATAGTCGGGGCCATGGCTGCAAATTCTGGACGAGGACGCTCCTGAGGGAACACATTGATGACATCAGCATCAATGGATGCACTCTTTGCTGGTTTGCTGATAGTGGTCCATCTGCGGACCAGTGGGTACAGAGTAGGTTCCCCAGAGGTAACATTTACACAACAGCAAAAAGGTTTTGGTGAAGATTATCTTGTTGCATAAAGTGATGTGGTCTTTGTCACCAAAATTGCAATACTGCTACCTTCTTTTTTTATGTATTAGTTTTGAAGCCATTATGTGTTTAGGCACACTAAACTGAATTTGACTACACAAAAGAGATTTATGTTTTAAGTTTTATTTTATTATATAGCTATATCCTGGCCTGTAATTATACTACCTTGTCCAACAGGCTAACATCACATGTTCTTTACCTAATGTCAACCATGTATGACTTAACTTAGTATGTCTTTAACACAAAACACTGAAAGAAACAATCTTTAGCTAGCTGATGGCCCTTGGCTGTTAAACAGCATTGTGTTAACGCTACATAAAGTCATGTGCGGAAGAACTCTGTGAACGTTATTAAATCTTGTTAAATAAAGTTCTTATGAAAAAAAAGGTTGCTAAAGGAAGTGACACACCTAACCTCTGGGGACGCAAAAGAAAGTGATGCACCTCACGCCTGGAGGACCCTGCTATCTTCCCATGGGCTCGCAGCAGACCTGGGGTCTCCAGGTATGAGGTCTGCAGTTGGACTCTGTTGGGATTGCTAGCCCCTTAATCATGACATACCTAAGAACCATAAAGTGTATGCGACTAGTATGGCCATATTCATACTGAAAGCAAGCAAAAAAGGAAGGATTGTGAGACCTCTTCTTCATGGAAGTCCATGCAGTCCCAGTGGTGGGCCAGGGTGGCCATCTTTCGCTTCCAGTACTCCAGGAAGGTTACGGCCCAGAAAGACATGAACACACTGAAGAGGACTGTACCTGGGTGGTCAAATAAGTAGCCCAACTGCAATGCAGAAAGGTACAGTACGTACCTTTTGAAATAAATATCATCTTATTTGCATTGTGATTATACACATTATGATTATGTTTACCAGTGAAATGTTTTGACATTACCTTGGCCATGGTGCAGATATCAGACATGTTCCAGGCCTTGCATGTATTACAGAGAGGACACATCAGATAAGTAGCTCCGCTGTTACAGATTTCCTTGCTGCTGACAGACACATAGACACAAATTAGTTACAACTTAAAACCAGGGCTGCTTTTCAGATTTTGATGCATCAGGTGGCCGAGTAGAATTGACAGAAACAGAGAGATATTTGGCTTTTTAATCATATATGCTCATAGTTATTAATGCGAGAGCTAAGGGATTGGGTGAATTAACTGTAAAAGATGTTGCATGCACACAATCCCAGGTTGTATTGACTGAGTGAGAAAATAGAAAAGATGAAAGGTGGTGAAATCAAGCTTGCTGCCAGGGAATAGAGCTACTGCATTTTCTGCACAAATAAAGCCTATAGACTCACTGAGGAACATCTATCTTCCTTATTTATGTAATGGGGCGATTATTCTATACTAATTGTCCATTATCACATGAGATGGCTGCAGTACATTGTTGCCACAGACTCTCCATCCACTTTCCACTAATCAATGGCTTTAATCTACAGTGTGAACTATTGAACCTCGTGAATCTGAGACATTAGTTGTTTCCTTTCCTGAGATATTGACTCGTCTTCCATCCTCTCTAACCTCTCTCGTTACTTTAGCGGGATGCGTATTCTGTGATTGAAACCAACAGGATGCTGTAGGAACAGAACGTTAAACATAAAACAATTGGTAAGGCGATATTAGAGTGCAAACACTTTATTGTACACTTAGAGATGTGATTCCACCGTGCTGTGTAGGCAGAGTAGAGCCCACTGCAATGATAAATAACGTATAGTAAATTGGGCACAGACATACCCCATGTGGATTGTATAATTATGGAGTTATGCAGAACAGACTGTGCTTTGATGCTTAGGTATATTTGTATTTCAAACTGTGCTTGCTTAACATAATTTTAGGAGCGTAAGTTGAGTTTTAATTTCTGGGCAATACTGGTATCCTTTAAAGGAATAGCTAAACATTTGGGAAATATGCTTATTTGCTTTCTCTCTACTGTACAGGCACCATGGTACCAAACCTGGCAACCTCACTGTGGCGACAAGACTCCAGGAAGTCACTGTGCCCAGTTGTTGTTCGCCAAGAAATAGTTCCAACACGTAAATTACTCTAAAATCACAATGTTTTTTTTCCAACATGCCACAAGTGACAATTAAAGGATGACACATTGATGGCACATTGAATTTACATTCATTTCCCAAGATCCTGTTGGGTCAGTTGATTTAAAGACGTCGCCATTAGGTGAACTGACTGAGAGCGAGTGGAACGAGAACGCAAACAAACACCTGGTGAGGTATGTGTTAAACGTTTATGTGTGACATGATAAAACACAACAGAAGCACAATTATTGAAGAGTTACAAAGACAACAAACTGACAGTAATGTCAGTTACTTAGCAATATATGTCTAAAGTTCACTAACATTAGCCACCTTAAGCTACTGGTCATACCAGACCAGGTAAGGTCATAGCAAAACCTCTGACTATATTGAATTGAGCCAGGGTGTGTTTTATTGCTTATGAAGACAAATTTTAATTTGTAAGAGCAAGATTGTGTTATTTCTTTTTTCAAAAGTTACATTGTAGCAGAATCAAAATAATTACATAATGACTGTAAAACTGGAGGAGCCCCCCTTTAATATTTGACCAATATAACTTGATACACTTGAAATGTGTGTTGGGTTCCCTAGCTCTTCATGTACTGTGTACATTTTGTTAATGCTACGCTCCACTGGCTCCTTCTCACTTACTTTGTGTTATGCAATCAAACATGTATTTTGTGTGTAGTGTGTGGACTCACGCTGGTGCGTTGGTACTCATGGACATGACTCCAGACACAAAGACCAGGGTTCCGACTGCGGCCGCCGGGAGCAGCCAGGCTGTGTAGAAACCTGCAGAGGCATAAAGCTCCATTAGGCTGCAGCTCTCGGTTGATGCAGGGGAGATGTGCAATTACACTGCTGCACTGCTGTTTATTGCTGGAACGTCATTGATGAAGAGGTTGCGGTCTCTTGCTGTGGATGATAGTTTTATTGTCTCAAGCTTTTCCTTACATCTTCTGCTGACGAAGTCAGATGTTGTGTATGCTGCACTCGTCTCTTCGTTCAGACATAATGGATTATACCTCCCATGCCAAACACACACTTCTGCTGTTTATTTTTAAAATAAATGTAAAACCTGCAACTCTCTGTGCACCAGGTGGATTTTCCCCTGATAAATCTACCAGGCAGGTGTTTAGAATAGTAAAACCTGGATTGCACAGTATGTTACATGTATGAAAATGTTGTGGATTATTAATTTATTACAGATTTACGAGGGCATATAATAATAACTCCTGGTATTTATGAGTGAAGTCTTTTTTAAAATACACAGGATGAATACATAAAAAACTTACTAGGTTTTCCAGACCTTTCAACCACATGTCATGGTCTTATATATGACTACCTGTTATTATGTGACCAGACCTTCCATACCTTGAGTTCCTTTTGTTTTTTTTGTCAAACTACTCATTTCAAGGTTGTTGATCAATCTTGTTGTGGATTTGTTTAAAATGTTCCTTTGTCCAAATGAAGTAGTGCTTTTTCCAGGAATTTGACAAACCATCTATTGGACCTTCCAGATACAGATTTATTTAACATTAAATTACTTGTCGATTACACATTACACACACGACTTAGCCTGATAAACACAGTTCATTGGTATTTCATTTCCCTTCATTCATCGATTTAAATTATTTAAACAAAACAGAGACGCGGTCGATCTCCATTCAACTTATTAGGCAATCTATAAAAACAACTGGCGGCATCATTGAAGGTTAAGGTGTGTCACAGTAAAGTTGATTAATACATATGCAATCAATTATTTGTTTTATATATTATATTATATTTGTTGATCAGTGTCAAAAAAAAAAAGACTTAAATCCACATGAGAAAGTAGCGGGGGTTTGAATACGTTTAACAGGCAAAGTATCTTATATGTCTGAACAAGAATTTATATTTACCAAGCCAGGCAAAGTAGAGTGCAATCTTCTCTCCAAAGTAGTCCCTGATGTGGTCCAGTGGTTGGTACTTGTACCATTTGCACCAGCGAGCCCAGTAGTGGTAAAGAATCTGCCTCTGGTTCAGCTCGTCAGGACAAATCTCATACCTTGGAAGCTGAAAGGGACCCTGTGAGAAAAAAAAATACATATGTGGATTAGAGAGGAAAAATAGCAGAAGTTTTACATCAGATTAAAGAGAAGATAAATAACATCTGACCTCGTGCAGGGGGAAAGCTGCTGTGTACACCCCTTCATTTACCAGTCTGTCCACACCAACCTCTGCCCTCTTCCTTTTGCCGTACACCGTCCTGGCAAGAATCTCATACACCTGAAATAACACACAAACTCTCACTCCATGAGAGAATAATTTCACTGAGTACATGTCCTTTAAAGGAATTCCTGTTACTCACAATACGGTGCCTCTGTGTATTAGTGAAGTAGGTTTCATGGTTGTCACAGCCAAGGAACCTGAAGAAGAGAGACATTCATTCAACCAAATACGCTTTTATATACTGTGATACAATGTTAACTGATCCTATTATTTACCATTGTCAATTAGAACTCACCTGTTCATCTTTGACTTGCGAAAGGCACATGTGTAATAGTCCAGCGGCCTGTTTGGCACTGACTCCATCATTACATTAGGTATGCATAGTCTACTCAGTACCCGAGCAGATGTGTTTAAGTCCAGATTTGGCTGTGCCTGGAAGCAAAACACAGATTCACTCAGTATGAGGAACATTTTATCATCCATGTCTTTATAAGGTTACAATCCTTAAGATTTCAGTTAATTTTGCGACACCTGTGGTTATTGGTGGTTAACGGTAAGTACATTTTAGTGATAAAGGTCCCCGAGTTTTGTTCAAAAAGTTCAAAATCAACCACTGGGGGCAGCAAATACAACTTCAGCAGCTACTCTGTTGCCCTCTTTCCACCAAATGAGCTCTGGTTCTTGTGTCGGTTCCGTTCAGGATTCTTGGAACCATGGTGCTATCTAGTGAACCAGCCTGCATTTCCACCAGTTTTGAGCAGAACCATTGTGATCAAGGATATGTCATCAACGGAGGGCGTTGCACAATGCCCATCGGAAGTAAAGAGTAGGAGCAAGATGGCGGATCGCATTGATTACCTGTGAGCTTTTGTTCTGTTATTACAGATAATTGTTTTTGGACCAACTATTAATGATAATAGATATAGAAGACTATTACCATAGTAGACCATAGACCATTGTTGCCTTCTCCATCCTCTTTCCAACCTGTAGAATAGGACACGCCCACTGATGACATCACGGTTCGCACTTCAAGTCAAGGAAAACCTGCTATTGGGGTCCAGCTGTAAACCAACTTTTCGGGTTCTGAACCAATTTATTCTTGGTCGAAATGCTCCGGTTCAAAATTAGGTGCGCGAGCTGGAAAGGAACCCGTTCAATGTTGGTGGAAAAGGGGTATGTGAGTAAAGCAGCAGATGAATAGCAACTCGTATCTATTTACAGCACAGCCAAACAAACCGTGAGCTGAGAGGATTCATCGCATCGTGTTGTTTTAAGACTAAAGAACAGTCAACAATGTCGTCTGACGCGGTAATACTCGACTCATCAGCTTTTGTCCTCCACATCAGGTCCAGCACATGCATGCATTTTCAGGAAAGGCAGACTCCGCCAGTAACAGTGGGATGTGATGTAATAACAAGAGTCTACAGCCATGCTAGCAGCTTTGTGTTGTTGTCAAATCACAAAGCATTCCATCTAATAGCTGCTGAGATATTTCAGCCTGGACTGACGGACAGACCGACAGAAAATCTTAAGTATTGTAACTTAAATTAGACATTTTTAATTATAAACAGCTGCACTAACCTGCAATGGAGCTCTTACACAGAGTTCCTCAGCGTAATACACCAACACATCCCAAGGAGCGCTAAGTTTCAGAAAATGTATTGTTTTCTTTTCATTTGCTGTTTCCTCCTAAAGGGCAGAGAGGCAACATGGAGAAGTTGTTAATTAACACATCAACAAAAATAATGAGCAGATTTAGAACTTATTAATAAAATGAAGAATCTGATCCACAGTACCTTTTCCATGAGCAATCCAGCACTCTCCAGATTCTGAACAAACTTCTCCCTCCACTGTGCCAGCTGTGCCCTCCTTCGTTCAGACCTGCTGTTCCCCTCAGTGGGAACAGCTTCCCCCTCCTCACTGGTCACCTGGCTCTTCCCCTTCCCTCGCCGTTTCCTCCGTGAGCGAATTCCCCACACCAGTACAAAGTCTAAACCCAGATCAACCATAAGGGTCCAAAAAGTTAAACGAAGGACTGACTCTGTCATCCATCAGTGAGCTTCTGACAACTAACACAATGCGAGCTGCTGATGCTGCCTACCTATTTTGGTTCTTCCATCTCTAAAGTAATTCCCCAGCTGTGGGACTGGCTGGTTACTTCTCGTATCACAGTGAATATAAATAGGATCATCAGCATCCATATCTTCATCAGCAGCTGCGGCTGAAAGCTAAAAGCATCCAAAGAGTTTAGTTATTATCCAAATCTGTTAATTAAAAACAAGTGAAAACTGCAGGCAAAAACAGACTATTTTCTACTCACTTTCCTGCATGTAAACCCTTTGTTCTGTATATGGACAGATAATTTCCTTTTGATGAGGTTTGACCGTAAGATCCTGTGCCATTACACAGCATCATAAAAGCCTCCACTAACGAGTCCAGGAAGATGAGACGGAAAATGATCATTGAGGTCCTGTTTCACCACAAGACCTTTTTTATTCTCCACTGATATACAGTGCCTCATACCATATTGTGCTCCTGTGAATATCAGATTCACTGCAACATCTCAGAGAAGTCAGTGAGGTGTGAAAGGATGAGCAAAGCAGCAGGGTTATGGCTGCTGTGTGGATGTGCAGTTATTTTCAATATTTATGTGATATGAAAGGAAAACGTACTGCAGTATTATAGGGAAAAAGTCAAATAGTGCTCACATATCTTGGCGGGATGAAGCTCCCGTTCTGCAGACTCCCATAGCTGTCTGTGGTTTGTGCTTCACCCCCATAGTCCAGATCCAGGAGGACCTCTCTGTCTCCTTTCAGCAGCTCTGAGCCCTTTCTCAACATGATGAGGAGGACGACAGGTCCTGTGGATGGACACATATACTGAGCATTCACAAGAAATTGTACTGCAGAAGAGATCTGGGCTTATTACTGAACAAATTCACAGGTGACAACTATACACATTCTTTAAAGAAAGAGAATAAAAAGGAGAAAAAATGATATTGTACCTCTGGTGTGTCGAAAATGAGGCTGCTGCTAAAGTCTGGGTTTGCAGCAATCTGTGCTTCCCTTGTCCTCTCCCTCTTTTCTATCTCTGCATCTGTCAAGCTCCTCTGCTCCACCGCTAGATAGCTGTGGAATACCGTAATGGACCTAGCATGCAGGCAGCAGCTGGTACTTTGCTGCATTTCAGCAGATGAAATGTACATCAGGGCATACAGTACAGTGCACCTCCCCACTTCATAAATAATGTAATAGTCAGTCAGGAGCAGAGGATGGGAGGATAAAGTCAGAGCTCCCTCTAACACGCTCATAATGCAGAATATAACACGTGGGGGGGGTATCTCCTCTTTGACGTTAATGAGTATTCCCTCACCCATACAAGCTGTTTCGGCACATTTCATTTAATTGGTTTTGAAACATACACACACACAATTAACATAAATTATTAAAAGCACTACAAGAGAAGCTCTGCCCGTCTAAGCTTTATTTATCTGCATCATCACGGGCACAAGACGGTAAGGTTGTGCACGCCTTCAAATGCTGAGGGCCAATACTCAAAGATCTTCTGATTTGACGACCTTCACATGCATCAGCACTATAGGTGACTTTTTCTTTCTTTCTCCAACACCCCTCCTCCTTTTCTGCATTGCTGCAGTCAAAACAGAGCTGGATGTAAGACGAGTATGAATAGATAAGTAAAGAGGAGGAATAAAAGGGAGACAGAGGGAGGAAGCAGGAGGTGTAGGGCTAATGGAGTGAGGTATTAATTATTAGTTATTGTTATTAATTAATACTATTGTATACTGTCCAAATATTTGGACAATTTGTATTTTGATACTTGTTTTTGAAACTTTCATGCCAATAAAGCCTTTTGAAACAAACTGAATATTCAAATTTCATAAGGAAGTGAAAAACTGCAGAGCAGAGTAAATAAGGGAAAGCACAGCATGGTTTAAACACCAGTACCATTTAATTGGTAGAAATACTGTGTGCTCTCTGGATGATTAGGTCAGCTGCAAAAGAGCATTGCATTCACCAGCTACAACCAATTATGGGACTGATTTTTCCAGTCCATACATTCCACATTCCACAGGTCATCTCAGTCAATCTACAGGTTCAACTGAGATTCAAAGTAGACCTTTGAACAGTTGAAATAATAAATACAAGAATATAAAAAAATGATTGGGTGGGCAAATAAGTTCTGTAACACCATAAACTAAAATAATTAACAGGAATAACTGTCACATTAAATATCTGATATAAAATAAACCCCTTTTCTTAAGTGATGCTGCCAAATTAAAGGGCCACTCCACCTATTTTACACATGATGATGCCATCAGGGTTATTTCACAGTGGCTTTTTAATAGAATGTCTGCATTACAATTTGGGGGCACAGAGTCTGAAAGATGTGGGCAGTGAGAGTCTAATGAAAGATGCATCGAGTTGCATTATGGGAAGGGTAGGATCCAGTGTTTTTGGAGCTTGACTCAAGCTAGGGACTACAAATCAGGATATTCTGTTTCTGTGAATGAAGTGACTCTACAGATGTGTTTAATAAACAAAATAAGACTTTGCAGTGATCAGACAGGAACTAGTGTTTCATAATTATCTCTTACAAAGGAGCACTAATAATGTCCAGTGCTGTTCCTTTGTGGCTTTAAGAATAGCTGAATCATCAGCTGTTAATTCCAAGCAACACTTGCGTTTTGTAGGCTGTACACTGGCTTTAGTTTAAATGTCTTTGAGAAGTTCCTCCTGCTTCAGGGCCACGGCTGATACTGTCTTCACCTTTGTTTTGTTTTTTATTTTCATTAAATTTCTTCCAACTCTAATGTTTCCTTTGAGCCTCCCAAAGGAACAAAACCCCACACTATTTTACATCCATCCGGTTGATCTGAGTGTTTCTCTTCTTTGACTTGACTTTTCTACCCCTTGCTGAGTCATTCTGTGACAACACTTTCCACTGAGGATGAGTCCACTACATGTTGTTTCTACACCCCCAGCACCATTTTCTGTAAGTGCAGCGTCATTGATATCAATTTGAATCAGGGTGTCTAGTGACATCACTCTGTTCTTGGGTTGTGCTCAGTTCCCTGGATGCTGACTGATCATCTCAGTGTCCGTTAACTTTCTTTTCTAGTCCCGCCTTGGGGTCTCCATGAACTTCAAACTGTATCTTTGACAGTCTTTATGCCTCCTGTTATGTTGTCCTCTTACTCAGTTTCCATTCTTGCAGGGGATCGATGTGCCTTTTCCTCCCTTCCTCTCTAAGCTCTTGAAACTGTCTATCAACCACCACCCATTATTGCAGCTCTCCTTGAAATAAGGAGTCAAAATACACTTTCCTATAATCCTCTTTAATGTGATTCTGTATTGTTGTGTGCAGATAAAACAATACAGACAGGGAGGAGAGTTAATGGCTCGGTGAAACCATGGTAACAGCACAAGTACACCCAAGGTGACATGATTATGCTGCTAAAATAATAAAAATGTATCTGAACTAGACCAGTGGTAACTTGTTGCCCTAGCAACAAAAAGATAATAAATAATACCAGAGGTGGTGAACATTAACTGCTCTATGCTGTCGTTCTTTTCACTATGAACTCATTACAGCTGGTACCACACATCTTTAGTTGTAATGGCCATAAAGTGAACTCAGCTATCTTTAAGTGGATCTGCATTCTCAACGTTTATGAAAAGATCTCATTGATTGTTAGAAGCAGTGGTTTCCATACTTTAAATTTCAACCTCTGTAGCATTTGTAAGGTGCCCCAGACTCACAATGATATGATCATACCCAAAGAAGACAGCTGGTGAGACATATCTGATTTTGCTTCGCCACAAAAAGACTGGATCAAATAAGAGATTCATTTCAGCATTTTCCATGTTGCAAATTGAAATGGGAATCATTGGGTTTAAAGGGAAGTCTCAAAATCTCTTGTCACAAGCCCTTTAGCAAGGCACTGCCCTAAATGCTGTGGTGGAACGTCTCACTGGCAATCTCAGAACCCACGGCTATCGTGTGACAACCTCTGGGGGTAACAGCCAATGTTTCAGGGTTTCCAGTGTAGCCAGCGGATATCCACATAATGGTCATTGTTTACAGTCCGATTAGCAATCTTGGAATCCATCAGCCATCACCTGACAACAATTTGAATGCAGATACATTTTTAAAAAAAGCTTATAAAAAGCTAATCTCTAGGGTTCTGAGATTGATAAAAAGCTAAATCGTCGTCAGATGATAGTCGATGGGTTCTGAGATTGCATTTTGGCCAATGCGTTCCGCCTCTTTTGCTCTCCACACGGACTGTTTACCTGCATGCAACCAAAGCCCGCTCAAATGTGATTGGTCAATACAACTCGAACTACTAAAGGAAACCAGAACGAATCCGATACCAAAATCTTGTCCCTTGCCTACAGATTCTGCATTCATATGCAGATATCGGAGATATCACTGGTAGATGACAGAGGTTGTGCTGGGTAGCTGCAACTGGGAATATGAGTAATATAAAGACATAACAGGGTGGTTCTGAAAAAGCACACGGTGCTTGGCAACTGTCCCTGGCAGCTGTCCCTTTGATAAATACACTACACAGCTGAAAGTATGTGGACACTTGATCATTACATTCATATGTGGTTGCAGAACATCTCCAATCATCATCCAAAACGATTGGCATTATAATGCTACAGGCACCTAGGAAGACATTCCAAAAAAAAAACAAAACATTTCTTTATAGAACTGGCTTTGTGCACTGGGATTATTGTCATGTTGAAACAGGAAAAGGCCTCCCCAAACTGCCAAAAAGTTGGAAGCACACTGTTGCCTGAAATATGATTGTCTGTTGCAGCATTAAAGTCGAGATGAAACAGCATTTCGAGAGTATCTAGCTTCCAGATTATGACGTATTTCCGAGTGAAACAGGATAGGCAGGCGGGACATAACGTTGGGAGGAATTTGATTTGAACATTGAAAAGTGGGCGTGTCATAACAAACATGGAGAATTACAGTGATTCAGAGTTGGATGCTAACCTCCATTTAACCGTAGAGGACTATTCGCCTCCTTTAACACCTTCATCAACCCCGTTACTGGAGCATGCAGACGTACCCCTTGAACTGCAGGAGGTGCTGAATATTTCGTCCTTGGAGTAACAGCCAGGCCACACCGCCGACCTGAGCAGCGCGTGTGCGTCGCAGAACCTCTTGCTTTTCATTTCAGCGCCCATGTTAACAGGTTAGAGCAGCCACACAGCACGCGTCTCGCACGCGTCTTCAGCGCCGTTCTATGGCAAGCCAAAGGGATCAAATGTAGTCAGGTCAGCACACGTCCCTGGTACATAAAACGTAAAATACGGCGTCCTGGCGGTTTTCACACCGTTTTTATTTACAATGCCGCTTTTTACGCCGTTACATTTTAAAACGCCGCTTTTTACTCCCGTAAAAAACATACAAAACACCGCTTTTTACGGTGCTCTAGTGAGGTACATTAAATGCGCGTTAAAACCTGTCCAAGACGCGCGTTATTTACGCCGTTTTCTTGTATGGTAATGAGCCCTTCCTGTTTTACATAGCCAGTAAATCCAGAGTTTTTGTAACTAATCAGTGAAGAGTAAAGCCAGACCAAAGCAATGCATCGAGCACCGTAAAAAGCAGCGTTTGAAATTTTAACGGCGTATAAAGTGGCGTGAAAACCGTCAAGACGCTGTATTTTACGCCGTTTTATGTACCAGGGACGTGTGCCGACCTGACGACATTTGATCCCTTTGGCTTGCCATACAGTTCATCTAGAGATTCGGCGTCTCACCTATTTTTCCCGCATGACGCGTTCGGTTCTCAGCAAAAATACACAGTGAAAATAATCTGTTGATAGTCATATTGACATAAAACCAGCAACAATACACCTTTCAGTTTCAGTTTCAATATCGATATCTGCAGAATATGTCACAGATGTGAAAAAAATTGAAATTTCTTAACTCCTCAGTTACAATTGAGCACAAGCCTCTTAACCAGGGCCGTCACTAGGATTGAGAGATAGGGGGGGCTTAGCCCCAGGAGTGTGTATTAGAATGCAAGCACTATGCTATTTCATCGCACCTACAAAGGCTTCGTCAATTAATTCATTATTTGAAGAACATTTATCGCAACCTGTTATATGGATCACTTTCTTTTCCTTCAGGATATCTTCTTTTTATTAAAAATAAGCCTAAATCAGTTCATTAGAGGCGTCTTATGTTTATGAAGAAAGATGTTTGCAAATATATCCATTAAAAATTAAATATGTTATATTTCCAAATAAAGCTATTTATTTCAGTCTAATGCACTGAACAGGAGGAAATGTTGTGGTCCTTTTATTTAATTAGTTTAATTACAACTAGCTTAGTTCAAAATCCTCGTGAAATCTGACAATAAAGAACAAATGAATATTTCTCAAACATTTATTCTGCCAAATGAGTATACAAGATATGTTAACCTTTTGGGGGACACTTACTTTTCAGAGCACATATCAAACAAACAAATGGGCTTAAACTGATAGTGAAGTTTAACATTTCTGTGCTATTTCAAAACCAGCCTTCATTATTTAATTGCTTGCTACGGGATGAGTTAAAACACAAATTTAAAAAAACTAAGGTAGGTGCCATGCATTTGGTCTTAGCCTACTTAGTTTAGCCCAAAATAAAAGTCGTCATAAATGTACAATAACATCATAGGAAAGAAGCATATGTTATGGAACAGAGGAGGTGTCTTCAAGATTGCCAGAATTAAATATGAAATAAGGGCATAAAGGGCATGAATATAAGACAACTCCTTAGGGGAAAAAAACACCTAGGTCGAGTTTGAGATGCATTACACGTGGGCCATCACTTGCTGTTTGTTTTGTGTTTTTATCCAAGCTTGATTAAATGCATATAAATATGGGGATTACTTTCTTTTCGACTTTTCACTCTTGGCCAAGTTCAGCGGTCACAACGTTTTGAAACTTTTCCTACGGTTCCGATTCAGCTTATATGTGACATTTGCAACATTTTATCATTTTTAACTTGAGGAAAGCGTTGCACTATGTTGCGGCCAAACACCTCGTTCATAACGGTGCATTGGACTCGCTCCTGTTTTCTCTGTAGACCTTTACTGACCTCGATCACGCAGACCTCCTCAGCATCAGCTCCCTGCTCCTGCTCCTCACTCACTCTCTTAAAAAATCTTCTTATGTCCATCTAGCCAATGAATTGAAAGACAGTTTAAATTTTCTCATGCCAAAACTAATGCTAATGCCATTTAGTTTTCACTCACAATAATTAACATTAGGCTACTGATGTTGTGTTGAAATAGCCTACTAGAGACATGGGACAGAATATGGACAGCTGTTAGCCTAATATAGCCTAAATTTGGTTGTTCACGATGGTTGCATTTTCCATAACGTTCCATTTAGCTGCCAAAATCAATGTTAATCAAGTACAATATCGCCTTTTCTCCCCCATAGGTAAACGTAGGTAACGTTAAGCAATTAACAATGACATCAACTTACAATCTCGTGTAGGCTATTATTCACTGCGAACAACTCTGCCGGCCTCAGGGGGGTATTCCAAGTAGGTGGTTAAGTGGCAAACCTGGGTAAGTTAAGACGGAGGTAGCGGTAAACCTGGTAATAGAAGAGCCTGGAGTCCTCATTCTCCTAACTACACAAAGCAAGCAGGCTACTCTATTAGGAGGTTTACCACTCCCACTAGCTTAATTTACCCAGGTTTATGATTTAACCACCTACTTGGAATACCCCCCAGGAACGTTAAAGCGAGCAATAACATTTGATCCAGCTTGGAAACATATGCCCGCCTACCTAGCTAGTAGCCAATGAGGGCTGGGAATCATAACGATAATTTTATTCAATAAACAAACTTTTATGCTTATTATAGTTTGACTCGTTTTCTTGCTGGTTCGTGTTAAGTGCATGTCTGCACTAATTTTAAATATTGAAGAAGAAAAAAAAGCCCCCCTAAAATGGACCTAACGACGTCCATGCTCTTAACCCTTTTGTCTAAACTAAATATAAATGAAATGTATCATGCAATGAAATGAAACATTCTATTATTGATGGCCATTATCAAAGGCAAACTCAATGTAGAAAGATGGCGCCGCAGCAGGAACGCTCCCTGTGTGGACACCACACGCTTGCCAGGCGCAGCAGTTCAGCGAGGCACCCGTCACGTGCTGCTCAGGTCGGCGGTGTGGCCCGGCCGTAAGTAAATCTTAGCTCTGTGCCGTTAAAGGTTGGGTGGAGGTCATATCATTGGTTGAAATTGGTTGGTTCAAACTTACGTAAGCACACATCATATTTTGTTTTACAGGAGGAAAACATGATTGGATTTTGATATATGAATACAAAGGAATGGATTTTGTATCTTGTTATGGCATATATTGTTAAATAGGTGCACAATATGACCGGGGATGTGATCTAAAAGGGTTAAAAAGGCATTTTTCATTTCATCTGGATTTCCCTTATATGGAACTATGGAGCCTTGTCCAAACCATGAAAATCAGCCCCAGAGCTAAAATTCACAGAAGTACATTCATGTTAATAATAGGTTAAAAGAAGAACTTACACATATATGGCCTCTACTGGTGAATGGGAGGAACTGAAACAGCTCACTGAAAGAGCACAACATACAGCAATGGACGATGCTTATCTGACAATGTCATTTGCTTTTTTTGGTTGGAAAAAGAGGCTTTCCGGTCATCATAGGTTAATTGTCTTCCAGCTGTATTGGTTTAAAATGGCAGCGCATGGGGAGTTTCCATTTCAAAACAGTGATGTAGACTGGAAAGTGAGCTTTAAAACTCAGGAATTCAAGTAGGTAATTACTGAGTCGTGTGCACTAATCAACAAAAAAACAACTCCCACAGACATGTTACAGTCACTGTTGCGTAAATGCTGAGAGTTTACCTAACACACAACTGCTCTCTTACCTGTGAATCTTCTGTCCCTGCTCTAACATGACTGTCCTTGTGTTTTCAACGCACAGCATTTCACTGGTTTGACCTATAACAGAAATGTATATATGTCAAAAACAGAGGTACTGGTACATATAACACATGTATCACCAGAGGAGCCAAGGTTTCATTTCTGTTTATTCAGTAACGCTGTCCAATCACAAACGTTTATTTGTAGATTCATTACCACTGTGAACAGTATAAAACCTTCTGGACATGCACCTCTTTATGTGTGAGTGTACAGTATGTTATATTTGATTAGTGCTCTATTTACAATTCAATAAACCGCTAAACATAATACAAATATTACATGCAGTATACATTTATGAACAAAAACCAAAAAGGCGCTTTTTCACAATGCATCACTTAGAAGATGTCATCCATCATTGGCCAGCAATGTCCCACATTCAAAACACTGCTCAAAAAGACTAACTTCTTCTTTATATACACTTCATAGGCCACAACTTTTTTTTTTTAATCCAACAAACATTTCAAGTAAGTCCAACTATTGCAACTGCACTCTCCCTGGTCAAAAAGTCCTTAAATAATCCACTTGGGGAGAGGATTCCAGCTACACGGCCCACCAATCCTCTTTTGGAACCCACTGAATTATTAAAAGGACTTTTACATAAAACCTTTTCCAACATTTAATATTTACTTTGCAACCTTCTCTGTGTGCACATAATAACTTCACGATGCTGCATGGAACATTAGAGGAGCCAAAATGGAACAAGGGATTTAAAATATATTTAATTAATTAGACAAAACAGCAGCAACAAAAAAACACACAAAAAAAACCACACGGTGAGTCTTAAGGTTTTGGATGTGACGTACCTTTTCACCTGAGATTAGATTTCTTTGTAAAAGAGCAGAAGATGAGTGAGACCAAGTAGCACTTAGAAAGGCTTAAAGCAACTCAGTGTGACTGAGAAAGACATAGAACTTTGTACAAACATACATAAGTGACATATGTATAGGGCTGGGCATCATTTGAAGCTTTTTGATACTGGTGCCTATTCAATACCCAATATTTTCCTACAAACACCTGCCTGATTTTTCAAAATTCAGGCAATGTCTGATCAGAGAATAATTAATGACAATGAGCAAGCATTCTGTGCCAAAATTCAATATGGACACCATCATATCTACACTCAGAGTGTACTGAGGTTCGATACCCAGCCCTTCATACAACACATATTTTGACTTGTCTATCAAAAGAAACCAGAACCACAGCGTAAACTAAAATGATTGTTTAAGTGTTCCAATGCAGTCCGCCAAATTGTACAGTGTAAGGCAACTACAAAAAGGAAAAATAGTGCTTTATTTTGTTTCAACAAAGTCGCCATTTCGTCCGGTTCAGACAAGGTTGTCAAAAAGGCAACATTGTCATTGCAAAAGAAATATCACACTTGCCTCAGCCTTGTAATGAGAGCAGTTACACACTGTCACTGACAGAGTACTCTAGTCAGTGTTAATGATAAGTACAGACTGTAACACATGCACTACTATCTACTGACTGTAATTTGTAGGGAAACTAAAAAGGGTTTGGGTTAGGGTCTTCTAATTCTTATTCCTTCTCCAAGTAAAGCTTTAATATGGGATGATATTACAGGCTATTTAAAAGCATTAATCTGCTAGGAACATATGCTACACTTGCTCTAAATTGAGAGGTTAATTAAGGATTCTATAAACATGGTCCTACACCACTAAATGTGCAGAAAGGGATCTTCTAATTTAGTGGAGTGGCCAGATCTTACAGTACAGTACAGAGTGTGATGCCACCAACCACTGGTGCAAAATAAAAATGACGAGCCAAGACAACTCGTAGCTGTCAGTCAGTAAAGGATTCTTCACACAGGCTGTAATTCTGACTCTATACTTACCCACACTAAAAAGGGAAGTGCAAAAGTCAATACCATTAATATGTCCCCACTCAATTTAATAATTTAGTAACAATTGTTCCAACTTTCTCTAAAATGGAAATAAAACAGCACGTTATGATATCAACACAAAATCACAACTGGTACCATTAAAAAAAGACTAACGATGTGTAAGTCTGCATGGAAGCCTCCACTCGTGTCTACAGAGTGGAGTAAAAGGCAAGTCTGTTGTGTTTCCTGATAGGTTTCTTATCTGAGTGACATTTTAATTGGTAAAGCAAGATCTCAGATAGATGACACAGGCATGGTGAGCATGTCACATAACAGTGCAAGTGTTAAATATCCAGATAGTCTTCATATTGAGATCCTCGTTGTCTCAAGCTGAATATCAGACATGTACACAACCATCAGTGATTATGCGTTGATACTGTACAGCGCTGCACATTTGCACTACAATTGCACCACAGTTAAGACTCAGTAAAACATCTTGTAACTGTTAGTAAGCAAGGAGTGACTTTTATCTTCACACAAGTTGTGCGAGTCGTGCTAGCAGAGAGCATTACTGATTTGTTTTTGTTTGTGTGTGCATGTGCAAGGCAAGGAGTGTGAACTTTTCCATGTTGCAAACAAGCAGCAAATATAAGGCTTTCTTCATATATCAGGCTTATCAAGTCAAGGCTTAAGAGGAGAAAATCTGTACGTCAGCGTCCATTTTAAGGTGGATTCTCCTCTGAAGAAAACTGTTTGATGCTTACTTTGTGGAGACAATTCTCAAACTAAATTCAGCAGGATATATTTGAACGCACAATGTATTAAAGATTCCCATGACACTACTACTGTATGTGCGTTGTACATTTATCCATCCCCATTTCCAACAGAGCTTTTTCCATCCAGAGAGTGCAAAACACCACATCATGTGACACCAAACCTTTCAGAATCAAATCTGTTGTAATGTTGGAGGCTCGTTCATATCATTTCCTTTCAAGTGAGAATGTCTTTCGCATCATTGCAATGTGATGTGCCATATGCATTGCTACTTCTGCAGGACGTTTCTCTGATAGAAACATTTCATCAGTGAATCAGAGGTGCATCACAAGCTCACGCTGTAGTTCAACAACCAATAACCACGTCTGATTGGCTTATCCCAGTCTTAGAACTCTGAACAGTTTGCAGTGACACAGACTGTAATTTAAGAGTTAGATCTATCTATCCTAGAACTATATCAGACTGTTGAACTATCAGTCTATCTCAGTGGCTACCCACAGGTAAGTGTGTGTGTGTGCGTGTCCGTCAGCACCAGGGTTCACGCTGGGCTCTGCCTCGGGCCAGACTGTCTGCCCGCTGCCAGGCGCTATTCATCAGGGCGAGGGCCTCACCACAACGCTTCTGCACAGACGGATCCGACACGTCTCTGTGGGGAAGGTCGACCTGTGTATAGCAACGACATACATGAGGGTTCAACCAGATGGGTGGCCAGTGGCAGTAGTTGTTGGATTAAAGATCTTGAATGCTTATATTTTGGGACAGCAAGTATTGCAACATTACTGATTTCTTTCCCTTAAAATCCCTCATAATGACAGTTTCCCTTCCCACCTGGTAAATGGCCTTCCATGTGTTGTCTAATGCCTCCAGCAGTCGATCTCTCTCTTCATACCCGCTGAAGTACAAGACCCATGGAGGAAGGAAGTGGGTCCGATCTGCCGCAAACTCCTACAGAGGCAGAAAGTCGGAAAAATCCAAGAGTGAAGGCTTACATTAAAGGTCCTAAACATAAGACAATCATACCAGCACAAAACCTTTACATACACATGCCCTCTTTCTACCAAATTAGCTCTGGTTCTTGAACCGGTTCTTGGAACCTTGGTGCTATCTAGAGACCCACCACCAGTTTTGAGCGGAGTTATGGATTAGGAAGCCATATTTCTAAAGCTGTAACTAACGGATGAGTTACATTCTGTAATGTCATACTATTCTCATCTCATTTGAGATTGTTCATTAGTAAAAATTATACCTCACAACTGATTTGTAACAAAGCAAAACAGAAAATGTTATGGTGGAAGGTACTTCATGACAAAAATGTAACTAGTTTAACTAAACTAGATCTCAAGAATTTGGGGAGACACCTGACCTCTTTAGCTGAATGCTACTAATACCCAAGTAAGTCAGTACAGTGTGTTTGGTAAACACCCAAACTGTGGCATGATGTATAAGGTCTGTCTTGTATGCTAATGAGGACTGGGTCTCTTTTTAGACTGGAAATACTTTATTTACATTAGGGTACCGTGGAGGAGCTGGTGCTTTCTTACATTTTAAAATCATTCCGTTTCATTAACTCAGCACTTAGATTAATCAGAAAACACTTGTGATGTTTCACATCTATTTTTCAAACATCACAAATTGTATTTTTAAATGTTAATAAGTGTGCATACTCTGAGCAAAAGTACATTTCTAAAAACTTAACATAGCTTAATTCCGTAGTTAACACATTTAAAACTGTGGCCATACAGATCACACATGATGAATACATTAATTAATTAATTAATTAAAGTCTAATATAAAACCATATACTGGACCAACACCAAGAGAAGTTAAACAGATGGTCACTCACAATGACACAGTACTCCTTGTCGGCCTCCAGGCTGACAGCAGTGACATCAGAGATATCAGTGCTGCCCAGCGAACGGAAGAAGCTGGTCTGACAGTCCTGATGGCAAGTTAGCAGCTTCCTGTCTGTCATCACCAGACAACATGGGATACATGGGGTGGGGGCCACACCCTGAGGGATGACCTGCAGGTAAGGCGGTTATAGATTATACCTTGTTTACATAAAGAGGGCATACACTAATCCATACTGACATTTTGCATTAAGAGAATGTGTGCCTCTTGCATACAATGAACACCAGCAGCTGTTGGAACAAAGTCCTAATGAACATTTTCAGGCTGTACAGCCAGCTCAGTGCAAGCCTGCAGGGATTATTTGTAAAGGTGTGTTAAGTTCTGTTTTTTGTGTGCATGTGTATGTGTTGTTGTTTTATTATTTTATCTTACTATAATGTAATTTTTGTTATTAGTTATTAATGCGTAACTCAAATTTCAATAAACATTTTATGGAAAAAAAGGTGCATTTATGTATGATCACTTCTTGTTGCTGTGAGAAAAGTCAATCCAACTTAGCTAATGAGTTTATCTGCTTAAATTAAAATTAAACGCAACAATGTGTGGGATATCACAATGAGGGCTTTTTGTGATAGTTAGGGTTGCAACTAACGAATATTTTCATTAGATTAATCTGCCCATTATTTTCTCAATTAATCAATTAATCATTTTGTCTATAAAATGTTAGAAAATAGTGAAAAATGCCCTGTGTAATTTCCCAGAGCCCAAGGCGACGTCTTCAAATGTCATGTTTTGTTCGACCAACAGTCAAAAAATCCAAAGCTATTCAGTTTACAATCATGTATGACAAAGAAAAACATAGAATTCTCACATTTAAGAAGCATGAAACCAGCAAATGTTTGGCTTTGATGCTTATTCAACTACCAAAATAGTTGCCGATTAATTTTCTGTCGATCAAATAATTGATTTATCGACTAATCGTTACAGCTCTAGTGATAGTATCACAAGAACAAGTGCTCTGTTTGTTCTAGTTCAGCATATCTGAATTATTTTTGTTTGAGGTTAATGTACATTGACAGTATTGACAGTTCATGTGACTGATAGGTGCATAGTCTTACAGCATGTACATACAGTACACAGTTGAATAGTTTTAAGTTTGAAGATGTTTTTATGGACTGTGTTAACCTTGTACTAATAAACTAATATTATTGTCCCCCTGCACATATTAAAACGTTGAGATAAATGCGATATTAAAAAACAAATGTTTGCTAAACACATGGTGTGTGGATCATACAACTCCTTACCCCTTTGGAGACGGACTGGCAGAGCAGCAGCATCCAGTCAGCCATGTCCTGCTCGTTGTTGGCACTGAGCTCCAGTGAAGGCCGCTCTGTCAGGACGACTTGGAAGGCATGGGGACGCTCTGTGCTGTTTGAGCGACGGCAGCCTCCACAGTGCTCTCCTCTGTTGAGAAATAATAGGAAACAAAGAGCACGAAAATGTATAAGTGAACATTTCACTGCTTTTGAACAGTAAAGGTTAACCTTCTCCAGTCTAATAGGCCTTTGTCACTTAAGACATTTTGTCACAGTAGGAAAAACACAGGAGTAAATTAGAAAATGAATGATGGCTGAATTCCATTTAGCTGCTTCAGTTTCAGGGTCCCGTGCTGTGTCTCAATTCGGATACTTCCGTTAGTACACTTACATGCAGTATACTGTGTACACTATGTACTGACTTGTGTAGTGCGTTAATTTTGACAGGGTAGTGTCGTCTCAAATGGAATACTGCTGTTGTGCACTTATCAGAAATGACGATCGCAACCTTTGACCGTGTCTTCTTCTTCTTCTTCTTAATGGCGGATTGCAACCAGGCAGAGCATTATCGCCAACATTTGACCGTGATTGCTGCACGCCGAAATATTTGCCAGCTTGTTTGCTCACTTGACTTCAATTCAATTATATTAAAAATGAATAAAAATTGAACATGCTTTTACTTTTAGCCGTAACAATCGCAACCGTGGCCGCCATTTTCATACATTGGTGGTCCCTCCCCTTCCGCTACGTAGCCAAGATGGCGACCGTTGAGGGTGAGAAGTGTTCAGCGTTCCACACTCAACTTTCTGACTGTTATGAGTACATCACCTGGGTACTCATAGTACACTGCATTTTGCCATACTTGTCAGTGTGAACGCACTTATGCACTCAAAATATTAAGTGCAAGTATGGAAGTACGTGATTTGAGACACAGCACTGGTATTGTGCATGTTGGTTCACTGTCACGGCTTACTGGGACACTGATCGGAATGCCTTTCCTACTATGACAAGTCAAAGGCTTTGTTCAGACTGCAGGCAAATCAGATTTGTTTCTCAAATCAGATCTTTAAGACAGACTGTCGCACTGTTATTTGCAAGTGATCAGATCGGATTTGTGTGTCCAGACATAACCAACCTATCTGCATGGGTTGCTGTGGTAACGACGTAGGCGTCACTAACTACGTACGCTGGTGACGCGGCTTTCCAACGCGGAAGCATGAGAAATGGAGATCCATCATCTCGCCCACCAAACAATCGCACTGTCATGTCGCGGTGCAGAACTCCTCCGTCGCTGAGTTTGTCTGGTGTAAAGGTATACAGCTGATCTGATGCACTTCCATCACTCTGGATTTGATGTCGTCCTTGTGTGTCGCATTGCGAGTAACGCAGAAGACACTTTAAAATCCTACTTGAGCGCTCGGACTGAGACGCATCTGTAGAAATCCGATAGTAATCACATTTCAAACCACCTCCAAATGTGGCTTGGATCGTATTTCATGTGGTTTTTTGCTGTCCAGACTTTCTTAAATCAATCAGGATACAATCTGAATATGCTAAAAAATTGATTTGGGCTGGCAGTCTGAACAAGGCCAAAATGTCTGCTGTGAAAAAGGACCATCTTTCAGCCAGTTGAAGCTCACCCCATAGTGACTGACAGCAGAGGTGTCACATCAGTTCTTTCTGCATACAGGTACAGAATCCCATTGCTGCAAGAAAAGAGGACAACCATTTATATTCACCTAATCAGAAGCTTGTTATTATATTACATGAATATTATATTTTTAATATATATTTAATACATTATACGCTTTGCAGAATGCATTGATCTGTAATGATTCCAATGGCCTCTAAGGGCCACCAGTAGGTTTAGGTTAGCACAGGGTGAAAGGTGTGAAAAGCCAAAGGAAATATCACTTCCAACATGTTTTTGAAAGTGTGAATTAGGGAAGTAAATACTGGGGATTATGGTAAATGTGATTTAGATTTTTGGTACTCAACACTCAATATAGTTTTTCAGGATTACAATAAATTACAAAATGCTGCGAATATTACAATACAATGTAACATGAATGCCTATCAGAGTGTATTTGTGAAGGAAAGAGACCTTCCCCCATTGTGTATTAGGTGGGAAGGTTAATGTCAGATGTACAGTGTGTAGTATGGAACCCAGCCGATGGATATTCAAAGGAACATATTGATACCAGCGGAAAGGGGTAATGACGTGTACGAGCTGCCCATACCTGAGGACAAGGTAGCAGCTTTTCCACAGCTCTTTGCCCAGGTAGGTGGTTCCAGCCCGGTACTGCAGAGTCCCCTCCTTGGTGCTGGAAGGTACTCCAGACCTTGGCGGGCCACCCTGAGGTGACAAATTCATGTCCATAGGATCCTCCCAATGGACCAGCGAATACAGTTGGATAGACACTTCAGATACCTGGAGAAACAGGCAAGCATTAGTTTGCCACTACTTCGAAAATCAGCCAAAGAATAGGAGCTAAAAAGAACCTTAGAAGGAACATTTTGTTGTTAGTTAGTGTAAATGCAGAGGTTACAAATTATCTATCCATGGCCGATGAGAAGGTAGACATTATCAAAAGGACCATAATAGTGTTTGCATGGTTTACTTCAAATCACGTATACTTTACATTACTGCTAACCACTTTCCAAAGCATACTTTGGTGTTTTACATTTCTGAATTGTGTTCTTTTCTACCTTCCAGGCAGCCATTTCCCCCATTTACATAAGATTTGAATCAACATGTCTCTGTACGTCAACTGAAATTGTCTTACAGAGACTTGAGTTAGGTAGTTATCATAGTGAACATCATGTGTGATATTTTGTTGTCAATACTATGTTACTGTTGCATGATGATACAGTCCAAAAAGGTCTACACTGCATTACTATGCAATTTCCATATGTATACAAATACAATTAAATATATTCTCTCTTGTATTATTTTTGGCCTTGGATCTCAAAACGTATCTAGAAAATGAAATGCTAAAATGTGCATTTGTGAGTGTTACAGTTTGACGCACAGTAGCTATGACCTGTGATAACAAATTCCTTGTGTTACAGATTTTCCATAAAGTTTCTGTACTTTTACTGGAGTTAGTACAGTTGAAGGCTGGAATGCTCTGAAACGGTAAAATAAACTGTAAAGCCCTGGTTAAGACAAGATTTTGTAATTTTGTGATTAATGTTTGATTAGTTACATGTATGTCAGCTTTCTCTCTGTGAAGACCAGACCTGTGATGAAGAGCTACTACAGTATATGTGAAGTTTAACATGTCTCTACCTCACAGTGAGACTCCTGGGAGACAAACTTAGTGACAGCCAGTTTTTCCATGGTAGCATCAGTCAGAACAGAGGGGTAAGGAGGCTCACGACAACCCTTCACCATGGCTGACTTGAGAACAGACAAGAACCAGCTGCAAGTGAAGAAGAATGGATTGGATAAGGTCAGAGGAGAGACCACAGATACACACATTTGTAGTTGAGATTTTGGAGGTGTGCATCATGGCTCTTTGCACAGGGACAAAAAGGCATTTATTTGTAAAGACGGTGGGAATTAAAGGTGAGGTAGGCAGTATTTTTTTGGTGTCATTGAGCAAAAATGCCATAATAACCTTTCAGCATACTGTAATTCAAGAGGTCTGAGAGAAAACTAGACTTCTGCCCCTCCTCTTGGCTCTCTTTTCAGGCTTTAGAAAATCGAGCCCGTGATGGGAGACTTTGGCCAACCACAGGTCAATTCAAAGAGAGGGAGTTCCTATTGGCTGTTCTGCAAATGCAGATGTGCGTAGGTTTGCGCAGGTTTTGCCTACCCGAGCTTTAATGCTGGATGCTTTGAATAGTTCAGCTATCCAGTCTTTGTATCTGATCCAGCATGGAGTCGGGGTATCAAGAGAAACATGAGGCACAGATATACAGAGTCACTCACAAAGTCAGAGAGGCATCAGCTGTGTCCAACAGGAATGTTCTTCGTCTGTTGGTGCAAACCACTGTCACCGTCTGTTGGTCAAGGCCCACCTAAAGGAAAACAGCATTACAACTAATGTAGAAGACACAAAACTAACTTTGTGCTCCACTACCCCAGCTGTCACATCATGCTTGAGTCTACATGGTTCACAAATATCATGTCACTGACTCTACATGGATCACACTGAGAACCATGTAGACTGCAGATTCAACCATGATTTGACAGTTGGGGCAACAGAGTGCTGCAGGGATGACATATTTTTGTAGGCCAACCCTGAAGTTAGCATCGCCCTGGTTCCCCTGACAAAAAGCCAATGGGATTTGGATTACTGCAGAAAATAAGCTCTGTGGCAAACAAAAGTTTATGATACTTACACGTAATCTTCACAAATGAACACCACTTTTATGCTTTTTAATCTCATAGCAACCGCCATTTTTCAGAGACGTAAAAACGTCAAAATTCACGAGTGGAGTATTTACTGGCGTATTTAATGTTGCAGAACAAAAAGTGAAAATCTCTTAAGCTTGTGTTAGCCACAGACCTTATTTCAGACATCTAACCAAAAACCCATTCAAGAAACCCACTGACTTCCAGACGAGGGAACAGGAAGTGACAAAAATGCTAACTCATTTCTGGGTTTTAGGACTCATTCCTGCACCACTCTATGGTGCACTGTACAACAAAAACACACAACTCTATTAAGTCATACATGTGTTGTAACATCAAGGAACCTTTAAAAGATCCCTTAGATGACCGAAAGAAGACAACATGAATGGGTTTGTAAAAACATGTGTGTAAAATAACAGCAGCCAAAGCCACGGACAAATGAGAGAAAATAGCAAACCCTTGTTGTGCAGGACACTCACTGAAAGATAGTCCAGCTCATTATAAGAAACAGCTTCTTCTACTGTGTAGGGCTTCTCTGCTGCACCTGTGGCGGAAAACAAAAGTACAACCAAGACGTGCAGTGAGCACACGTTAATGTAATGTATTTTCATCCTACAGAATAAATTAAATGTGTTCCCCACTTCCTAGAACTGAGGTCACTAGTAGGCAGGCCGCGGTCCGGGTCCAGACCCAGATGGCATCCTATCTGGACCCAAATCTATAACAGATAAATTATTGAGAATTATTATATTTTAATGGAGCATTTCTATTTTAACCGGCGCAGCTTTTCTAGCCTTTACAGCACTGGTTTAGCAGCTTCACACAGGGGAGAGCAGAGAGACAACAGCTGGAGAAATAAGTAAGTCAGAGAAAATTAATTTCACATGGCGGACAGAGTTAACAAAAAGAAGAAAAAGGGAAACTTTTCATTATTTCATTTTCTTTTAAATTAAGAACTTTATTTTAAAATGCACGTTTTTCAAAATCTCTCTGTTATGCATTTTATTTTTAAACACAGTCCTTGTTTTACTTGAAATGAGAAAATAACATTTATTTATTATTAGAGTACTTATTATTTATCATCCCTTCAGTTCAATGTGAAAACTGACAATAAATATTGCTGAAATATTATTCAATTGTACTTTCTTTATTTGATTGGACAGTCAGTTGTTGACTACATACAGACGTTGATACAACTACTAGGCTACCTCAATATATATATGGCACTGAATCATAATGCAAGTTAGACATTATGATGTTCCAGACCTTTTCTTGAGGACATTTTCTCTAACTGGACCTCTTTGAATTTTAATTGAATACTCCTGTCCTAGAACATTGTGTAGATTACATTAGTTGTTACATTAGTTATCAAAAGGAGCTCACATAGAATAGCTTAAATGTGTGTGATTTGGTTGAAGAGATGGTGCAGAGATACTGTAGTTTGGGGGAATTTTTGTGTTTTTCCCAGAGTCAGAAACTAATAAATGCCTTAGGAAAGACCTTTTTTTATGTGTAATCTTGGCTCAATTGTTGAGTGTCTATAGGATTAAACAACAAATCCTATATCCTAATCCATGACCCAGTAGACATCCAGGAATTGAGCAAAACTAAGCAAGTAAACTAAGGGTGGGTGAGGGGGCGCCTTTTTCCTAGCTTGGTCTGAGGGGAGGCCCCCAGTCTCAGACTTTGAAAATGCCTGGTGAGGATCTTATGGAACAATTACAATGGTAGAAACTCTCAGATATGCAAGGATCTTTCAAAAAAAGGAACTCTCAGGGTTGCTAGTACAGGCTTGTTTCTATTCTAATAAATCTATTGTGACTCCCCATACCAGTTAGGTATGTCCCAACTAAAGACTTGTACTGTTCCACCCCTTATTACCAAATACAGTCAGTGCATTTGGGGTTTTAGCCACTTACCTTTCCTTAGCAGGTAGATGTAACAGTCAGTCAGCAGCAGGTAAAGGGGCTGCAGGTCCCCCTCCATATGGCCTGTACTCATTCTCACCATCTGAAAACACAAAGATAAATTCTGTCAAATGTCGGAAACCTCCATATTCATCCGTCTCAAACTCTTGTGTGCACTAGTGATGGGGTATGGCAGTTGGATAGCAGACTATGTAGACTGTTGTTTTGTAGACATACAGTCCATCAGCAGCTGTTGGTTTTCATATTATTTATCTGTCACAAATCAGTGAAATCTTTATTCACTTGATACTTGAAATAATTTGAGAAGCTAATGTGAAATTGTATTAAATCTGCATTTTTTGTTTGCACAGTGGGAAAAAGTGGGAATGTTTTTTTTAACAACTAATACCAGACATAAATGACTACAGGCTGAGTAAAAGCAGTTAAAAGGCAATTGGCAAACTGAGTCTTGCAACACTTTCACTGAGTAACAGCCTCCAGACCACTTCTTCGATGTTAAACAATACCAAAACTGGCTTAAAGACGTGATAGAGGATTACTTGTTACAGCACATTCATTCACAGTTTCTTCACATGTAACTTCTTCCAAAATGAATAAAGAATAATGAGTCCCTCTGTCTTCACCTTGAAGAGCTGCTCCTCATTCTCTCTGAATACATGAATCATGAGAAGAAGCAAGTGATTGTTATCCACCCTGAAATATGAACAATGAAGAACATTAGACACACTTTAAAACAGGATTACAACAACAAAAAACTAATTTAGTCGAAATTCCTTACTTAAACTCTGCAGGATGAGAACTTTCAGAGGGACTCAGCTTCTCCTGTAGTTGTTCTGCTTCCTCAGTAAATGTTTTCTTGTCCGTTTCCTCTCCTCCTTCTGTGTCTTCCTCCCCAGTCTTCATGTCGGGCTCCTGTCCTGCTGGCACTTTTGCCTCTCCTTCATCTTCAAGGCCACCTGAAAGAGTCTGCGGCTGGCTATGCTCTGTAGAGTCATAGTGGCCACCACCCGTGGGAGTAGAGTCTGGACTGAAGGGGGTAAAGCAGCATAAGTCTGTAGGCGCAGGAGAGGCCTGCAGGAAGGGGGCTGGGTCAGGTGGCTCGCCCCCTGAATCTTCCCGAAAGGGCTGCTGTGCAGGGGGCTCAGGGTCACAGCCTTCACTGTTTTTCTCCTCCCCCTCCTGTGGGTGCTCCCAGGCCTCCTCCCTATCCAGAGCCCCGTTGAGCCGGTCCATGACATCACGGAGGGGTTGGCCCACAGTTTCCATGGAGGTGTCCGTCATCTCTGGGAGCCGCAGGAGGCCTTCTACTCCGTCCTCATCTCCTTCCTCCACAACCTCCGATCCCACCCTGCTTCTCCTCAACTCTGGTTCAGAGTCCAGCTGAATTATAGTGCAGTTTAATGAATCCACATCCTCCGAGGCCAGGGGGCTGTTGTCCATTTCCATGTGCTCAGAGGAGACAGAGTTATGGATGCTGCTGCTGGAATCTGTGGAGCCCTTCCCTCGTCGCTTCTTGGCTGGTTTCCTTCGTCTGGCCATCCTGGAAGACCAGAGTGGTTAGCTGTGTTCTAATACAATTTGATTAACTATGCAGATATAATGTGAGCCTACCAGCCAGAAATTGAAGTAGGGCTGTGCGATATGATGATATATATCCTGTGACGATAGAAAAACGTCTATCGTTTCATATTATGCTCTATCGTTTATTTCGTTGTGTTGCAAATCACACTCTTTACGGCAATATTTTTCATCATTTGGAGGGTTCTTTCGCATGGCATAGATGCAGGCAGGAAATTTGCATGAAGGCAACACAAACAAACATGCGAGAGAGTGAACGTGACAGAATGGGGTAAATCCGAACAGGAGATGGACTCCAGCCAAGACAAAATGAGGAGCTCGTACCTAAAAGAGGGGCTAATTCTGTCGCATGGATGTGGTTTGGGTAAAAAAGGTCTGACACGGACCAGAAAACAGTAACATTACTTTGCAAATTCTGCTGCAGGCCGGTCCCCACAACAGACTCAAACAGCACTAAGCTCTTTTACCACCTACGCAAGAATCGTGTCAAACAGGATGGAGAAAGTCTACGGATGAAAGCCACAACAGTACAGTCAAGTGCTCAAAACAAACCCCAGACTCAGGCATTGCAAAAGGTTTTTGCCCGCAGCACAAAGTTTCTAAATAAGGAGAAAGATAATCAAATATGAGTAAGTAACGTATATTTGTTTTGTATATAATTCAAAATGTAATAAGAAATAGGCTTTCCTTGTGGTCATGAAAATGTGCTATATATATGTATCATTATCTGGATATGAAATGACCTATATTGCACAGCCCTAAACTGAAGCTGTAGCTACTGTACCTGATGACCTCCAGCTCATTGCAGGTGCTCTCCGTGTCATCTCCAGTGGTGGTGTTGTTGTGGCGGCTGGCCACATGAACTGGCGTGACGTCGGCTGAGGTGTTGGTGGTGTTGGTGTCCGAGTCCTCGTTGAAGGGGTTGTATCTGAACGTGGGGCTGTGTGGAGAAACACGAGTCGCCACCTTCACCTTGACAGTGCCGGCAGACAGGACCACTGTGTCGCTGATGACTGTCTGGGGATCAGAGCCACTGGATCGCGGGCAGCTGGCCTGGTCAGTCAGGTCACCCTCTACCGTGAAAAGCAACACCAAGAGTTAATATAAAAGTAGCAGTCACTCACATTTAGTTCTAGTTTAGTTTAGTTCACACACACACACAACATGAGAAATACACAGAATTTGTGGCACTGTCTTGCTGGTAAGTTGAGTGATAAACATGGAAATCAGAAGGTTTTACCACAGAAAGTAATTTAGACTAGAGTTGTTTCTATTCATACACATTCTGGGTGGTTTTTTTTTTGTTTGTTTACGTTTTCATCACCAATGGAAAGTTGACCAAAAAAAGACAATTTCACAACATTGTGTATTTCTTCATCGGCATTGCACACAAACAAATGTTAGGGGCTGCAGAGTTCTTTGTAGTTCTTTGGCAGGGTCAAAGAGGCACAGAACGCGATGCGCAAGACATCAAGTACACAGGCAGCAGCTTACTTTGCAGTGGCACAGGCCTAGGTCAGGCAGGCAATAGTTCTGCAGCTAGAGATGGGCCATACTAAACAAATATTTCAATAATATAAATTGCAGGAATCAGCATTTGTTGAACTTATTGGGATTCATTAGTGGACTGACCAAGCTATGGCATAGAGCAAATCACTAGAGAGCTTCTAATATCATTTGTTTCCACTAACTACTTTTATTAACAGCTATGTGTTCATCAAAGCAAAAAGCAGTTTTGACGATTTAGCATTACATTTGTGCATGACAGAAACCAAAGAGTGTCTCAGCCCTGATTCAAGCAAAGAATATATGTGACAAATTTATTTTGCTCAGAATTTCATTTTAACTATTGTGTTTTGACCCCATGACAAATATGCAAATTAAATTAAGACTATGAAATTAAT
Organism: Macquaria ambigua; assembly: GCA_008360985.2. Classification (NCBI taxonomy): domain Eukaryota; kingdom Metazoa; phylum Chordata; class Actinopteri; order Centrarchiformes; family Percichthyidae; genus Macquaria; species Macquaria ambigua. The sequence continues at coordinate 280,837 of VMKM01000365.1, forward strand.
AGTCAACCATGAGACAACAGACATATGCATATAGCAGCTTACTGCAAACAGATGCTGTGGTAATACACAGCAATCTGCACTCTGACCTTTAGCAGCTATTCTTGATTGTTACCTCACACTACAGTCGAGCTGAACCTAGGCCAGTGCCACATATCACACAGGAAGAGAAGACATTACAAAAAAAAAAACATACACCAGACAAACAGACAACACAGGGTAATGGAGACAGACCGGACGGGGTGAGTACCAGTTATATCAGGCATTTATCTTGCTGTGGTAAATAATAAAGGCAGAGTGCGCGCATTGGGATCATTCCCCAGATGAGTAACACATGCAGAACATGACAGATAACAGCTCCATGTACCCACCCAACACTGAATTCCCTAGTGAAAGAGCTGCGCTTCTTCCCAAACTTACCAGTCAACTTATTGTGATGATGACACTTTGTATTTCTGTTCATTTACTTGTTTGTTAAGTCAACTCATAAAATTGTTATTAAGAAAAGCTTTATTAAAAATGTGTGTGCACTGTCACATTTAACTGGAAATGAAATGTGTGACAGATTGACCTTGGATCAAGCCTGTTTTCATGTCCTCCGATCAGCGTTTTTTTGCACCAGCTAGCTATATTTTACATATTAACATGTCTAATCACTGGCTAGAGTACCCAGCATGCATTAAGCACAAACTTTGGGATGACCATGCCAGATAGGAGGGAGGGAGGGACGGACAGAAAGGCAGGAAGGGGAGGGGTTGACCAATGTCCCACCTTCCCAGTCTGCACTTGGCAATGACTGCAACACAGGGAAGATGTCACCGAAATCATAATCTAAAAAAAGGAGGGATAACATTCAACATTAGAGAGAGGTGGAGTAGAGACAGGAGAGAGGAGATGGAGACAATGGCAGAGAAACAGAAAAATAACATGACATGGTATACGAAATAACAGAATTGATGGGGAAAAATAGACATGTGGGAACTAAAATGGGGAAACTGACTAAGTATTTTGTGGAGAGCGATGGGGAAAGCATTCACCGAGCGCTGCAATCTCCCCAATGAGAACATTCTTTAACCATCAGCCTCTGCACGCCAAGTGATCCATTTGATAAAATGCACTTTTGTATCCGTGAGTCACAGCATGCCATTAGCTTGAAATCACTGGATGAATTTGCGCCAAAGCATATGAGTGTGTACTTGCACTCCAGTGGGGTGTGATCAAATCATACATTTAAAATTAAAGGCTGCCATTCAGTAAGAGAGTCACATCGTAATTAGTCCATATAATAATAAGTGTCCAGATTAGAGGCATTTCAAGACACAGCAGCACTTAGAACTGACACTAGATATTTGATGGGGCTAATTTAAAGGGGAGAAACACTGACTGGCCAATAATGACTCAGAATTAAAGGCCAGTATGGGTGTGTGTTCCTCTTCTAAAATTAGACTTGTTATATCTAACTTTATCACTGGTGATAAAGTTAGATATAACCAGTGCTGCTTGCTAGGGATGTCCCGAGACAACTGAGGCTGATCCAGGCATATTTTAATCAATCGGTATCGGCTAAAATAAAGCAGATCAAAATCCTTTCATTTCTTTACTGAACTCTACTGTACTTTGTCCTCGACAGCCGGCTAGTGTTGTAGCATGCTGCTCTCCTTAATGACAGCCAGGCTCTACACTGCAAGCATTTCGTTTCATATGCGAGTGGAAACTAGAGTGTGCAAATGTGAAAAATTATTATAATCAAATTATATTAGAATCACTCTGTAACACCACTGTACAACTGTGAAAAGACTACGTTTCTGTAGTCCCAACAACTCCAACAGGGTGATCCGTCTTCTCTCTGGCTGATCGATAAACTTTTATTCATATCAATAATTTAAGCTTATCAACTTTATATGGACCTTCAGTATATGTATCAAGTAGCTCATGAAAAATAAGTTGTGCCACATTTAGAAGGCTACACATGTTATTTCAATGTGTCAGACACATATTTAATCAACATTTAGGTAAATTTAAGTATCTGATCGGACTCTGTATCGGCAGACACCCAATATTAAAGAACCTCCCTACGGCTTACCTTCACTGGAGGGGGCTATGGCACTGTCATCCCACTCCAGGTTGGTGGAGGTGAGGGAGGTGAAGGAGTGCAGGGACAAGCTGTCTGAGCTGGGCAGCCTTTCCTCAAAGTCCAGCAGGTTCTGGGGTTTGTAGTATTCTGGCATGTAGGGGGCCACGTCCAGATAGGGCACATCCTGAACCAGCAGGACCCAACAGAAACATTACAGATATGCTGCTAACATTTAAGGCCTTTACGCACCGGGGGATTTTTTTCGTGCGATGAATTCACACGTCAATGTATTTTTTTTAACTGTTGTTTTTGTCATGAGTACTTTCACACAGAACGTGAATGTTACGCATTTTCGTGTTGTTTATTCGTCACGTCCCCGGTGTGTAAAGGCCTTTAGGAGCTGAATTTCTATTGGCATTGTAAAGAAATATATGCTAACCAGCTCCAGATCAAAGCGTATGAACTCCAGGCCGGACACCAGGGTGAGGAAGAGCGTGAGGTGGTCATGACTGCAGACCAGTGCGTTCCTAGTGGAGAAGAAAATCAGTTAGCTTTACACATTTACTTACCACAATGCAATACAACTTTGAATTGTTATATTGCATCAATTGGTGAATTCAGATCAGGGTTTCTGGATGACATACTTGAAATAATACTTCTGCAGTAATCCTTGGTTCTCCTGGAAGAGGCGCAGATAGCTCTCTAAAGAGCTCTCACTCAGTGCCAGGTATAACCATGCACGGCCTACACAGAAAAGAGAAGAGTTTGTTTCTATGCATATAACCCATTGAATGATGAATGATGCTTTACCCCCCCAAGTGCTGTATGTGTGAGTGTGTTTGACAGTGTGACAGAGATGTCTCACTTCGACCAAGGTTGGTTGCTATGTGCTGAAGCTCATCTATCTGACGGACAGCCTCTCTCCTGGTGAAGTGAAGGACCAGCACCCAGTAACCCGAAGAGATGTCCTGCAGCCTGCAATGTAGAAAACAGTCAATAATAACACATGCATGAGGCCAAAAGGGGCCACACCTAGATCAATTATTTGTGTCTTGAGTCTAAAAGTTGTCAAAATTGCCCAAAAACTACATATGCCGAAAATACAAGAATAAGACAATTCATAACAGGAATGTTTGCACACTATTTGCACTATGCACCTTTCCTCTTTCAACTGTGCAATTTACTTCCAGTAGGCCTCTTACCCATACAACAGAGCATGGTCCAGGTGTTCACAGAGGCGCTGCAGGACCCGGTCGTGATTTCGGATAGCTGGAGTCTCATCTTCGCAGGCTGCAAAGTAACTCTGCAACTGTAGAGAGAGACATGGTTTCTTTCTGTGCTGTTTGTTTTGCTGGGGAGAGGGAAATGTTAACTCCAATGCCAGTTACAACGTTGCTACTATTTCTCAAGAACTAATTGTATTTGAGAAATTATCATAAAGGACAACAGACCTTTAAAATTATACTAAATAAAAAAATATATATATATATATATATATATATATATATATATATATATATATATATATATATATATAAAATATTTATTTTCTTAATTTATTTTCTTAATAGTTAGGTTGGATTCAGTAGGACTGGCTGGCTTAGGTGCATGGATCTGGAAAGGAATGTTTAAAACTGTTCAGCCAATTTGGCACGTTGAATTGCTCTCGGAGGAAATTGGCGAAAGAGCTTTCAAAAGCATACAAAACTGGCAATTATTAAACTGCTTTAATGCAAATAAGCCAAGCCAATGGAGTTCTGTTTTGGCCCTAATGGATTTCTAACCTGTTAATCAAATCATTTCATGGTTCTGGCTCTGTACTCCAGCACTCTGGACATGTTATATAGTCTATAGTCTATATAAGTCTGCTTAATGGTGTTTATATCAACATGGGGTGATTGCTGTAGGAATTGTAGTATTTTATAGAGGAGGATAAAGATCCTACAGTGCAACATACAGTCAAAGCAACCAAGGAATTTAGTGCCAAGCAGTGGAATGTTCCTGACCTAAATCCAACTGAGTATGCGTTTTACTGCTGTGATTCCAGTGTGCGGGTGCTCCTTGTATTGCAGTTTTACAGCTGAAAACCAGACTGACGGCAAGAAACCCATGAAACAGGAAGTTAAGTGAAGCAGGCTGCAGCACAGGTCTGACAGAGAATCTCCAGGGAAGATACCAGGCAGCTCTACTGAAAGGTACCAGCTGCATGCAGATGATGCTAAGTGTTTCATTGAGGTCCACAATCCTACAGTGTCCTTATTTAACCTAATCCTAATACAGAGTATTGGGACCCTGAGGCATGACCAACCCAAGTGTAGGTCTGAGTAGCTTTGAGTATTGTGACCCAAAGAAAGAGAATTTGTATCCTGTGATTGATCTCCACATGACTGAGCAATGTTTGTCGGAGGTAAACACTATACAATTTCTTGGAAGCTTGAGACATACCATTTCATAAGCACTTTCACTGTCCTTATGCAGTCATAAAAATAAAAAAAGATAAACTGGGTAAGTGGACTAATAGAACTTATTAGACAAATGTGGATAAGGGAAGTAAGACAGTACTGGGCTCATTGCATTAAACACACTAAGATGGGGCTTTCTAATGCAAGCTGGTGGACTCCTAATGGGAAATAACTGAGACAGACACAGATGAGACAGCCCATACAAAATAAAAACTCACATGCACAATGCTGTCTGTCAGGTTATGAGAAAGGTAGTTTCACAACACCAGGCATAGCAGGAACAAAAAAAATCTTAAATATTTCACAACCTAAACGGAAATAAGGAGCAAAGATCTATTGGCTAACCCTTATGTTGCAAATGTGTGTTCGCCTTATGGTATGGAAGTGTGTTTACAACACATGCGGCATTGAGCAAACACAGGGGTTTGGTGCCACTATTGCTCACCATAGTTAAAAAGAGAAAATAGAAAATGACAACCGGTAGCTGCAGCTGTAAAACATAAAGGTGAATTGACTAACTGTAGGGAATAGTTAATACGTTATTTGATTATATCAGTAAGGGCAAGGCCTTTCCATGACAGTGAGCTGGTAATGTCCCTCCGACTTGAAAGTTGCCCTCTCTGGCAAAAAGATGACCTAACGTTAGCTACAATAACTCAAGCATGTGAAAATACTTGAATTCTGTGACAATATTTAAGTATGGTGACCAACCAGACAGCGCTTACCTTCTTGACAGACAGGGAAATGTTTTCCAATATGCGATCCTTTACTTTCAGTTGATCCATCACTGGTCTGTCTGTTGGCAGCTTACAGCAGTCTGTCAGCTGACTCCCAAAGCAGAGATCTTGTTTTGCTAAAGCTAACACCGCCCGCCTTAGCTAGCTAGCTAACATTATCTTGCCCTCCAATGCGTTTGGCTGCCAAACTAACGATACAGCTTTGTCTGTCAATTGTACACATTGAATTTGACAGCATCGCTAGTTCATAACCATCATGTTAATGCCTAGCAAGCAGCGTGATCAACCTCTGCCAACGGATCCGGTTAGCCAAGTAATGTTTGCCTAGCTTCGCGTTAGCTGTAGCCACTTGACTTTTTTCCTAGACTGGAGGTGGCTAGCGAGTTTTACAGTCCAACCATTGATAACTTTTAGCAGAAATTTTGCTCATCATACTCTCCGTCTCATCACTCTAGTTAGCTATTGTGAACTACTATAAATTACGTTTTCGCGTATTTGCCTGTATAAGCTAGCTAATTACATTACAGTCACGGATGCTCAGGTTACTTTTTGTGCTACTAACCTAACTGTTCTGAGTCTGAACTCCTACAGTCAGTGGGTTACGTCACCACTACCCTCAATACGCTTTAGTAATGCGTTGGGGGACTATGACTGAACGACGTTCAAATGTTTAACAAATAAGTGTTATTTTGCTCGGCCTTGTGTAAAAACGCAATACATCAAGAAATATGACTTGATTTTGAATGATCAGAACTAACTCTTGAATTCGGCGCACGTGCAAGCCTGAACCTACTCATAAATAAATCTGATTTTGAATTAGTTCACACTGTCTTCATTCAGAATGACTGAATGCACCTTGACGGATCATGTTGAGCAGGCTAAAGCCGCGTTTATATAAGGTGGACTTTTCATTGACACTGCAAGGTGGATAAGGCTTATCAAAGTTTATCAAAACTCGTGAAAGGTCTTAGTTAAGTCATGTTATATGAGATATGCACGTTTCGCCTTTGCAAAGCAGCTGCAAATTTAATGGCCGCTTTTTAAAACTGAGTTTGGCGTGAGTACTCTCCATAACAACTTCGTTTCCAGGACAGTACGTCACTACAACCAACACAGCGTGTAGTATTATTAAGTAAAACACCATCTACCATTAGGTCCAGGAGACAGATTTCTATGCAGCATGTAAATCACAGAGCACAATTATGTCATATCACAGAAAGGACAGGAATTTCTATTGAGTGGAATGTCAATATTTTATTGTTAAGATGACTCCAACTTTTTTGGAAACACAAGTCTTATCAAATACATACAAACAGTTGGCATACTCAGTGCATGTAGTTACCACAATAACCTTTCCTGATTGAGAAAATGTGGGTCAAATTTTAATAAGGATTTCTTTCAGGTTCCAAGGCAAGTACTCTACTTAGAAAGCAACTTTATACAAATGCTGACTGACTTTATAACATTTACAGGCCTTTGAGTGATTTCAAAGTACAAAAAAAAAACCACTGCATTGCATTACAGTCAGCACCACCTTTGGCCTCCAGACCCCGATTAGATGAGTGCCCCAATAACCGAACAGAAACTGTTTATTTACGAAGGACTACAGTCCAAGTCCCTGTGTGAAGATTCAAGCCATCAAGACATTCAATTTGAACTCTTCACACCACAAGTTCAATTCAATAATCTTGTCATCTCTTCCCCGTTGTTTCTCTGCATTAGTCTGACTTCTCCTTCTCTTTCATGTGCAGGAAGACTATGCTGAAGACAAAGAGTCCCGCCATCATGGAGAAGACGCTGGCATAGTATGGGTAGGCTGAGGGGATGAAGCGCTCGTACTGAGTGTGCTGCAGGGGTCGGACTGATACCTGATGAAGAAACAAAATAGTAGTAGAAGTTAGCCTGCCATACATTAGAGCATGGTTGTTAAATGCATTATAAGTAAGAGGAACCTCTTCCAAGCCACAGTACTAAACCTTTAAATAATGCACTAAGGTTTTGGGAGATTGTACTACTGGTACTTCATGGAATACCTCATTAGATATTGCGGTCAATATTTTTTCACCCATTTCCATTAATTAACAAAGGCAAATGGTCTCTAAATAATTCCAGCTCTAGTATTTCCGTCCTTATATTTGTCACTTTCCATGCATGGAGATCTCCATACAGCAACCATACCAGTATTTTGATTAGGGTCTGCCCAAGTGAATTAACTGATTAACTTGCCTGAGTGGAGGAGTAGAGGTGTGTGTATCCCAGTCGATTGTAGTCCACCTTGAACTGGAAGACTCCGTACACATCAGGCAGCTTGAACTGGACGCTGTATTTACCTCCTAGAAGAAAGACAACACAGCATTTATAGTGGATACATTTAGTACATTTAGGTTGTAAGCCATTAATTAAAATGGATTAATTAGTACTGTATATGTTTTGTAACCACAGCAACATACCATTTTTCTTGAGGTAAGTCCTGACGAAGGGGTCTATCCTCACAAACTCCAGCTGAATATCATCTCCATCGAAGGGAACCCAGCGGCCCTCGGACAACATCTCAATGACAATGCTGTACTCCTGTGCGGGAAAGTTTTACACTGACTGAGATATGCATGTAAAAATACACAGCCGCTCATTCAGGCTAAGACAAACATCTTCACAGTGATGATTGTTCACATCAGTCACTTAAACTCACCACAAGGTCGGTGATTGTGTATGCTGCAGGGGGAGTGGTCTCTCCAACAGGATGATGGGTAACCGCTCCCACTCTGAGGACTCCGGCCTCCTTGAACACCCACCTAGACAGAGCCTCGGCCAGCTCCATGTTCCCTGTCTGCTCGTGCCTAATAAAGACGGCAAGAAGATGAGTGTGTCAACCACAGGAGACTTGAGAACCGGACAGTAATGAATTTCTATGAAAATAAAAGTGCAATTTAGTCCAATGAGAGTCATCCACCTCTGATAGGATGCAGTTTGTTTCATTACAGAATTTACAGTAGAATTGATCAATATTTTACTGTTTGTCAGTAGGAGGATAAGAATAAATGTATACACACTACACTTCTTTTTTTAAATACTGCTAATTAGCAAAAGAGTTGGCCAAATCCTCTATATCAACCATGACTGCACTAATAAATTCTCAACAGTTGTTACAATCTTACACATTACATGTTAACTACGCAACCTCCTTCTACTAATTAGTTTAATGAGTGACAAAAAGTAAAGTATGCACAACTGGGGACATTTCTCACCAGAGAGAAGTGTTTTACAATGTGCAGAGCTGCAAGCTTAAGGCAACCTTCAGGGGCTTTTAAGAGACTGAATTGTAAGCATCTCAAGACTCTAAGGACTTGCAAACGCCTGCATTAAACATGGATTGAGTAGTAACAGAACATCTGAAAGCAACAATGATGTCTAGGGCTGCCCCCTAATAGTCTACCAAAACATTAGTCGATGAGAAGAGTCTTAGTCGAGCAAGTTTTCATTGGTCGGTTGGTCGGTTAGTCAGCCCCCCCCCCCCCAAAAAAAAACACCTCAAACTCCATTTGGGAGCTGCGGCTTGTCGCTGGGGCCGGGACGAAAGTATAAAACGCAGCCTTTGAAGGATGTGGGCCCAGAATTGAGACACAGCTGCCGTGAAGTCCACATAAAGTACATCCCGTCATTGAGTCCGCAGCCGAAAATCAACCCAATCCAATCAGGAAGTATCAGTGAAGGTTTGATTCATCATGCTAGCCGATCTTTGGTGCTAGCCAAGGTAAAGTTGACGGAGACAGGGGAGGGACGATGTTATACTGTCTTGAAATAAATGAACAAAATGTTCAGTCTCCTTGCTGGTTGTTCGACACATTCAGAATCATTACCTGTTAGCATCGTGTTAACAGGTGACTCGCTTCGTACGTGCACTTGTAATATATATTTAAATCATTAAATTAATATCATAAACGTGCGTTGACTAGTCGACTAATGGCTTGAACTAACGACTACTAGTCGACTAGAAAAATCTTTGGTCGGGGGCAGCCCTAATAATGTCACTGATGACAGTTTTGATTTTGTAACTAGAAGCTGTAATAGGATCCATGAGAGAAAAAGGAGGGATGTGAGGAACGGTGAAGGCTACCTCTGGGAGCCAGGCGTGGCCTTCTGCACAGCAGAGTTGAAGAAGGCATCACTGAAGAAGTCCAGGGAGCCGCTGAAAACCACTCTGGCGTTGTTTCTGGCCTGAAGGCCGGCAATCAGAAGGGTGTTCTTGCCAACAGCATGGGGGTACTGGAGAAAAATATAAAATATATATATAATATATATATATATATATATATATATATATATATATATATATATATATATTTTATAATAATAATCAGAAACAAAGCAAATTATGTTAAATCTGGTGTACTTAGTTTCTAGGCTATCTATGACTTCTGACGCAAAGACACTTACAAAGGTGTGTCCAAAGTTTAGTCACAGATTAAGAAAATACAATCATATTTTCATTCAGGCATCCAATAGTTAAATTCCCACCTGTCCTAATCAAGCTCAGAACACACGAGGATCATTACACTATATGGATACATTTTTTTCTGAAAAAAATGTCTCTTTTAATTAATAATCTGATGTAATTATTAGGTTCAGTGATCTTACCTGAGAGATGGGTCTGTCAGGAAAAAAGGAGTAGGAAGTAGAAGAGCCGGTAAGGATGTCCAGGACAAGAGGGTTCTCTGGATCTGCCACCATGCTGGAAGGTAGGGGGATCATGGCAATGTTAGTCAAATTTCATACGGTTTGCATTTACAGTGAGTAATGCAGTTAATCTTTGAACATTACTAAACAGGTGCAACATCAAATGTTGTCTCAATGTTGTTCATTGTTAACCTATGGAACTGCTGCTCAAAGTAATAAAGTAGTCATTTATTCAATTTCATATAGTAATTGTTTAAAATTTGTAAACAAGAACAACTAAAACAGTGAGTGAATGTCTTTGCTGCTGCTTTGGAATACCAATAGTGTGAACATACTGAATGTTAGGGTGGATAGCTCTGAGCAGCCTCCCAGATTCAGTTTATTATGGCCATTCAGTGCTACATATGGTACAGAGGAAATCTTGGTTGTTGCCATTTAAATGGTGTTCAGTTGTGCTTACCCAACACCCTTGAATAAAACGGGTTTGTTGGTGGGTTTGCCGACAATAGTTGGAGCTTTCAGCAGGTTCTCTGGATCAGCAACAATCAGGGTGTGCTGGAGACAAAAAGGACCACTTGTAAATAACAACATGAAGTGTCAGTTCTAAAGACTGGACTTGTGTAACAAACTGGGTGTGCCTGCTGTCTGAACAGAATTCTGTTTACCTCTCCGGGGTCAGACACGTCATAGTGGTGATGGTCAATGACAGCAGTCTTTTCCTCATCAAACTCGATGCCGCACTCACTGCCCAGCTCTCTCAGAGGGTCACCTGTGTAACAGGAGAAGAGCATTAATATAGGACAATATTATGGTATTTCATATAATATTACATCAAAAAGCTTTTGGAAATTAACTGACCAATATCTGAACTGGCAGCAACCAGGACGTTGCCTCCACCATCAATAAAGGATGTAATAGTCTCCACATTTATATTTCCTCCAAAGTCTGCAGATGAACAAAAAAGAAATGACATTTTAAAGATTGTTTCAACAATGTAAACACAAGCCATAAAATTGTTAAGTTGATTTTGAATTAAGAGTATGAAATATACCCTCAACTGATGGTGAAAAGATGATCAAATGGTCGTACAGGAACTGGCCATATTTGATCAGAGATAGGGAGGGATCATCAGCCGTCTTGAATGTGATGTCAAAGCCACGATCTGAAAAGGAGAGATACATTATCAGGGGCACTGAAACATTGACACACTCCTCATGCAGTAACTTGGTGGCAACACAGTAACAAAGTGGCAGTGCATGGCATTAAAGTTCCAAAGGAGTGGGAATCTCTATACTATAACTCCCTTGTCAAAATCATGTACCAGTATATGTTCTGTTTTACTCCCTATGTACAGTATAAAGTCCTCTTATTAGGATTGCTAGCCTACAGATGTTAAGTTCTACTGGCCAAATGGGGAAGTGGGTTTCCCCCACTACATAATGTACCTGCTTGCAAATCTTTTAAGCAAAATAGCTGGAGATGCATTGGCATGCCCATTTACATCAGCAGGTGAATCATTAATTCAGGATAACATGTTAACATCCTGTTAACAACCTTAAGTACGTTAAAATTAAGTTATTCTAATGTAGCCTCGATCAATTGCGTAGGGGATAATTGAATCTTTGGTTGAAGATGACTACTAAACTTACACAGCAGTGTAAGTTAACATTACGAAGCGCGTGCACTTGTCTTATTTAGTTAAAAATACGTTAAAGTGCCAGAGGCTTGAATGGAGTTTGGCGAGACCCAGCGAACATAATACAGCTAACGTTAGCATGTGCAGCATGAAGCTCAAGTCTACAAGCTCAACTCCCAAAGGCTCTGTATTCCCTGGCAGAGACCTGCTATACAGGGGGGATCTATAACAGTATAGCGAAGAGTATTTATGGATGAAAAAAGCACGAATCTCGTACTGACCTGCCAGACTGCGGAAGAAGATTGAATGGGTGTCTCTGATGTTGAGGTTGTCCAGCAGAACCAACGTTTTAGCGTCGGCCAAAGCACAATGCAACATGGAGGCTAACGAAAGAAATAACAGAACATTGTTGTCCAAAAGTCTGAACCTCCTTTGGGTCATCATTCCTGTCCGTTTTTTGGACGACGATGAAGAACCGGACCGGTTCGTCTGCATGACTGCTGTCAACGACGCCATTTTGCTGCAGAAGTCGACGTCAGCGTTAGTAGTCGACTTAACTTTGACCCCGACATCCAGCCAATCACACAGAGGAACGCGTCGCCCTGACTGCCACTCCGCCAATGGGATGAAAGCTTTATTATAAGAGTGACAATCACGGAAGATTACAAGTCTAGGGCGTCTAGGGACTGAAATGAAAATCTCTACCATATTTATTGAATAATCATGACCAAGATCAATAGTTCCATGCCTTTATCATGAGTTGAGTTGAAGTGTTTAAATTACTTATATTAATAATTATAATTTGGCTGAAAACAACCATGTAAATGAAATTAATGTGTAAAACAAGTTATGTTATATTCCTGTTAAGTGCCTTATTTTTCCATAGCTGGAGCACACCTTTCCAAACTCCTTGATTTTCTAGGAATTCCATGAGCAATGTAAACTTTAAGGAACCAAGTAACAGTACATTGTTTTTATAAATATAACAGCACAACACAAGGCAGGTCAGACTGTGTGATCATTCTTTATTGATTAGACGATGCCAGTGAATCTAAGCAATGTTACTGATATTTAATAGGGCATCTTGCATGTGTTAATATAAACAAACTAATTAAACTACATAAAACCACTGGTGACGGGGAACTGCCTTCATACCAATGTGACCAGTTTACTGCAATACCGGAAAAAAAGCAGTTTTTGTATTAATGTGAAACTGAGAATTGTTGACTAGTTTGTCATCACCACACATATTTCCTTTAATCTTTTATTAGAGGCGTTAAGACTTTTTTAGAAGACACATAACAAAAATACAAATATTATACATGCACAGCATTTACAGTGTTTGCCAGTACATGAATACGACATCCCACTTGAGGAAAAAGAAGGTGATAATTACACCCCCAATTAAATCTTTATTACCTCCACATGTTCATGTAGATAATCTCTGTATAATGTGCTTTTTGTGAAAATACTAAGTACAATAAAATATTTTGACTGTTTAAGGAAAATGTACATATCTCATCTCAGTGAAATGGAAAAATAACACAGAGGTCTTTCTTTAAGTTACATTAGGTAACACAGAATTGTGATCTAAATGTTTTATACAAAGGATAATGCATAGTCCTGCATTTCAGTCTAAAAATAAACAAACTATACAAAGTAGTATAATCATCTCTGAAATTAAATTCTCAACAATATTTACCAAATCACTGGATCTCACCGCATTTCCTGGAATTGAGACTGCAAACATGATTTATGACTGTACATCTTAAGATAACATTGTTTAATAAGTGTTGTATCTTATGAATCCAGTTTAGATTTATTTTTAACGTCATGGTTTGTTAAAACTCTGAGGCCTCATCAATTCACTTCTTTCTTGTATTTCCTTCTCCTGTATAAATTAGATTTCTGTTTTCAATATTTCATACACTCTTCACAAAACTGCCCCACTATGCCTGACTCTCACATTCCATCTCCTCTTCTTTTTCCTCCTCTACCTCTGCAGCAGCTTCATCTTTTCCCTCTGTGTGCAGCTCAATGTGGGTTTCCACCTCTCCATCCTCCCTCCCCTCCTCTTGAATCCCCCCTCCTGACCCTTCTTCTTGTTCCTGCGACTCCCCCACCATCCCTCCTTCTGCCTCGCCCTCTCCCTCCTGGGCACGGAAGATCACCTCTCCTTCCTGGATGACCTGTTCAGCTGTGGGTTGCCACGTTGTGGCAGAATCCCCCTCAGCGGTGGTGGCTGTGGTGTATTGGTAGAAGTCTGAATCTGCCTGAAACATGACCAAGGCCTGAGCTGTGTGGATGCGTACGTGCTGGGCTAGAGAGCTGGCATCCAAGAATTTATCACCACATGAATCACAGGCGTACAAGATCTGGGTGTTGGGGTCTGGGAACAGAAGAGGAGTTGACAAACAAAGTTAGACATTCTCATTTCTCATACTGTGTTCCCTTTAAAGTTAGACATTTCCACCTTGAAGGTCTGACAACCTCAGTGTCTTTCAGAGACCTGGCTTGGAATGAAACTAAATACAGCAAGATAGTATAACATCATACTTACATTTGACAGCATTTATCATGTTATCACAGCAACTGCGCAGTTCATTTACTGTAATAAGTTATAATTCTGCCAAATATTGTATTATTTTATTTCCCATGACATTAAACATTACTGACAAAATACAGTACTGACAAAATTGTTTTCTCAACTGCTGTTTCCAAGATCAAGAGTTAACTTTGAACCAGCAACTTTGAAGCCCATAAAATGCTTAGATAAAAAAAAAACTAAATTTGAATCTACAATTCCATGACAACTGGACAAACTCTATCTGCTGATGAAGATCATATTATTTCATCAAAAGCTCCAGAACAGCTATCAAGTAGAAGGATGTTTTAACATCACGTCACTTTTGTTTTTGTTTTGTTTTTTATCAAACTTCATGTTGTAATGCACTAGTGCAGCCACACATTTACACAAATGTTATTTAAGTTACAACTTTATTTTGTTTATCAGTAAATTTGGTACAGGCATCATTTCCATGTACAGTTTAATGATTTTCAGTTGTCATCACTGACCTAATTTTATCATATAGCAAGTCTATGAAGTCTATGCAAGCATTTGTTTGCTTTGGTCCCCTTTAGTCAGGGTTTTGGCAGTTGTTGTTTGCACGTTTTAATGGTAAAAGGAATGTTTGATGTAATAACACCAATGACAGGAATCAGTTTTAATAGGAAATTTAACAAAACATTTTGTCCTTCAGCTGTTTCTGTGAAATGTGTTGATAGTTAATATTGAATACCATGATAACTATGGAATACTGTTGCGGCACCATTGCAGAAAACATGCTCAACAATGAATTAAATTCTACTGTAGCATCCTAAACCCTCACCACAGCTTTGCCCTTAAAATTAAGTTGTTTTTTTTTACATTTAACTCATAATTATGCAACATATACATTCCTAACATAATCCCAACAGTTTTGTTTCATGTTTTTTCATTTCTCCCAACCCGTGTCCGATATCCTGTTCCATTCCTGACCCCACTGTTTGTATGGTTTTCTAATGCAGTGATATTATTGAAATACAGATGCCTGAGTTCATACTGCATGGTGAGTTGAGTTTCTTGCAGTCTTACCTGCTTCTTGCACTTTCTCTACTGCCTTGGTGATTTCAGCTTTCAAAGCCTCCGTCTCATCCGAAGCCGCCACTGGAACTACTGTGAATGGACACGACACAAGGTAAACAAACCGTTTCCAGCCCTTTCATCCTGCTTCTTTTATTATCTGCAGAGGTCCAGGGTGCTATTTGCAGCATTTGTCACAGACCCTAGCCCAGGATATTGACATTTCCCCTGAAATCACTGAACCCGGCCTTGAAGATGCCGTCTGACCTGTCAGCTGAGCTACAGCACTGGCTGCCAGGGCGACAATGTCCTCTGTGCTGACGGTGACTATGTTGATCTCGCTGTCAGAGGTGGATGCCCCCACACACCCATCAGCCCCCTCGTCTGTGCTGCCCCCAGCTACCACCAGCCGCTTCATGCCGGCCTTGCCGTGGTGGACGGTCTTGACGTGGGAGCGCAGATTGTCCACCCGGTTGAACCCTCTGCCGCATTTATCACACAGGAAAGGTTTCTCCCCTGAGAGAGCAGGACGGAGAGAAGGAGGGAAGTAAACAACTGAAGATTGAAGGGTGAAAGCTCTACTGGACGTAGAGAAACAGTAACAGAGACTTTAACGGCTCAACAGCAACAGAAAGGCTGTCTCCCTATTTCATCCATTACCGCGAAGCTCCACAATAATTTGACACTACTTTTGTTCTTACCTGTGTGAATGATGATGTGCTTTGACAGGTCTCCCACATTAACAAATGCCTTGTTGCACATCTGACACTTGTGCGGCCGGACATTGTCGTGATGCCGAATGTGGTTGGCCAGTTGACTGGACTGCACAAACCTGTCCAGAGAGAGACGTCAGATACATCCCTCATCTGGCTTCCTACATTTACCCTGGCATCACATTTAAAGGGTCGGTTCACAGGAATTACAAAAGAAAAAAACAAACATATTTTCTCACTTTCTTGTTTAGAATTTCATGTGAGTATATTACTTTTTGATGGTGGACTAAACAAAACACCTGCTAGGCCATACATGTGATCTGTGATTCCCAACTATTCCCTAAAACTTTCAACCATTAGCTATTCATCTCTGTTCTCTCTTCACATATTTCCAACTCTCCTTGTTGGATAATCTCAAGTTATACTCCCAAGGTACAAGTAAGTTTGATAAATGACTGATTTATCTGCTTGCTGACCTTTTGCCACAGCGGTCACACACGTAGGGTTTCTCTCCAGTGTGCTGGCGGACGTGAGCGATGAGTGAGCTGGCCTGGGTGAAGGCCTTGCCACAGATAAGACAGACACAGGGCTTTTCTCCTGTAAAACAGGAAATTACAGTCTCACCATGGTGGCATGTAGAGAATATTCGTGTGAGGTTTCAGATTGAAAAATGTCATGTTTGTCTCTCTGTCTGAATGTCATGGGAGTACCTGTGTGGATGCGTTCATGCCGCTGCAGAGCTCCAGGGTCACTGAAAGCTCTCTGGCAGTGCACACAGATGTACGGTTTCTCCCCACTGTGAACCCGCAGGTGTCTCTTCAGATTTCCTAAAAAGCAAATAACATCACACAAAGGTTAGGCCGAATGCCTCAAAGCCAAAGACACAATTACAGAAGTCAACCTCCTTTAGATAACATACATACAAACTGCAAGCAGCTGGAATTGTGTTAAACGCACAGTATGTCAATTCTGCCACTAGGTGTCTCTCAATCAAAACAATAACAAAAGATGTAGTTTGATGACGTTGTGAAGTAGTATGGGATATTGGGAACAACCACCATTGCCGATGAAAATCTATCTGACGTGACTCAGGCAGAAATCATGTTCACAGACGAGGTGATAGGTTGTTCGAGATGAACTGCACCTCCTCTGGAAAGTGGACGATCAGGCGGCAGCAGCAGGGCACTGTGACAAACAGCAGCAGTCAAGTCGGACAGTTTCCAGCAGCCTTCAAAGAATATACAGGAAGTCCCAGAAATATTTACATCCTGTTAGATCCACCTGTAGGCTACCTGTAGTAACCTTACAGACCACATTCGGATAGCCATGGCTGAAATAAACGTTATTATTATTATTATCAACCACACAAGATATGTTTGTTAACAGATGAAACCGTCACTGCACAACATATAGCCTACAATCTAGCCTTAAATATTACAATTACACAGAAAATTAGGATTTTCTACAAAACGTGGTGTTGGTGGTCAAAACTAAGAGCCAATCAGCTCTTTGATCAGGCGACAGCCAGGCGTTTCCCATCATGCCCTGGATCTTGTAGTCGGTGGAGAGCAGCTGCGACGCCTGGCTCCAAAAACCGCGGCCGCCTCGATCTCGTGAGGTTATTGTTGCACACGTGTGCATGACATCAGAGCAAGACGAATCAAGTCGCCGATTCTGCGCAGGCCTGGCTCATCTTGAACGAGCCTATCATCTGGTGTTTCCTGTGTTTCCCTGGAAGTTATAGAAACTAGAGGGGGTAAAGGGCATATGACGCCATGGACAGGCGACCAAATGAAACGCACCGTACCTTGAATAAAATTACAGATTTCTCTGGGTTTGAATATTGTTGGAAACATTTGGGATAATGTAAGTACACAACTCAACAGAATATATGACATAGGTCTAGTTGTTTTTAGACATTTTAATGCAGAAATGTTACATATTATACCTTTAAAAGATAAAATGGTCAAAAAATACAATCTAACTAATGGATGTCACTGGTGACATAAATGTCTGAAAAGGTCAGTATCAGGAGGTGATTATACAGTAGCTTATATTTCAAGGACCAGTAAATTTAAAGTTTAACAACATGAGAGAGGTCTGGAGTGGCATGAGGACCATCACTGGCTTCATGCCGGTCGGCAGAGGGACTGATGGTGGTGTGGACAGGGCCAATGAACTCAATCTGTTTTTCAACAGATTTGATACAGCGCCCTTTGCCCTGCCCCCACCTGACTCTTCTGTTATCTGCCATGCAGCACCCTCACCTCCACTACCCCCTCCTCCCCCTCCTTGCTGCTCCCCACCCTCTGATGAGGGTCCTACTCCTCCCCCCACTGGCTCCCCCACCAGCTGCCCTCTGCAGCACGATGGCTCCACTCCTCCCCCATTGGAAACTTCCACGATGAGCTTCACAGCTGACCAGGTGAGCAGACAGCTGAGGAGACTTCACTCAGGAAAGGCTGCAGGCCCTGATGGTGTCAGCCCCGGGGTGCTCAAGGCCTGCCCCTCCAGCTTGGTGGAGTACTTCAGAAGGTCTTCAATATGAGCCTGAATCTTCAAAGGGTCCCCGTGATGTGGAAGACGTCCTGCCTCGTTCCTGTGCCTAAGACGCCACGTCCCAGTGGATCGAAGGACTATAGACCGGTGGCTCTGACCTCCCACATCATGAAGTCCCTGGAGAGACTGGTCCTGGAACAGCTCCGGCCCATGGTCAATTCACACTTGGACCCCTTACAGTTCGCTTACCAGCCCCGACTTGGAGTAGAGGACGCCATCATCTACCTGCTTAACCGCGTCTATGCTCACCTGGACAAACCAGCGAGCACTGTGAGGGTCATGTTCTTTGACTTCTCCAGCGCATTCGACACCATCAGGCCGGCTCTACTGGGCGAGAAGCTGACAGCAATGCAGGTAGATGCCCCACTGGTGTCCTGGATCGTTGACTACCTGACTGGAAGACCACAGTACGTGCGCCTGCAGCACTGTGTGTCGGACAGGGTGGTCAGCAACACCGGGGCCCCACAAGGGACAGTCCTCTCTCCCTTCCTCTTCACCATTTACACCACTGATTTCAACTACCAGAAAGAGTCCTGCCATCTTCAGAAGTTTTCTGATGACTCTGCTGTGGTTGGACGTATCAGTAACGGTGAGGAGGCTGAGTACAGGACAGTGGTGAGAAACTTTGTCACATGGTGCAAGGATAATTACCTGAAACTAAATGTGACAAAGACAAAGGAACTGGACCTGAGGAGGAAAAAGACTCCGGTGACCCCCGTTTCCATCCAAGGGGTCAGTGTGGACATTGTGGAGGCCTACAAGTACCTGGGAGTGCACATTGACAATAAACTGGACTGGTCTACAAACACTGAAGCCCTGTACAAGAAGGGACAAAGCCGCCTCTATTTTCTGAGAAGGTGGAGGTCCTTCAACATCTGCAGGACGATGCTGAGGATGTTTTATGAGTCTGTGGTGGCCAGCGCTCTCCTGTTTGCTGTCGTTTGCTGGGGCAGCAGGCTGAGAGTGGCGGATTCCAACAGACTCAACAAACTGATCAGAAAGGCCAGTGATGTTGTTGGGGTGGAGCTGGACTCTCTGACAGCGGTGTCAGAGAGGAGGATGCAGTCTAAAATACGTAGCATCCTGGACAACACCTCCCACCCACTCCACAACGTGCTGGTCAAACTCAGGAGCAATTTCAGTGACAGACTGATTCCACCAAGATGCACCACAGAGCGCCACAGGAAGTCATTCCTGCCTGTGGCGATCAAACTTTATAACTCCTCCCTCAGAGTGTCAGACACCTGAGCAGAACTCATTTACGGACTCATGATGTGCAATGACGTATTCATAGTATTCATAACTATGTGCAATAACTTCTTCATTACAATGTGCAATAACCTTCTGTTTATTATAGCATTTTTTTCTTATTTGTACTTATTGTATTTTACACTTATATTTTATGTATATTGAAATTTCATTTATTTATTTCCTTTCTACTAGTACTTCTCTATACATGCGAGCGACTGTAACCGCATAATTTCCCCTGAGGGGATCAATAAAGTATTCTGATTCTGATTCTGAAAAACACATACATGCATCCACATGCGGTAACTGCACTGTTTCCTTCTTGTTTTTCAGCTTTGATGCCTCCTGACCATGACATGCCTCTTGATCAGATGCTGCTGTGACAACACACACCCCAGAGAGAAGAAGGAGAGGGTTATTAGCGGGATGGATGGACAGAAGGACGAGTGGATCGATGCATAACTGGAGGATAAATGATCATGAAATTCAAAATCAAGCAGTGAAGGGTGAGGGAGCAGATGAGTGAAACGAGACGACAAAGAAGCAAAACACTGGAAACACTTGAACACTCTCTGCCCTGTCTGCTGCTGCTGCTGCTGCTGCTATGCATTTCCTGTGGACCACCAGAAAAGACTGATTGTCATTGTTGGGACGGGCAGAGGCTCATCCCGGCATTGCCAAAATGAAGAGAAGGAAATAAATAAGACGGCTGAGAATCTTTGTGTTGCCAACAAAATAGTCCTACCTCTTTGGAAAGACAGAGACCTTCTGTATGAAAGAAGCTGTACATGGAAGAGTAACTTCTCAAGCTAACACTGGAGGTTACAGCCCCTTCTATCCACAATCACAACGCCAGTGATTATTTTAAAACTTAATACCCAACATGTGATGATGGTAACTACTTTTACAAAGTCATTGAGGACCTGGAGTTAAAGCACAAAAGCAGTTACTGAGTCATTTTAACTAAGAGAGGAAGATAATTCTGTTTAATTACAACTTGGGTCTTATCTTTGTAGCTTTAGCCATTATGTTCTATCATTTATAGTAACATTGTACTCCAACCAAAGTAACTGCTGAGATCTGGGAACACGGCAACATCCAGGGCAGTACAACAGGGCAAGAAACACAAGAGGTCAGACAGTAAGACGGGTCATGAACAAGCCAGTTTAGCAAGATTATCTAAACCACTTTATTTGGAGGTGATACTGAAAGTGAGTGCACCCCAAAGGTCGATAGTAATCCCTCACTGCACATGAAAACTGTGTTCACACAGCTACAGTAACAGCATTTTCTCCCACAAAAGGGGAAAACTGCACTGACCCGCAATTGGTAGCAGGGCTGACCGAAGCCAACCCATGATGGTCTCCAGCTGCTGACTGAATGGAAACCACTGCTTTCACTGCGCCCCTTTTCTTACTTTCATCTAATGCTGCAACAATTAGTTGATTAGTCAAATGACAGAAAATGAATTGACAACAGTTTTGATTATCTATTAATCATTCTGAGTATTTTTTAGGAAAATGCCAAACTTCTTTGGTCTCAGCTTCTAAAATGGGGATTTTTTTCTTGTTTCTTAGTCTTCAATTCGTAAGTTGATTACTGATAATGAAAATGATCATTTGTAGCAGCCCTGCTTTCATCTAACAAATATCAGCCTCATTACAGTTTACTGATCGTTCTCACAACCGTAACAGATCCGTTTTAGATTCTCACAGCTGCTGACTCACATTAAAAGTTTTCCACCGGCAAGCCACTGGAGGGCTGTTATTGTGAAACATTTTCATAAATACAATGTATTTGCGACCGAGATTAGCAAAACTAAGCTGATGGATTAGAGTGTGGCTCAGGCTGCAAATTTCTGTCCAAACCCGATCCGAGTGCGAGAGAGTAGTAACTGAGCCCGACCCGAACCCGACATTCTGGTTTTTTTTTATGCAAGCTTGGGCTCTGCTGAGTTGAGATTTTGCTTTTTTTTCCACAATTTTGGGCATTTTGTGGACCAAATGAAAAATCAATTAATCACAAAAATAATCAGCATAATAAACAATAATTAAATAATTGTTAGTTGCAGCCCTAAACTTGATGAGTATAATGTTACTACTACTGATAGAAATGATGGTCAACGCTATGACATTAAAAGCCAGGTTGTTGTAAAGACAACCTGTACTTTAAAGACCTCCATCAAACAAACTGTTTTTTTCTTGTATCTTGTTTCTAGGCATAGAGTCTATTTGGAATTACCACGCAGTTAGTTCAAATTTTTAAAAAAGTTTTACACAGCAGTTACCAGCGCAGCTAGCATTTACCTCCATTTTGGCAAAAGTAAGCTAACGGAGAAGAAAACAAGTTCCAGTTCCCATATTTGGAAGTATGCATAGCTTCTGTGTGAAATGTTGTCCCTGTGTAGTTATGAGGCACTCACCCAGGGTGCTGTAATCTAAAGGGTTACACAGAGAACATATATGGATGTGTAGTGGGGGTGGGTGGGGGGGTTTAAATATGTTCTTGTTTAGGGGAGAAGTGAAGGTTTGCTAATTTTCTGCTCCTCATCAGCTTTTGTGTCAAGGTCCGTTCCTATACCGACAGTGTTATAGTATTCTAAACCTTGTGTCAGCGTTCAATCATGTATATGGTGCTGTGTGTGTGTGTGTGTGTGTGTGTGTGTGCGTGTGCGTGTGCTTTTCCACACTCCTGGGTCTGTAGACACGGACAACATGCCTTGTACCAAATTTCCTCACATTTATTAGAATACGACATTAGTGGTGTACTTGACCCTACTAAATAATATTCATATAGAGCGTTGTATGTTTTTCAAACATACCGGCAACAGTTGACATTGTTGCTGCATTATTGCTGCAGTTTATTAAGTTATTGATAACTATGTAAGTTATAAAATAAAATTGTGGCTTTGAAAATTACACACTTCATATAACAATTTCCATATAAAGATGTGACTCGTTCAGCCCTACCTTCAGTTAACCCACTGGTTGCATAAATGGGCTCATAGATCTTTTGCTCTTAGGTTTCTAAGCAGTAGAAGCATCTTTTGAGTTTATGGCAGAACCATAGACTGTTTCTAAAGATGGACGACACGTCTCCACTTCCTCCCACTTCCATCCCAGCCAAAATATCCCGGATATGGGCGCTGTCATCTTGACGTCATTTGGAGCCAGAGTCTGCACAGTAGTGATCCACAGTGGAGCTGCAGTATCGAGGTCCCGCTCCCATACACCCACCCCAACATCATGATTTACTGACGTAGCAAAACAGAACTCGAGGTTGGTGTCAAAAATTTGTTTAAAAGCGTCCATTACGGCCGATATGTTTCATCACAGGGAGCTTAGTTTCAGTCAGCTTAGCATTATGGGATGTCTGTCCTCACCAAAATACATGGGGTAATTTATGCTATTTGTAGGATTTTCACCACCTGATGAAATGATCAAGACGTGTTGTCCTAATAAATGCTTGGATGTGTGGAAAATGTGACATTTTACTTGGTACACACACAGTGGCTCACAATAATATACACATGCTGACATACACACATATACATTTATCCTGAATCCATACTGTATAACCTCTTGACCCCGTGAGTTTTTTTTTTAGATTTGGTGACGGATGAAACAAGACAGGAACTATAATATATTATCAAAGAAATGTATGTTTTTCAAAGTCAAGAGTAGTATATCTGCTTAGTTTTATAAATATATAACTACAGTTATTATTTTTGACTTCTTGGTATTATATAACTAATTATTATAACCAGAGATGTATGTATAAGCTAATAAAGTGTCTTTATGTAAAAATGACCCCTTTGCAGAAAGTGTTCATTGCATCTCTGTGCTTTTATTGGATACATGCACAGACATGCTGTAGACTGTATAGTGACGTGGAAAAACATTGTTATGAAATATTAGCTTACTTTGCAAGACTGAGATGATGAAGTCTCATGTCAGTGTGTAAGCGGCATACATGCCAGCGGAAGAACAATCCACTCATCATTTAGTTCATCTTACCTTAATGTATAATTATTATGTATTGTTATGTATTGTTGTGTATGGTGTGCATTGTCCCATATGCCAGTGCCAAAGATGAATTTCCATTTTCTGTAAATTTAATGGACAATAAAGTCATCTGAATCTGAAAGTATGGAGTTAGAGACAGGAGATGGTTAGCCTAGTTTGGCATAAAGACAGGAAACAGCGAGAAACAGCTAGCCTGGCTCTGTCCAAAGTTCAAACATATGCCTACCAACACCAATAAAAGCTCAATAATTTACATGTTGTTTGGTTAATCCGTACACCAGAAATGTAAAAACATTTTGTGGTGCTGGAACTATTTCTTGACAAACATCCGTTTATCTGTCTGTCCAGTACTTTTTGCAGCATCTCTAGAACTGCAAGTAATAGGCAACATTGCTATGATGACAAGACTCTGGGAAGCTGTGCACAGTCATTGCGCCCAGCTGTTGATCGTCAAGAAATAATTCCAGCATGCAACTCCTTCTAGAACCACAAATTGTAATTTTTACACTTTTATCTGTGTATGGATTTAAAAAGAAGAAAAAAACATGTTAATAACTGAGCTTTAGAGTTGCTTGTAGGTGTATTTTTGAACTTTGGACAGAGCCAGGCCAGCTGCTCCCCCCTTCACTTTATGCTAAGCTAGGCTAATCATGTCCTGACTCCAGCTCAGATTGGTACCAATCTTCAAAACTTAACTATTCCCTTTATGGTTGCAATGTGAACAGAGAAGATGTAGCAACCATTCCATCTATACAGACTTTCGGAGGCTGCTGCCAGCTTATGGTTCAGTGCAGGCTGAAGTGAAATTTTGATCTCATTCCACTAACAATGTGGAAGGTACAGATGTACTTTCTGCCATCATTTTAACACAACAGAAGCCTTTTCAATGTGTATGCAATCCTGCCTCCTACAAACAAATGTTATATAGGCTACTCATTTCCTTTGCTTGCAGGAAACGTATTGATGGCTGGATTATGTTCACTTGCATTGTTTTTTCCAATCCAGGAAGTGTGACTTTCTTACACTGCGCAGAAGTCATAGGGAGGAGGTCAGGGTTGATGGTTGGACGTACAGGGTTGGCACCTGGGTGCATCCTTTGCTTGTATAGATGCTTTTCCATTCTGACAGAAAATATGGGGTAGCTCCTGAATATTTAATGTATGAAAGCGGTCAAATTCAAACATTTGGATGACCTCCACAAAATATCGGCCATTTATACATCCAGTCAAATGTTTTGCCGAGAACTCTTAAAAA
This sequence comes from Macquaria ambigua, assembly GCA_008360985.2. NCBI lineage: Eukaryota > Metazoa > Chordata > Actinopteri > Centrarchiformes > Percichthyidae > Macquaria > Macquaria ambigua. The sequence goes on from VMKM01000365.1 coordinate 305,838, forward strand.
TCAGCTCTGGTGATGGCTCCAGTGTGGTGTTCTTTATCAAGAGCTCTGTTAAAACACATGATCAATTCAGGACCCAACTGCTGCCATTTACTATATGCTAGTTTATGATGATGGCTCTCACTGGTCTGTGGCAGCACACTTTTCTTATGGTGCACATACTGCTGCCCCATCAATAACATCACTTGCTGTGTGTTGGACACACTGCTGCCCCATCAATAACATCACTTGCTGTGTGTGTGTGTGTGTGTGTGTGTGTGTGTGTGTGGTAAGCAGACCAGGCATTCTTTATTTATTTTATTCAATTATAGCAGTAGTTCATGTGTATTTCTCTGTATGTGTGTGTGTGCTCTGTGGACTGTGAACAGATGGCTGGCTGGCTGCCAGAGGAAATGGTCCCCTATTATTTATTAGCTGGGATGGCAAAGGATCAAACAAATTTGAATGTGAGCCACCCACACACCCACCCACACACACACACACACACACACACACACACATAAGCAGCATAATATACGAAACCTGCTCTCCTACTTCCCCATCACTGTTTTTCTTTGCCTCTCTCACACACACAGTAGAGGGGGTGACTTGCTTATTAAGGTGTGTCACTGTAAACACTACAAGAAATACAAACTCTCACTTTCCCCTCTCACACACACACATACAGTATACAGTACTTGTAGCTTCACTCTGCAATGCAGCAGTGTTGGGCTCCTGGTGTCTCTGTCAGTATGCCAGTATACACATCTGTCCCAGTTCCTGCACGACTGTATGTGCTGGTGAGTCACCCTGTCTGCTTCGCCTGTCTGTCTGATAACACCCAACTGCTTTCATATATTTCAGGATTTCTAATAACTCAGTTAAAAGGCCTCTTAGTGTTCTTCTGAGTCACGGAGAGAGGAAAGACAGGAGAGAGTGTGGCTCTGTTCAAACTGGGACAGGAAAACCTGCAGGACTGCTTTATAGCCAAGATAGGAAGAGGGTGTTGGCCTCCCAAAGTTTAAGCTCTGAGATCATTTTCCCGTTACATTGGTCAAGCACATGCCACCTGATATTCCAACCCCTCCTTATGCTGTGTTAACACCAAAAGCGAAGCGAATTTTCGCTTTGTGTTACTCGTGTGAGTTTGACCGCGAGATCATTGAGCGAATAAACACAACACACAAATATTCAAACTTCTGGGTTCATAACATCATCTGGAGGTACACACACCTCGGTGAATTTCACCGCCTTCTACAGGAACTGAGTCTAGACGACTGTCGCTTCCAGTGCTACTTGTGGCTGACCAGTGCCCAGTTTGATCGGTGCCAGGATTCATTACTACAGCGGTCTGAACCCAAAATAAACTGATTTTGCTGTGATTTAATTGCAATAAATGGATCAAAAAGATGCTGAAATAATGACATCATGATGCCGATTGGTAAAACGTCTTAATTCATGCTTTGTCTGGTCTGTCTACAAGACGACAAGCAAGTAACTTTTAAAACATTTGTTTTCTGAATGGAGTTCGGAGTTCGATCAGGGCTAATTACTTGGTTCATAGTAAAGTACAACCGATAGCTGGAATCAAGTAACAGACACATATTTTCAGAACTGACGATGTAGTCCAACTTCCTCGCTTACTTTTCTCCAAGTAGTCTTTTTTTTGCCTGGTCTCTGTATAAATATGAAGTAGTATCAAGGTGCTCTGGATGCCCACAGGTGGCTATTTTCTCCTCCATTTTTGATTCAATGTCAGGACATCAGTGATGTCAGGAGGAGAATAAAACACTGATAGGCTTTCGCGACACAGCGACACGCAACTATTCGCCTGGTGCAAAATCTCGTCTCTTTACGTCTTTGCGTTGACTTTGTATATAATCGTGCCGCGATTCAATTCGCTTTTGGTGTGAGGACACCCTTAGTTTGGGAACCACTACACCACAGTTTAGGCATAAACCACATATACATATATCATCATATTGTCACGGAGTGTCACACCCATAAAATGCAATATGATACCGTAACACACAATAAAGTTCCACATTGGACAGACCCGGAAATATTGATAATGTTTTCAGTGGATAGAGTAACATAGGTTTGTACAGTTAGAGGACAATATACTGCAGTGGCCTGTAGTAAAATATAAACATGACCAAAATGGCATGTTCTGTTGTTTTGAATATGATTACATACCATATGATACATTATGATATAATAAAATATGGCATGCCAGCTGTCTGATGTTGATTTGAACCTACTTTATTTTATATGTAAGCCATGAGTTTGCTTGGCCCTCCTACTGCCAGCCCTGAGGCGGAGGGCCTATTTTGGGTTTTGGCATGGAGATCTGGAGAAGTGGGCAGTTTGATGTCATTTAAATTGCTCTTTTTCTGTCTCTCTTTGTTCTGAATGGGCAGTCAGCAATGGGCAGTGAGGCAAATAGGCAAGCTAAATGTAGGCATATATATCCTGTGCACATTAGTCCCTCACATCATTAGCACACACACACACAAACACACACACAGTTGCAGAAATACACGCAAACACACACTCCTTTCTGCCTCATTGACTCTGCTTGTTCTTACATAATTGTCTGCTGAGCCGTGAACAACTGCTGGCTAACATGGCCCCATCACGATGGTAACAGACCTAAACTCTCGTCTCATGCCACAATGTGATTATCACTTCCACTGGTTTAGTCTCAGTCACTTGGCTCCACTAATCCTGGATTGTGAAAACTCATTTTCCCAGGAGTCACTGCAGGCGCTCTGCTCCAAGCACTCACAGAACTTGTCAACAAGGAAACAGTTTTTACTGAGAAATGGTGTGTGTCCTTTATCAGGAGGATGTATTTTCAAAAATAAAACTCAGTGAAACATAATATGATCTGCAGTGCCATTTGGGATCCCGATTATTTAATGATGGGATGCAAAATAGTGATCACTTAGCGTCATGCAATATGAGACATGCCGTGCTCCTGTCCCTCATCATGTCTTCAGAGGGAACAGCGAGTTATGATGCAGGACAGCTTCTCAGCTTAGGGGAGTTTGTTTTATGTGTGTGTGGGGGTTGTTGAGTGGGTGTGTGTGAGAGACAGCAGCTTGTCAGTTTGTATCAGCAATGTAGTCTGACAAGCTGCAGTCTCTGCTACCAAAACAGTAACGCTGCTAAAGAAATTCTCATTTGATACACTGCCGATTCCTCAGAAGATTAAAGGGTGATCAGTGCAAGCCCTGTACATAACTGTTCATTCCAAGAGACAAATATAAACTATATACCTGCATGAGCTGGGCATTGCATTGAAACTAATATTTAAGATACAATAATAAAAAATAAATTTGAATTGCTACTGTGGTGTAAATGGTTACCTAACCTACAATTCAGTCCGATTTTGCAAAAACAGAAACTGACCATTTATAGCAAATGGTTATACAGTTAGATTAGGCGGAAATGGCTCTGCTGTTTTAGGGAGCTCTCAATGAATCCGAGCAGGATTCTCCTGAGAGAGAGAAAATGTCTGTGAATTGGGGAGACAACGAGGTCCGGGAGCTTCTTACCCTCAGAGCAACAAGTTATACATACATCACACTAGATGCCGACATGTTGTGTTACACGTCACGCCTCTTTGCATCCCGGAGCTTTGGTTCAGTGTAAATAAGCAAAGCTAGTGTAATGACGGGTCCTCTTTACGGCAGTATTGCGGGATTTCTGTTTAAAAAGGGCTTGTGTCAGGTCAGCTGCAGCAAATGGCACTGGCATTAGCGTGATCAACAGAGTAAGGGGTTTCAGGTTACAATGTCCGTCCTGTACACTCGTACGAATATGATGGGACGTTACTTGCCACACAGCTGTGAATGAGCCAATCATTGCAAAGCATATTGCTAACAGCTGATGCCAATTAGCCTATACAAGCGTGACTTCAGCGCTCAAACTAATGCTATACTTCATTTATTTGGCCAGATGCTGAGATTTATGTATTTCAAAACTCACCTTCCAACATCTATTTAGGATCTGTAACCCAGTGAAAATTCAACTGCCATGAGCAAGCCTCTGTAAGCCTTGCAACATAATTTAGGTAGAGGCAAAAATGCTAAAAAACCTTATTCATCAGCCAAATATGCCAGGGAGTGAACAGTGGTAGTTTTAAGGTACTTTGCATCATGATATTTTATGTCTTCACTGGATGCTTGTGGTTGATATACCCTAATTAGCTAATGTTAATACAACAATATGAACATTCAGTAATAATACAGCAGGTATTATTAATCCTTTTATTTCACCTTCTCTTGAATATAGCAGGACTTATTTTATCCGTATCAGTACCTAGTCACACCAGAAAGTAGCACAGTGAAATTCAGGTGTCCTCGCAGAATAGGTGGTGCTGGTAGCTTGGCTATGTAGTGACTACTTGCGGGGTTAGTGGATGCACTACTGTGGCTAGCAACATTTTGTAGCTAGTGGTAGCCAGCCACAGTAGTCAGTCAAGCAAACTTGCTACCTGCTGTTCTCCCAGACGAATCCTCATTACTGTTTGGATTCTTTGAGAGCTCCCAGCCAGCTCCACCAAATCCAACTGCACAACTATTTGCTTTAAATATTCCTTGATGTCAGTATCTCTGGCTGAACTGTTTTACAGATTGTTGTTAAAGCTCTGTGTAATTTGCCTCCTGCATATTTATCTATTATTATTTACTGTGAAAAGAGTAACCCACTGAATGTATTGTTAATGTTAATAATAGACCACCTTATAACATGGGGATGGAAAAATGGCTAGAAAATAAAATATCTTACAGCAAGTTGATTAGAAACCTACGGAAGCCGAGAATGGCTGTGCTTGCTATTATTTGTTTAATACCGTTATCTCGAGATCACGTGTTAAATATTTCGTTACCTCAAAAAAACGAGATAATCAAGACATTATCACAAGAAAACAAAAGGCTGTTTCCTCTTATTATTCTACTTATAATGTTTATCAGAGATCGGGACTGCCATGCCAGCATGCATAGATCATCTTGACAGCTGTAGCAACTGATTTAAGATGAAAATGTCAGATCAAGGAGTACCCATTATTGATCAAGGCATCAAGGTCTGACACAGGCAGAAATTGCATTGTATCTTTCTGTTAGAGATAGGTCCTTGGAATTTAAGGTGAAGACTACGAGATAAATTAACCCTTTATCATGAGAAAACAAGCTTGGTTAATTAACTTGTGATGTCAAGATAACAGCATTAAAAAAATGATTGCAAGCAGGCTGTTCTTGGCTTCCGTAGAGACCCATGTTATGCATCTACATATGTTTTCTGTGTGGATTACCTAATTACCTTTCCTGTGTATTACCTACTGACAAAGGTTATCACTTAATATTCCATTAACTTACTTCATCAACTTCAGAAAAATAAATAAATTGTTATAATTGTGCTTCATCAGTCACTCTTTATGTGCTCCTAATGAAACGTGTACTTTTAGAAAGTTATGCACTCCACTCACACGCACTTTACTTTCCCTCTGTCTCAAGTCTTGTCTCTGTGACTTTACAGCCAAGTGTGCAGATGCTTGTTCCTTTCAGCTGTATTGAGATCAGTGTAGAATACTACAGACTGAATGGAAGCAGCTCTGAGCAACGTTGTCTGTGTAATCACACATTCACTCAGCAGCAGCCGATTGAATCAATGCTCATGCTACGAACTGATACTGCCTGCAAACTACTGAACTTGCTTTCAGCCTTTAAGCTCTTTCTGTGATTGACTACACGGTAACACTGCCACTATGGGATTATCCAGGACTGTAGATGTATTCCTCAGTGATACTGGAAAAGTCATCCAAATATTACATCCTCAGGGGTGTGACAAAAGTATGGAAAAGTACAATCCTGTCTTGAAATTCATGTATTACAACTAACTGAATTTCTGTGTGGTAACTGAGGACATGGTATTTATTAGTAAATGTAATCAATTATGAGATATTGTCATTCAGTTTAATGGCATTTTGAGAAGCAATCATTGCTTTTCGCAAGAATCAAGGCTGGAGGAGATAACCCCAATCACCTACATTTTGCAAAATTTCAACATGCTACTACTTTGTCTGCATCACTCATTTATAATCCCACTGTCATGAATAACTGAACAAAGCCAGGGATTAGAGGATGCTCGCTGATTTAGGCCAGAGACTCAGCATTTAACAAGAGATCGCAGTAACCAACCTGAGACCAGACCTGGCGATAACTCTGTGCGGTCTGCCTTCATCGTTGAGCTAACAGTGCCCTGGACTGGAATGGAGTTGACAAGGCATTTGAGCACACAAAACTGAGGTATTCTGATTTGGCAGCAGCTTTGAGGGACTGTAACACCCTTTCTTATTAATTGTTCTGATATGTCCACAATTTCCAGTTTGAATGCCAATAAATTAAACTGGTCAAAGATGTCCCATTGTGTCTATGGATACATCTGTGGGGTTTTACACACCATTTGGACTCACTCAGGCTGGGCTACACCTGGCCCTATAGACACCTTTGTAGACAAGGAAGAATTACAAACCGGGCCATTGGTGCCAGTCACTGGTGGCCTCTAATTAAAAGTGTGAATACCTTGAATGACTCAAGTACAGATGATTACTACTTACTACTTACACTAGTGGGACAGAGGCTACCCCGGATGTGATGTCATCACTTCAGCTCTATGAAACCATAAGGGGCCACTGTGCTCTGACAAGATAATATATCTTTAAACTAAGTGCTGTGTTGCAAAGTAATACATGCTGTCCCAAAGAAGTCACACAGAGAGAAGTAAGCAAATGGTTATGGTTTTAGCCACACTAGCAGCATGGCTCTAGGGATGCCAATGTTGGTCGTGGTTCCTTGTTGATCCTCTGACTTTACCTCCTTCCTAGTGCCACCATCAAGTTCACAGTTGTGGTTTTAAGTGAAATGTATTAACAACATTTAGATGGACTGTCATGAAATGTATACATATTGCGCCAATATCAGGTCAATTTGTTTTTGTCCAACACTTTGGTTTGTGACCATATACCTGCAAAACTGGTTACATTCCCATCAGCCTCAGCTGTACTTTGTGTTTTCTGCAAATTAGCCAATTGTAGCATGCTAACATGGTAAACTAAGATGGTGAACATAAACATTTGCTGTGTCCCAAATCGCGTACTTGCATACTCAAACTTAGTATTTTGAGTGCATAAGTGCGTTCACACTGGTAATTATGGCAAAATGCAGTGTACTGTAAGTACCCGGATGGTGTACACAAAACGGCCAGAAAGTTGAATGTGGAACACTGCACACTTCTCACCCTCAACGCTCGCCATCTTGGCCACGTAGCGGAAGGGGAGGACCACCAACGTATGAAAATGGCGGTCGCGGTTGCGATTGTTACGGCTAAAAGTAAAAGCACGTTCATTTTTCATTCCTTTTTAATATAACTGAATTGAAGTCAAGTGAGCAAACGTGCTGGCAGAGATTTCGGCGTGCAGCAATCGCGGTAAATGTTGGCGATAATGCTCCACCCGGTTGCAATCCGCGGTTAAAGGTTGCGATCGTCATTTCCGGTAAGCGCACAACAGCAGTATTCGATTTGGGACGACACTACCCTGTCAAAATGAACACACTACACAAGTCAGTACATAGTGTACACAGTATACTGCATGTAAGTGTACTAACAGGAGTACACGATTTGAGACACAGCTATTATACCTGCTAAAGTTAGCATTCTTGTCATTTTGAGCATGTTAGCATGCTGACGTTAGCATTTAGCTCAAAGCACCGTTGTGCCTAAGTATGGCCTCACAGAGCTGCTAGCATTACTGTAGACTCTTAGTCTTGTTACATGTTCGGTTGTTATGTTAAATCACAGATTCATATTGGTTGGATTTGGCTTTGGTTGGGTACGAGGAGACCTTCACAGCACTGTCCACAGGGGCCTCCTCACCCTCTAATCCATTCTTTGTGTAGAACAGTTAAATGCACATACACCCCCACCACCATCACCACCCCACACACACATACATGCAACAGGACAATTCAGCCTCTTACTTCATTAGCTCTCCATTGAGAGATTATTCCTATTGAAGGTTAATCTTCATTCTAGTAGCTCAGAGCTATAACAGGCGCCCCCTGACAATAGAGGAAAGCAACACTGAAGACTTATCATCAAGAAATGAGTAGAGCAATTACTGGCAACACACACGGGGATATGTTTAACTGGTTGTGGAATCAAAGAGAGTCTGACTGTATTTAAATGTAAGCTGCTATCATCATATATACTGTATATATTTTCAGTTATTTGAGTCAGCCTGTGGTGTCATTTGGTAACTCTCACATGTGTTGTATCATGTCATTTGTCAATCAAGTGCTGCTTTAATGATTAGTTAAAAATGTCTATTTTAACACAATATATCATCTTAAAGTCTAATACATTCCACAACAACTCAATACAGTTCCTCTTGCTTCATTTTCTTGAAACCAATATCAGTGTGTTGGAACAAGGCAGAATGAAGCTGAAAAAACAAACACAAACAAGCTGATGTGCTTCAGGCACAGGAGGAATACTCTCATTCTGACTGCAGGTTTTTGGTGAATGTGAATGGATACTCTGCACTCTCTTGTCTTATATTATTAGTAATTAAAGGACTGTATATTAACTGACCATACAGGGTCCAACAATAATGTTTTTTTGCCACTGGCCCAGTTGGGCATGTGGGTCAGAATCTACTGCTCCTGATTAAAATTTCTACTGGCCATGATTAAAATTTCAATTGTGTGCCTGAACCACACCCTTTACAACAGCTGCAACGCCAGCATGCGTCTGTTCACGGCGGTAAAATGTAAGGAAATAAAGGTTTTATTTTTTGTCAATCAACTTTTTCCCCCACTTTATTAAATTCAAAAATTCAAAAGATATTAGTTCATTACAATACAACTGAAAACATCACTGCCACAAATACTGATATACAATTTGATTCTGCTGACAAAATATTAATTACACAAAAGTAGTATTGATTAATGATGTTCTCACCAGCCTCAGCTATAATTTGTGTTTAGTGCTAATTAGCAAATGCTAACATGCTAACTTAAGATGGTGAACATGGTAAACATTGTACCTGCTTAGCATCAGCATAGTAGCATTGTCGTTGTAAGAATTTTAGAATGTTGATGTTAGCATTTAGCTTAAAGCACCACTGTGTCTAAATACAACCTCACAGCACCACTAGCATGTCAGTAGACTCTTACTCTTACGTAGTACTTTCAATAATTACTTACCAAAGCTGAATATATTGCCTGTTATGCATTAGAGCCAGTCCGATCCAGTTGTACAAAGAGTGTATTGCATATTTTGGGACTGTTTGTTATTTTTAATATGAGCATTGGTTTAAGTCTTAACTGAATATATCCTTCTTTGAAGTATGTTTCATGCTTGTTATACTGTATGTATAATGATTTATTTCATGTTTGCAGATTGTCCAATTTTCAGTTTTTTATAGTCTTTTACTGTGTGAGAACATTAAAGAGTTAACCAGATTGTCAGTCTGTCTGCTATCCAAGGTTCAGACAATGGAACACAATCACTGTTACATTCACTGTGTTAAAATTGTATTCATTTGTAGGATCAGATGCAGAATCTGTTGTACTGTACTGAGCCAGTTACATCACATTAGATAAAGACCACAGCAGTTGGCACAAGGTTACATCAGATTACATACAGTATGTGTAGAGGATCATGTCACATCATTAAGATCAACACAGGGAGAAACACATCGACCCTGAAACTTTATCCTGCTGAACGCAGCCTGACATGATGCAACACACACACACACACACACACACACACACACACACACACACTCAGAAAGCACCAACAAGACATGTCTGCACATTAAGTACTCACCAAGGGTGGATATTTCATGTCACTTTTGGGGGTAACAATACAAAATGATTGATAAGTGAATAACTTTAGGGTTATACCAGCGTGTTCAAATGTTTTAAATAATTATATTAATAGTAATAATAATAATAACAGTTATAGCAGTGTTCCTTGTCAGTCCAGTAGTTTATGTATACAGGTTTTTGTATGTTCAACCAGCAATACCAAGAATGGCCAGTAGGTGGCAATGGTACACGTGATTTGGTAGGTGCCTTTCAGATGGTAGACGAAAGTACTCTGTCACCTCACCAGCTAAGGAGCCCTACGTTGCATAATTGCTAGCTTCTCTCAATGGCTGGAATTCAATCAGCTGCGCGCTGGTTAATATTACAGTAGCTAGCAAGCGTTAGCTAACCGCTAGCTAGCAAAATAACATAAATAAGATTCAACCGCAAGGTAATGGAACAAACAAAATGCAGTCTGGTTACAATACCTGAGACCTCAGACCTGCAAACTCTAGAGTAGTGAAAAAGGTGACAAGATACGAAACTAAAATCACTGAAAGAACATTTTAGTGATTTTAATACGCAAATAAAGCCTTTTGGAGCATTTTGAGATTCGAATACAACGAGAAAACATCTTGTTTTGATAAACAAATACATTTTATTGCATTTTGATTCTTTTAATCACAGTGTCTAACAACCAAAATGATACTGCAGCTATTGTACATATATGTTTTAATTTAAGAGGATAAAACAGTTTTTGGACATATGTGTAGGAACAGTGTCTGAACCAGCTGTGGTGATATACTGATTTCTTAGCAAACATGTATTTTAGTTTCAGTTCGACTTTAAATGAACTAAGTATCACCACAGAAGGTGTTCTGCACTTCAGTCTGTGTATTGAAAAAAGAAATCAGACTTTAAATGCTGGAGCTGCAGCTTACAGTAACTCTAGTTGAGTCTTCAGTGAATGAATGGTTACACTCGTGGGACGCATGAGTGAAATTTACATTAAGCATTCCTCACATTTGCATAGCCAAGCTGGGAACACATTCACTGTTTGCCATTTATTAGTGTTTGTTAGCAGTGTTATTTTTGGTTATGAGCGATTACAGTCCTTTCATTGAAGATTACTGAATACAATACAGCATTTATTCTGCTTCTTGTGTCTTTATCTCTAACATTGAGAGACAGATGGAGTCAAGAAGGGTGTAAGGGAGAGAGAAGAAGATGAATGTCTTTCTATTGTAATTCAACTTATCTCCCTGCACTGCATAACCTTTTCACCAGTAACAAGCCCTTTTATAAAGTCAGTAACAACTGACTTAACATGGGCACACTGAGTATGATGAATCATATTCAGTTTTTATTTTAATTTATACTGCATGCCATACATACCACACATGACATGTTATCTATCTCTGTTCTAAATTCTGTCCAATTAATAGGTAATACATATTCATTAATTTTGAATTTGTACTATACAAAATATTATTTATGATAAGCATTTATTATTGTAATACAGTTCTGTATGCACACGTTTTCATTTCTCACCAATCATTTTAGCCATTTTTCACAATTTGCTTGAGCAGCTACTGTGCATGTCAGAGCATTTGTATGCAACTGTACATGTGCACAAGCAGGCAAAAGACATGCACCATAATAAAATATGCTTTTATCCACACACAGTAATGTGAGTGTGTGTGTGGCTCTGTGTGTGTGAGTGCTAAAGAAGGAGAGAGAATGAAAAAGTGTCTCAGTAGCTTTATTGCTTTCTCATCCCTCAGTGTCAGCTGGGCCGCCGCTGTCTTGCAATTCTCTGGTCTAGATCCCTCAGCAGCACACTTTAAACTGTGTGTAAATGAGTGTGTGTGTATGAGGAGGACGGTGTTTAAGGAATCAGATCACAATCTGTAATGCCACTCTGCCGGCTGGGGAGATTGAGGAGGAAAGAAAGACAGAGAGGGCAGAGAGAAGAAAGTTCCCTATTGTTCTCAAGAAAATCATTGCAAAAGAAAATGGCAGAGGTCATGAAAGTGATTTCAGAAGCAGAGTCACCCAGAGAAACAGCAAGCAAACAGGTGGTAAACTGCTGAACTGCTGCTGAACTGCTGATAAGACACATGAGGCGTTTTCGGACCACACAGTTCTGGGGACTCCCTGAGAGGAACTGCCCACTGGGGAGCTCCCCCGAGAACTACACACCTTCAAGGGCCTTTTTTTCTGTTTGCATTCGCCCTGGCAATAGGAACGCTGAAGTGACGTAAGCCGGCCGTTGGTTGGTATAGCAACGTCAGTTCTGTGCGACATCCAACAACAACAACAACAGCTACAACTGTCGGTCCATTTGTTTTTAAGGCTACTGTTACGAGCTGTTGTTTACATGGCTAACGTTTTACACAGGTTTTTTAAAATGGCGGTTTCCGGCACTGCATTGGTTCATGTGTTGACCAATCAACGTACACTTACATCTGGACCAATCACTGTAAACTTATGTATATCTTCCCCTAACACTTAAAAGAAGTCAGACATGGAAAAGTATAATATCAACTATAAAGCTGCACCACCTACAAGCCAGGACCCAGAAACCTTTTTAGGAAACTCAAGACACGTGTCTCAGGCTGCTGCAACTTGTGTACAGCATTCATCCACACAATATCAAGCAGTGGGTGCCAGTAATATCAATAATGGAACTAGGTATGTGAATTTCTTGTAATGTTTGATGATGTTTAAATAAAGAGATGAAGAAGACATGTCTCAAAAAAAGCCATTACTTTCTGTCATCAATCTAATTTACCTAATTCTCAGGGTTTTATAGCTGTGATGGAAATGCAAACAGAAAAGCATAAAATGGACCTTTAGGTTGCTTTTACACCTGGAGTTCAGTTCATTTGGTCCAGACTGAGGGACAAAATGACACATTGTTGCCTTTGAGTTCTGGTCCATTTCATGTTCACACTCATCTAATACCAATGAACCTGTAAACATGAAGTCATACAGCCTGACAGGTAATTGATTCATTGGACAGTTTGGTTGATGTCATCTGCATCATCAGTGATTGGTCAATACTACTCGGACTACAAACGGAAATCAAAATCTTGTCCCTTGCCTACAGATTCTGCATTCATATGCAGATATCTGTTTATAGAGATTATTGTAACCCAAACCACAATGTTACCCTAAATCTAACCAGGTTGCTTTTGTGCCTAAATCTAACCAAACCTTAACCATAGTGTTGTCACATCATAAAACAGATGTATTTTTCAACAGTTATTTGTAATGGTTTTGAAGCCCTGTTTTCTATGTGTTGTTCTAGAGGACATGGACAAACGACTCATTTTGTCATTTAATTTCGACACACAGGCAGAGCAAAAAAGACATGTACCGAAATATTAGGAGAACCCCTTTCAGGTGGTCTGGGTCCAGTTGTTTTGGTCCAGTTTGACTGACAGCTTTCTAGCCCAAACGAACTGAAGCAAATGGGCAAACACACCAGTGTTTTATTAAACTGAAAACTGAAAGCACCCTGTGTTCCTGAGTTTAGTTCCTGGGGCTCCTTATTTCCTGGGACTATTTATAAAAGGGCTTGTTACTGGTGAAAAGGTTATGCAGTGCAGAGAGATAAGTTGAATTACAATAGAAAGACATTCATCTTCTTCTCTCTCCCTTAAACCCTTCTTGACTCCATCTGTCTCTCAATGTTAGAGATAAAGACACAAGAAGCAGAATAAATGCTGTATTGTATTCAGTAATCTTCAATGAAAGGACTGTAATCGCTCATAACCAAAAATAACACTGCTAACAAACACTAATAAATGGCAAACAGTGAATGTGTTCCAGCTTGGCTATGCAAATGTGAATTGAGCCCCTCATCGGAGCAACGCTTTGTTTACTCAAAGCCAAGACGGATGAGCTAGCATCCCTCCTGCTCCTCTGCCACTATTGGCAAAACAACAACCCCCTGATTGCGAGCGCTGTTCATTTGCATTGGACACTGGTGGAAATGAGATTCCCATGGTGATGGATGGGCTCAGTCTCCCTGCTATTTAAACAGACTGACTGGAGGCCCATGGGGGCGCGTTCCCAACTCCACACATTACCAGTTTCTCCATCCACCGTACCCTCACAATCCCATCTTGAGCTAATAGACTTGGGATGGAATTTGGCACTCCGCGGGATTAATGCTGTTTTCCCATGCTGGTTCATGTTGCAAAGTAACTTGGTTGAATGGTAAAGATGGATAGAGACGACTTTCATTGATCATCTCAACTCTAAATGCAACAACCCGCTCGTCTGGCAACTGAGGCTGCTGTTAAGCTTTCATATCAGTACAATGCTGGTGGCCTCAAAATGTGTCTATGACTTTAATATTTGTCTTTTTCTGAAAAACGAATCATCTTTTTCTACATGACAAAACTGCTAACAAGTTCATGGCACAGCTTGTGTCACGATGTCCGCCTCAGTTGTTTACATTCCGGCTCATTCTTAATCTCTGTCCCTCTTCAGCCACATTTCCACTTTCCCAGGCCCTTTCAGCGTCATTCTGTACCTGTCCACCAGATGCCCTCTGACTTTTCTCTGTTCACTCCAGACCCTGCCACTCCCATCTGCCCTGCAATCACCTCATTCCCCTCACCTGAGCTTCCCCACCCATCTCCCCACCTGCGTCTCATTCCCTCATCAGCCACTCATATATATATACCGGCCCAGATCCATTGTTCCTCTGCCAGTTCATCAAAGATGCCATGTAGCCCATGCTTTTGCTTTCAAGCCAGAACTTGAACTTGAACTTGAACTTGAACCTGCCTGCCTGCCTGCCTGTCTGTCTTCTGCCTGTCTACCTGTACCGGAACTGCCTGTCTGTCTACCTATAGCTGCCTGCTATTATGAATAAATCACTGAAATCATCCTGCTGCCTCGACTGGCATTTAACGTTTTTGGAGGCTCAAGGGATTAATGATTTATACATTTAATTTCAAACCTGCATTAACTTGGGTTTTTGGCCACATGGGGCAGCAGAAAGAAGCTGGGAACACAACATTTCTGCCAAGGTGATATGGCAAAAATGTTAGCGACAGCTGCCTGCAGCGGAAAATGATACTGAAAGTGGTGAGACTGAACCAAAACAGTAAAGTCATGAGATGGAAAACCAAAACAATGAGCTGAAAGATGCTATAAAGGTCCGTAGAGCTGAGGGGAACTGCAGAGTCCAGTGATAATTATCTGTGGGTTCATCAGTACGAGTGACACCCTTTCACATACAAGTAGTCATGTGATCCATTGTTAATTTACAAGTATTGATTACAGCCACTTGCTTAATTTTATCCTATTTACATTTAATGCATCAATGTATTTCCCTGTGTTTGTTCTTTTCATTTCATCCTTTGTTGTGAAGCACTTTATGAAACCTCGTACAATATGAGCACTATAAACCAAATCATGACCAAACCATTAGTATGTATGATGATGGCTGACATGTCACTGCTGCTACTGGTTTCTAGGTGATGAATTACTGATAATGCAAGCGCTATAAATATCCACACTCGTGATCTAATGTCATGTGTAGTGACAGCTGCTCTAGGATTGTAGGAGGACTTCTTTGCCATTCTTTCCATTCAAACTGTATTATACACCTTCTGTTTTCACTGACAGGTGTGTAGACTGGTGGAGCAGGCAGACAATGAAGGGTGTGTTTATGGTTAACTGTGGGAGTGGAAATCTGGTTCATGCATTGTCTGCTATTTGTTGAAACTCAGCAACATGGTATTATCCATTGGTATAATTTATATATATGCATATATATATTTCTCATTTGGGTAAACTCACTTGTGTTCAGCAGGTTTTCCTGACACAGACAAACACAACATTTAGACAAACGCTGCAGCTATTTCTTTTCTTTACAACCCACTGCCATTTAAATTGACCAATTACACCCTTCTGAGTGACTTAGTATGGGGTTTGGCAGTGAGAGAAAGAGGGTCTATATACCTCAGTGATCCACTGAGTGCTGATATTGTCATGTTTTGTGCTGACCACAGGCCTTGCAAACTGGTACACTAGCACTTATTTGTTCCTTTTGGCTAGTCTTATTGTATCTCTGACATCAATTTGTTTTCAACAAAGCAGATGAATGCATTACAAGATAAATAGTAGCGCAAACATTAGCTGTTAATGTTATGGCTTGGTATTGCTGCCAATAGCCCAGTAATGAGGGAATCAATTTCATTCAAACTGTAATCAATAAGAGTGTGGCTGCAGGCCAGATGGATAAATACCTCTGTACTGAGCCGGAGACTCTATGGGAGCTTAGAATGAGTGCATGTGAATAAGAACATTTACTAACGCACAAAGACACACACGCCTGCATACAACTGCATGAGGTCTAAAGGACATTTGTTTCATTCATTACATCTCTACATCTGCTCAGTCACAAAGCTATCAATCACCACCACAACAACAGTTTCTGTTCCTGTAACACTGTAACGCCATTGTTTTAGGCTAAGAATAATGAAGCATGCAATGTGCATGTACACAAACACCCACACACTCGTCCTGTTTGTTGGTGGCGAGCTGCAGGCTGAGGGGAGGGCAGTTGAGACGGTTCATTTGAGGTAGATAAACACTTTTGTAATTAGCACTGTGTCACTGCATTAGCTGAGATACACAATGTCAGACACAATAGGCTAATTTCATCTGTGCAAGCTCATAAATAGAAATATACATACACACACACACTCAGTGGAAGTGAAAACACATTGGTAGGTCAGACAGTGGGTGGTGATATTAGGTGGAGCAGGAGTGTTAATTACTGTATACTCAGTTGAGCTTAATGGTATTACATTTTTACATACCACTATAACACTAGCCTAATTAGCAGACTGAATTGCCATGTTGTTTTACTTTATTCATTCAGTCTGACATTGTGTTCTTGTTAGCCATTTTGTTTGTTGAGAAGGGGGTTATGTTGATTTGTCAGTGAGTGACGCATCTCACCAAAGTAATTTTCAGTCAACATGGAAGCTGTGGTAGTGGTTGATAGGAACACTTTACGTTTTTCAAGACAATCAAAGAAATATGGCGATGCAAGCAAGGACGGTCTTCAACATATGTGATTTTAGGCGATGTAATGGGGAGTCGGTATGAGGTCAGAGTTGATAATTATAGCAGGCCGGGGGGAAAAAAATGCATAACAGCGCATCCAAATGGCAACCTAGGCTACCACAGAGTCGACAATACGAATATACTTTATATTTCATCCATATGCATCACTGGACAATGCTCATGTGTTTCTTCTATTTACATTGTATGTTTTCTTATTGTGCAAATAAACCTTTCTCACAGCGTTCTCATTTGTTAACATTTCTTGGTGCAAGCTACTTTTCAGAACATTCTTATCAAATCATGCTTTTAAAAAGTGATGGGGACAAAATCTGCCATTTCAAAAAGTGGTGGGGACATGTCCCCAGCGTCCCCGCTGTAAATGACACCTGGATGCAAGACTTATTTCTGTAAGTGACTGACAACAACCACGATTTCATCTGCATTTTTCTGTCACTAGTTTTTATCAAGCAAGGTAAATTACTAGCTATGTAGAAAGATGGAGACTCTTGAAAGACTCCCACAACCTGCAAGGTGAGGGTGACATGACTGAAGGACACAGCCTGTGTCAGTAGGCTAGTTGTTGGTAGCCTTGCTAGTTTATCTACTTGTTGAAGCTGTCTATTATAACACAAATTTGTAACAGCAAAGAGAAAAACGCGGTACAGTTGTTTATCAACCTGTCATGTTTCTTTCACATCTATTAAGTTTTGACAAATTGTGTTTCAAACTATGCAAACATTTTCAAATCTAAAACAAATGATTATACAAGAAACAGGCTTGTAGCAACCTAACCTCCCTCCAAAATATGAAAACCACATTTAAGGATCCCTTCAAAAATGTTCAGTGTCTTACAGTTTTATTATCAGCAAATTTTCAAATTCTTGGGACTGTCGTCCAGCCAAAGACTTCCAGTAGCTCTGCTCAGAATGTCTAGAGAAATATCAGATAATGGAGAGTTGTCAGTGTTGTAATTATTACGCCTGTAATTATTATGACTACAAACATAATTTTCAATAATCAATTCCTACTGAAATGTGTCTATTGTAGGCTACCTTTTTTTCCAAATAAAAACTCATTGTCAAACCCACAGCTAGTTTGATCTGTGAGATAACATTGTAACAGCTCATGACAGCCAGTAGTGGTCAGGTGGCAGTAAACATGTATTGCTAGCTCGGCTACCCCCGTTGTTCACCACCTTAGCTGTTTGTCCAGAGTCTTCCATAGGAAGGTGATTGGTCAACTGTTTCTACAATGAGCACAACACCAGACATACTTGAATTCAAGTCCGCAGCAATGGTGCTGGACTGAGAGGTGATTTTGGTGTAGTGGCCACAGTTGGT
Source organism: Macquaria ambigua (assembly GCA_008360985.2). Classification (NCBI taxonomy): domain Eukaryota; kingdom Metazoa; phylum Chordata; class Actinopteri; order Centrarchiformes; family Percichthyidae; genus Macquaria; species Macquaria ambigua. Next base: position 324,127 of record VMKM01000365.1, read on the forward strand.
ATTGCAGGAAACGTGAGGCACACTGGCCAAAAAGACTTCCCCGTTCAAATTCAATTCAAAAGAAAAGGGCCGTAAAACAATGAATACATTTTTCTTAGTGTCACAAACACTCTGAAATGACTCTTTGTGGTCTCGAAGAGCTGTACCAGTAAATCATGTCATGCAATTCATGTGTGTAAGGAGCCAACAAGTCTTTTTACTTATAAATGGAGTATTTTTACATTGTGGTATTGATACTTTGCTTCAGTAAAATATGTGAATACTTCTTCCACCAATGCTGAGACCACAGTGGCAGTGGGGCAGCACTTGGCCAGATACTAAACAGTGCGTGTGTGGGCTGCTGCTGATAGCTTTGCACACTGTTAGCTCATGGTGCAGGAAACTCAACAATCAATGCACTCAATCTCACACAAATAAATCAGCACACAGGGAATATATGATTGGACCGCCTGCGAGAGTGCGTGCAAGTATGTGTGATCCCACTGAGGTTGTAGTGGCATGTGTGTGTGTATATAAGACAAAATATTGCCTCTGTGTGTTTGGTGATTTTCACAGATTTCTTGGGCACCTCAGCTAACACAAATCCATTAAAGTAGATTACATTTTTTGAAAAAAGGCTACCAGGGACTTTGTTTTCCCGACCTATATAAACCCAAATTAAGTCACATAATTCCCCAGGAGCACAAAACTGACAGCCAATGCAATCATTAAAAATATATTTTGGCCACGTCATCAAATGCTGCAGAGTAGAGGGAGAAACTGAGATTGGAGCAACACGGAGTGACACAGACAGTGAGAAGCATGACTCAGCAGTTGCCCCCCTCATTAGAAGTCGTGTGTGTGCAGAGCTGTTAAAATGTTTAGGATGCCTCCCCAGTCCGGGGCTCCCTCTCACCTTGGCCAAGTTCATCTTCTGAGGGACAGAGAGGTGTACCTGAGGACACTCCCATAGTAACTCACAGTCACACCGAAAACCTTTTTGGATGCTAATGAAGGAATCTTTAGTGAATCAGGAGAAATCACTGCTGTTCTCTCAGAATACTTATTATTCTGCAACCTTTGCCACTTCCTCTCCTTTTCCTCCCACACAGCTCTAACTTTACGGTTTAACCCATTAATGGTTGTGTAAGGCTGCGCAATGTGTTAATGTTTTTTTTCCTTATTTCTTTTAGTTGTAAATATAAAAAATATGCTACATCATTTATAGAACCATTAAAAGATTTTTAATTTAGAGTATTGCATTCGCCACAATTTAAGTTGCATTCATTAAAGAGCAAAAAATATGACAAACACAATAGAGTGGCCAACAGAGGATATAGATGTCATGTCAGCAGCTGCAACAGTGAAGAGAAGAAGCTGCAGGCTGGCACTTATTACACACTAAGGTGTGATTTTACCTGAGTTGTGATGATCCATTTGCTTCTCTTTTCTCATTTCTATTTAAAAACCTATACCTGAACACATCTGTAAATTTAGTTTTCAGTGTTTTCTCTGTTTGCATGCTTGCCACTGTGGCAACGTACCCTCTATCCTGTATACTGGCACTGATCACAGATGAGATACAGCTGGTTAGGCAGGTGACCTGGTCAGATGAACAACGGACAATAGAAATTTAATGAGACTGAACTTGACACAAAGAGATTATGAGATCATTAAACAGGTGAAGAAAATCTGTATTGTACTGAATTTTACAGCACACACTAAGACTAGAAATGGAGTGTCTAATGCCGGGTTCAGACTACATGATATATTTGTCTGTTAAGATGGTCACTGTGTCAGATCAAACCCTGCCATCTTTCACAACCTGCGTGATGTCATCAGGAAGGAGGTGCTAGGGACCGACTTTCTGTAACAAGAATATAACCACTGTGATACACTACACGGGATAAAATGATCAATACAGACGCCCTACATCTGTTGAGTGGGGCTATTATCGGGCTGATATCGTGTAGTCTGAACCCAGCATTGAAGGGTGTTCATACAGAACACTAATGGAATTTTAGCAATTGCATTCACAGTCATTGGAAAGATGGGAGAAGGCGAGATTAGATGCAAATTCGCCAAATCCAAGTGAGTTTAAAATGTCAACTTGACTCAGAAATTTGCACTTATTCCAGGGCTTTATGAATCTAGTGGGACTTCATAAATGTACAGAGACAAGAGGAAAAAGACTGGAGGAAAATAACTGAAAGACCTTGAGTTCTTGGTGAGTTCCAAGTAAACCTGGCTGCAGCCTGCAGAACGAGAAAGGGTTCAATGTCAAGTGTTTCATCCCACCCACCATGGTTTGATGGGTTTAACTGTCGAATTTTGGCGGGGTTAAACATCAGTTTCATTGGTTTGGACTTGGGTTTGGGCGGGGTTAAACAACACCAGTCTGTTCAGAAAATGAAAAGGACAAGGACCTACCGCTATATGTTATTTAGCTAACAATGTCATGAGGGCAACTGTTCGTCTGTAAACTCTCTTTGTTGTATTTTAAACGTAATGATCCCTTTGAACCATGAGTTGACAAGTTAAACATCCATAATATACACCTCATAAATTGTTAACTTTGACATTAGATATTGTTTTGATTACTTGAATGTTCAGTAGCATAATTAGCATTGAATTAGCTGTTTTCTCATTAGATTCCATTCATTGAGCTAGCATTGTTAGCTTCACAGATCTATTTAGCCAGTCCTCCGACTGCATGAGGCCACATAACTCCACTTTTTCTACCTGTTTCTCCTTCGGAAGCAAGGACAACCTATCGGTGTGAGTTATTTTATTGTTGGAAGTGAAACATTTGATATATAAGCTTATGAGCATGGTGCCGCTACTCGTCTTCCATAGGGTTCCAGTCATTTTTACCGCTTTGTTTTCATCCAAAGGGGAATGTGGCTGCAACATAGACCCTTGTTACAAGACTATCAATATGTGACAGGGTGTAATTGCGTTATCCAGAACAAATGGTAAAGTGCTCTGTGTACAACAGTAACACAAACACTCAAGAATCAAGTACAGCTAGTTGTAAGTTCACAAAACTCACATACAAAAACTGGCAATGATCTTTGCTGTCTCACTGAGCAGCAAAGCTTAGGCTGAGGTCAGTGTGATAACACAGTGTGAGGGCTACATGCTGCATTTTACTGAGATGGAGAATGAAAGGGTACTGGGACTTTCCCTTTTGCCAGCCTAAGCACTTTGTGAACCACGGCTCTGTGTGGTAATTGACTGGACTCTTCTCAGACATCTCCAGGTTGCTAATTAATGGCTCTTGTTAATGACTACCTGTGTTAGATGTAATCGCATGAATAAAACATTCAGTTGTGAAGAAAAACCAAGGTCACATGTCACAGTCATTCCTCCCTACTGTTGTCCTTCCTTCTGTAGATGTGATGGTGAGGGAGGATTCTGCAGCAAACAAAGGCAACAAGCCGACAAACTGTTTCTATTTTCTCTATTCTGTGTCCATAATCACCTCCTATATCACAATTTTTAATTGCAGCCAACAACCCAGGGCCAAAAAAATGTTTGCAACAAGTTGCAACAATTTTAAATCTCTTTATTATTTTAAATTCACTGTATAGTATGCAAATTTGCAGGAGCATTACTGGTGTGTCTCCATTATACATGCACTGCAGTGAAAGTCAGCCTACTCATTTTGTAATTATAAAAATGTATTTGCTTGAATTCCTCTGTGAAAATGTCTTATTTAGCAACACTTTCAGGATTGAATTGCAAACACAAATTTAACTTAGAAAATGTTTGCATATGTACTAGTTTCCTTTATGCCATCATGTTTTACTCTTGTTAAAATGTTTTAAATGTTTGGGTTTGCATACAAACAAGACTAATGTTGTGTCCCAAATCGTGTACTTGCGTACGTAGTATTTTGAGTGCATAAGTGCGTTCACACTGGTAAGTATGGCAAAATGCAGTGTAGCCTACTATAAGTACCCGGATGATGTACACAAAACAGTCAGAAAGTTGAGTGTGGAACGCTGCACACTTCTCACCCTCAATGGTCGCCATCTTGGCTACGTAGCAGAAGGGGAGGACCACCAATGTATGAAAATGGCGGCCGCGGTTGCGATTGTTACGGCTAAAAGTAAAAGCACGTTCATTTTTTATTCATTTTTAATATAATTGAATTGAAGTGAGCAAACAAGCTGGCAGATATTTTGGCATGCGGCAATCGCGGTAAAATGTTGGCGATAATGCCCCGGTTGCAATCTGCCATTAAATAGAAGAAGAAGATGCGGTCAAAGGTTGCGATCGTCATTTCCGGTAAGCGCACAACAGCAGTATTCGATTTGAGACGACACTACCCTGTCAAAATTAACGCACCACACAAGTCAGTACATAGTGTACTGTGTACACTGCATGTAAGTGTACTGACGGAAGTACACGATTTGAGATACAGCATAAGAGTCTACAGCCATGCTAGCAGCTCTGAAAGACTGTACTTAGGCATGCTTTGAGCTAAATGCTAACATCAGCATGCTAACATGCTCACAATGACAATGACTATGCTAACATGCGGATGTTTAGCAGGTTGAATAGTCACCATCTTAGTTTAGCATATTAGCATACTAAAATTAGCTAATTAGCACTAAACACAAAGTACAGCTGAGGCTGATGGGAATGTCATTAGCTTGCAGGTATTTAATCATAATACCGTAAGTGTTGGACAAATTAACATTTTGATCTGATGATGGCGCTAGATAAAATGTCAGGGGATCAACAAAATTATTAGGATTCATTACCAGGGAAACATGAATTTCTGTACATAATTTCACTGAAATCGATCCAAGAACTGTTAAGATATTTTAGTGTTGACAAAAGTGGTGGACCGAGCGACCAAGAGACATTACCATCCCTGGAACCATCCCACTAGGGTGGCTAAAAAAGAAAAGAAACAAACCTGACTCCCTAGTCCCCAGGCCGCCCTTTCGCCTAGAAATTAAAATGATACACACTCATTTTTTTCCCCCGATACGTTTTGAGTGAAAGGTAATTGCAATGTTTTGTTTTTTTCTTGAGTAAAGGAAGTGCTACATTATTGTACTGCACGCACAATTGTAGGGTCAGGTTGGATAGTGGGCATACAAAGTGCAGGATAACACAGACTAGGGTTTGCATCCTGAGTCCCTCGTGTGGTTAGGTTTAACGAAAGCTCTGTGGTCATGGTGAGGGAAAGATTGTGATTTTTATAAAGTTAACACATTGTGTCTTGTGCTTCAAGTCACTTATGAATTTTAAAATATTATATTATAAGACCACGATCTGAACACACTTTGGTGGCTACAAGCAAATATTGAAGGAAAATAAATGAAATATGCTGTCAGTGAACATTTGGCAGATATGTTTTGTATGTATTAACATTTTGCAAACCAAAAATGTTCATTCATCAAATTAGTAGTATATAAACGTAATTCCTAGGAGACACGGTTTCATGGGCTGCGTCAAGCTCCAAAAAATGCCAGATCCTACAGTTTCCATAATGCAGCTCAGTAGTGTCTGTCGTAATAGCCTCCTTGCTTGATAAATGCCCACATCTCTAGACTTCTAGTCTGTAATGCAGGCTTTCCATTAAACCCTTGACTTTAAAAAGTTCCCCCCAGAGCCACAGAACATTGCACAACTGTTTTCACAGGCTGAGCAGTACTCCCCATGACTAGTAAACTGAGCGTTAAGTGCAAAACTGGTGAGGTGGCCCTTTTAAGATGGATTACATCATCTGCTAGGGGATGAAAAACCCATAGCATGGAGCCAAACATGCATGTAGCCTATAGCTGACATACTAGAGTGACAATGAAAAGATTGGCTGCACCACAGTTGCCCTGCAGTTGGATAGTTGGATGATTGGATGACTTTGACAGTTGACCTTGAGTGTTTTTATCATCAAATGAGTCAACTGTCAATCCATGTTGTAACTAGAACGTGACACTAATGGCATCAGCCTACAACATCTACTGTGTATGTTGGACATTGATCTGCCTTTGAAAATAAGTTTAAATAATCACTCAGTCATGTTGTCTTAACTTTAATGTCTCAGTGTAGTATCTGCAATGATATTGACATACAGGGTCTGTAATGATTAGATTAACACTCCCACCACATGGTGTCGCTATTGCTTAACAGGAGTCAGAAAAGGCAGACGTAACGTCAATATGTGGTAACATTAGCTGTTGTGATAGCAATAAAGCTATGAGTTGAACTAGAGAATTGACTAAGTTCATCTTTACAACAACAGAACAAAACAGGGTCAGAGTCATGAATCACCAATTGTTTGTTCTCTTGAATTTCTGTTTAAGATGTATGTGATGACCTTGTATGAGTCAGAGAGCCGTGTGCTGTATTCCTAACTTAATATTAGGAGCCTGCAAGTGAGACCAATCTAACAGCATTGCATACTAAATCCCAGCGCTGAAGTTAGCATAACTTAACCGTTGTAATGTAATTTCCCATTTGGCTCATTGTGCCTTGGTGCTTGCAGTCAGCCAGCTGGGGCTCTTGTTGTAGCTGCCAATGTCTCCAGTTAAATCTTCCTTTGTGTTGGAGATGTACTGTTCTGGTGTTACCTCAGGCGGAGGTGTCTCGTTCACACCTTAACAGAGAGGAGAGGGTGGGTATGGAGTGAAAATAGTCTCAATATTATTTGTAAATGTGTATTCCATGATTTGTAACTGAAAAACAATATTTGTAACTGAAAAACAAGATTTGTAAATGTGTATTACATGATTTGTAACTGAAAAACAAAAAAACAAAACAAAACAAAAACGGGATTTTGAGACTATTTTAACGCTGGTCCCAGCTCCACAGATTCGTAAATGCATGATGCGTTTAAGTGCTGGTGGAAAACTGGGACATCTGGGCTTTCGGCATATTCGTGTTTAATTTCAAAGTGGGAAAGACGTTTTTCTAAATAGACAGAATAGCTTGTCGCCCCTCGATTAGAGCACATGCATTTACCAACTACAGACTCTATACAGTAACCTATAAATGTAAATATATGGTTTAAATAAGGTACTGCTAGGTGGTAGAGTTGTTCTGCTGGTAAAACAGCCAGTCCAGGCAAAAAGCGGATGCCAGGCTTCCACACAACACCATTGTAGCGTCGCCCCTCTGTGGTTAGGGGTAGGTTCAGCCGGCATCTGCTTTTTGCCTGGACTGACTGTTTTCCCAGCAGAACAACTCTGCCACCACGTTAAAATAGTCTCAAAATCCCAAAAGCGAAAGTAACCTGATCCGTGCGTAACACGAGACATTTGTATGCGCAGGAAGCTTTTTGAAAGCGAAAAGGATCAGATCTGAGAAGCTGAATGGAATACACATTTACAAATAATATTGAGACTATTTTCACTCCATAGGTGGGTGGGGGTGTAACACTGAGGGTGAGATATAGATCAGTGGATACCAACAAATGAGCTTGTGTTATGCAGAATGTCAACCCTTTCTGTACAGGTTATTTTTCGTTAGCACAGTGGCAATTTTAGGACATTTCATTCTCAACTATCCTAACAGCCCCCAATCCCTCAATGAGCAGTCATCGTTTTGCAGACTGAAACAACAAGTGAGCATTTTTAAGATTTTTACAATCTGGAGACTATTTTTAAAAAGCTACAATTTTGGGTTGAGGAAGTTTTAGTCTGAACATACACTGAAACCAAGAGAAACAAGATGCGTTTACAAATGTAACCGGCTTAATGTGAACATACTTGGACGTAGTTGGCAACCCTGCCACACAGGTCATTTTGCTACCATAGCACAATGGCAATATTTGTCAGACCAAACTTCACTTTGTGTTAACTTTGTCATTCATTTAATTTCTAACTTGTTTGACCTCAATACATCAGCAAAGCATGACATTATTACTGCTAACATATTAAGTGTTAATACAATAAGTGTGCTACGAAAGCTTCTAAGGGCATTTTCACACCTATAGTTGGTTTGCTCTGGTCCAAATCGGTTGATGAGTTTGTAAACTCATTGTTTTCCCCTTGGTTCGGTTTGTTTTCACACAGAGAAAAATCCAAGCGAATCAAAATGCATCACTATAAACCATGTGAGAACATTCACTCCACTTATTGGTCAGATGTGTCTGGGGTGGGAGCAAGAAAGTAAATACAGGAAGAATTCAATTCAGTTTTATTTATATAGCGCCATATCATAACAAAGTTATCTCAGGGCACTTTGTAAATATAAAGAGTCGGTCTAGACCTGCTCTATATGAAGAGACCCAACAGTTCCCACCATGAGCAAACACTAGGCGACAGTGGCAAGGAAAAACTCCCTTTTAACAGGCAGAAACCTCGAGCAGAACCAGAACCAGGTGGGCGCTCATCTGCCTCGACCGGTTGGGTTGAGGGGAGAGAGAGAGGGAGAGAGAGGGAGAGAGGGAGAAAAGAAAACATACAGTACAGTACAGTTCCACATAGAGATGTAAAGCAACAGTAGCGGCAATGATATTGATGTTAATATTAATAAAAATAATACTAATAGCAATATAATAATAGTAATACTAATAATAAGAGCAATAACAATAATAGCAGCAGTGGGTGTAGAGCAGGAACACGGGGGCAGCAGGTGCAACCATAGATCCAGACTCTACAGCTCCGTAGGGCAGAAATACCTGCAGAAAGCAACAGAAGGAGAGAGAGAGAGAGAGAGAGAGAAAGCACACAACTATGGGAAAGGGAAGAAGGTCCTCTGTTCTGGACTAGTGCATATTTCTGTGAGAAACATTGCTATGCAATTTAACATGGAGCAACAGCACAGTTCACATTTGCTCATAACCATCTGGGCAATATACCAGGCAAAACTATACCAGCAGAATTCCGAATGCACTTCGAGGAAACATCTTGAAAATACAAAACTGCTTCACACTTTGCAAAGAAGACCTGCTGCCTTCAGACCACTGAGCAGGACAAGGTAGCTAATATTTAGCTCAAACCTGCAGAGTACACCTAGTAGTTGGGTTGGATCAAGGTTGAATCACGTTCCCACCACAAACAAACCGCTCCAGAGTTCATTTGGGACCGGACCGAGACCACCTCCTCTCAAGGGTCTTGGTGTTATCCGTGGTCAAAACAGTCACACTAGAAATAACTTTATGAGTGTGTTGAACACCACATAACATTAGCTACAGTAGCTGTATAGGTAGTCGACTCATCTAATGGTAAGTTAGCAAGTTAAGGTTATGTTAGTTAATGTTTCTTGCAGCTATTTCATTAGAATGAAATGACATTAGACAACAGTACATTAGTACATTTCCTCGTCCATGAACATGATTTCTACCTGAGTCACATCAGATAGATTATCATCGGCAATGGTGGTTGTTTAACAATTAAGACAACAACTGCCATGATCCCACGCTACTTCGCAATGTCATCAAACTACGTCTTTTGTTATTTGTAAATGATTGAGAGATCCCTAGCAGCAGAAATTACATACTGTGCATTTAACAGTGGAACTACATTACATTTATTTAGCTGACACTTTTATCCAAAGTGACTCACAATAAGTGCATTCAACCATGTGGATACAACCCAAAACATGCAAGTTTTATTCAAGTACGTCAACTTCATCAAATATGCTGAACTGCTTCAAGTGCTACACTTAGGAACAATAAGAGGTGCACAGTACTACTAGTACTATAGGTTTAATTTCCTGGATAAAAATATGAAGCGAGAGAAAAGGGGGCTTAAAATATCAAGGCTCTCACTCCATCTCACAACTGAGCAAAGGAAAAAGAAAAGAAAAGCCCAACCTGTCCTGATATTGGTCCAGAGTAAAGCCAGAGAAATGCCTGTGCAAATGTCACAGGAACCATCTGGGGTAGCCTATTAACAATATCACACAACAATATCACACAACACATAAGCCCATGTAGGTGACATTCAGTCATGTATCATAAAAACTTCACATCATAAAAAAGACACTGAAAAATCTGGCAATTTGTCTCCCTTATTATAGACAAAGGCACAAACCGCTTCTTTGAATTGTTTCTTTTAACCATCTGGTGCATCAGGCAACATTTTATTTTATTAAAATCTACATTTTAAGGCTCTGCAAGGACATTTTCTATTCTGTTCTTTTCTAATGGCAACAGTTCTACATTGATTCATAGTAGAATTGAGATACACTTCTGCATCATGCAGCATGGGATGACAATATATCTAATTGATTTTTCATGTTTCGAAAGGACACAAGAAGATTTATTGCCTTTGCTTTGGCCATGAGAAGACGAGCCCTAGGGGAATACACCCATAAACATTTTTCGGCCACGGTCCACCTAAAGGCTCGGTCTGGCCGCTTGCCTGTCGGTTACCATGGCAACCCCAGCCCCCATCCCTTCCTAACACATGCTGGAGGTGAGCGACAGTCTGTTGAATGGCCTGTGTTCTTTTTATTTTGTTGTGTGTCTATTTTTTGCATTTGAGCAGTTGTTTTTTAAGCACTGTGTAAACAAGAAGGGATAAAAATGCCGCCAAAGTCAGTTGTAGTTGAATTTTCAGAAACACGCAGAAAATCATTTGCTCGCAATATTACTTATTACACAAATGCACAAATCATATCACATAATTTCCTTGTGCCATTTCCATTGTCTTGTGTGTGTCCCCCAGCTTGCTGTTGTGTGTAACACAAAGCAGGAGACAGCAGAATGTTGACACAAGTGTGAACAAGCCACCAACAACCTCTGACCAGATTCCCCACTGAGACTGATGAGTGGGACTCTACTGAATAGTAGAGGTCTGCTTTGTCTGCTTTCCTGTCGTCCCATGTGTCTTTTTCTTTTCTGTCCTCACTTATCTCTTTCTTTTTCTCTTCTTTCCCTTTTTTGTCTCCAGTAGGGCCTATTTTCTCTCCCTTCTCTCTTTCTCTCTGTCCATAGCCTCAGGCCATCACAGTGAGGTGTTGAAAACAACTGGTGTCAACAGAGGCATCTGACTCCTAGACAGCATTCCAGCCAGATTCTCATCAGACTCTTGTCAGTGTCAGAGACAACACTATGTCACACGTACACCTATCTAAAATTACTGAGAGCAGACAGACATGGACACACACACACACACACACACAAAGAAATATTTGATTCTAGTGTCCATACAAACTCGATACTACATCGGCCATCTGTGGCCAATTCACAGAACCACTCAACTGCAATGCATCTCCTCCGAAAGTCCTTCCAAGCTCTTTCAAGCCATCTCACCGACATAAATGCTTTTCTGGCTTCAGGTACATTCCCCATAATGTTTAAGCTCAAGTTGAAAACTACAGGCTGGTCTCACCTACTTCCTCTCTCAAAATAATCTACTTGAGCCAAACCAGTGGTTTTAAGAGGGATCATTTCACTGCCTGCTGTCAGTGATAGAAACCCTGAGGTCAGCGAGAAGGGATGCCCAGTCATCAGTTCTCATCTTGCTGGACCTGTCGTCAGCCTTTGACATGGCAAACCACCAAATCCTCCTGTCTATCCTATCCAAACTAGGCATCTCTGGTACAGCACTACTCTGTTTTGAGTTCTACCTTACCGGGCAATCATTCAAAGTGGCATGACAAGGAAAAGAGTCCAAGTGTCAGTTTCATTCACACTGGGGTACCACAAGGATCTGTGCTTGGTCCCCTACTCTTCTCAATATACACCACATACCTTGGTCTGATCACCCGCTCACATGGTTTTTCTTATCATTGCTATGCTGATGATACCCAACTCTATCTGTCCTTTCCACCAGACTGTCTCAGCATGGATCTCAGCCTGCCTTAGTGATGGATGATGGAACACCACCTTCAACTCAATCCATTTAAGACTGAACTCCTGGAGATCCCAGCCAGTCCCTCTGTCCAGCAGATTTGTGTCAAGCTTAGCTCCACTTCACTCTCGCCAACAAAGTCTGCTTGAAATCTGGGCATCGTGATTGATGACCAATTAACTTTCACTGAGCATGTTGCATCTGTCACTCAGTCATGTCGCTTTGCACTATATTACATTAGAAAGATCAGGTCCTCTCTGACAGAGTATATTGCTCAACTCCTTGTACATGCACTGGTCATCTCTTGCCTTGACTACTGTAACGCCCTTCTGGCAGGGCTGCCAGCATGCCCAGTAAAACATATCCAAATGGTCCAAAATGCAGCAACATGTCTGGTCTTCAACCAGCCAAAGACAGTCCATGTCACTCCACTTATTATTACTCTCCACTGACTCCCTGTTGGACTCACATTATCTGGCTATCTTTTTAATCTGGCGGATTACAGGAAGGGCCGTGTATGGCAAATGGAAAAGGGATTATGAAGACAGGAAGCTGCTATCTGCTCTCCATGCCAACAGTGACAGCTTTGAGAGTCATAGGGCTCTACTAAAACTGATTTACAGCTACAATTTCATAAGAAAGAGTAGTCAAAAAGAGCATGATTAACATTAATCTCCCTTGTCTCACCGAGACAAACTGAGAATTAAGAAAAAAGAAAGGTCTAAAAGTTAATTAGCAGTGTAATGAACTTGTGTGACATAGTGATTACAGTTTTCCTGGCTTTTTTGTACAGTAGAAGGACATTGTTCTAGCATAAATGACATGAACATTTTTCTTCTTCACCAGAAGTGGGAATGTGTCCTGTTGTTTAGATTGACATCTGCTGCTTGTGGTTACCATGCGCCTAGATTTTAGCAAACATCTGACCAGTTTAATCACGTACAGTGTGAAGGACTGACAGAGCTGGAAAGAAAATGAGGGACTTCCTTCTACAGCGGTCTGACAAACATCAACCGCTATTTATATTGCGGCGCTAATTAGATCACTTCTAATCACTCACTTCGGGATCAGCTAGTCATGTTACTGTTATAATAGTAATCATGATGACTGTTCAGAATGTGCTGGTAATTATGTTTTATTATGTGATAATATGATATCATCACATAAGCTGTCTGGCCGTTCAAAATGTGCTTGAACCTTGAATACAGTATTTCTTGCAGTGTGTGCAGTTACACTATTACACACAGTCCAGCTTTCCACGTCATGGGCTTATTGATAACAAGCTAATTATTCCAAATTATATTATCAATAAAATATATGTTCTGTATTATCTAGCTGGGTGAAAACTTGTATTTTAATTCATATTTATGAATCAGCTTCCTGACCAGCATAGCAAAAATCATCTGGTTTAGTGATTGTTTGTGAAGAATGCAAATAATGTTAATAACCTGCATCATCGTACTGATAAGTTAAACATCAGAGCTCTTCACAATAAAAACAGCTAAGGTACTGTAACACACAGTAAACTGGTTGTAAGCTAGTTGTAAGCTAATTAGCGCAGAACGTAACTTCAGATGTTTTTAATCAGATATCTGTGCTGGACGTGGTCTGTTACTATAGCCAGCAATAGAAACCGTAAGTTAAAAGACAAAACTGGAAATGGAACAAAAAATTGGTGGGCTGCATAAGGTCAGTAAAGAAGCGACAAAATTGCAGCATCCTGCATGCTTGCTTGGAAACCAGTAGTTTAACAACAGTATTAGTTGCCAGTAAAATAAACGATTTTCTGTTATTACCTCAGGTTATGTCGATTTGCAGAAAATACTCTCCTCATAGTTTAACCTCCACTATAAAACTCTTTTTAAACTTAAATTATTAATTAATAATTATCATGTAGACGTTTATTATATAAGTATTTTTGGTACATTTTATGCCTCTATTTTTTTTTAGTAAAGAGATGACAGGAAATGAGGGAATAGAGCAATGGGGAACAAAGATGCAACTAAGGTTGCCATTTATTTCAGTTTATTATATTAACTGTTTCTATCTGTTTGAAAGGCTAAACCCTTAAATTTGACCAAATTACATAAAAGCTATCCCTTAATTTCTACTTTAAATGGGCTTTAATTATTAATTTGTCTGGTGTATTGACTGACTTGATCTGCTATGCAGATTTATGGTGTGTAGAAGACAGAGACAAAATAGAGAATTGATATCACATTAATCTATAGTTAGTATAAGTAGCAGTATATTTATGTGTATATAAAGGGGAAAGTATGTCGTTTTTAATTAAGTATTTTTCAGATTAAGGTGTTTTAAGGGGCTTAGTTGTTTATTGAGAACCCCTTTATATACAGTACCTTAATGAGACTTTCAGTTAATAACTAAGGGATCTGTCAAATATTTAAAATGAATGTGTAAATGAAGAAATGTATGTACACCTTAAATTGTACTTTGCAGATTAATGTGTTTTAAAGTTTTGTTTTCACCTTTTCAAATTATTGGGCAAATTAAGGCTACCATACCAAACACCTTAATCTCAGAATAAGGTGCTTAATCTTAGAATAACGTTTGGTATGTTTTCAGGAGTTAATTAAGAATGAATCAATGGATTTTTTCCTCTCGTTTCATAGTGAATTACACTGTAGCTCTGAGTAAGTAACAAAGTCATTTTATGGGATTCGGTTGCTCTGAAACACAGGGGGATCACTGAACAATGAGTGAATGTATGCATAGTGAATGGTGACCATTATGCTGTATGTGTATGCACGCTTGTATCTGTGTTATGTGTGGGACAGTGAGGTGATTAATGCCACCATTCCTCATTGCTGTGTTGACCCTCAGACTCTGACACCTCTAATCTGTCGGGGTGATCACGGCTCAGTAAGCACCGACGCAGCGCCACACTGTACTGCACCGGATGTTCAACGCTAACACTCTTGTCTCTGTCATCTCCAGCAGCAGCCATATCTGTCATACACCTCCTCTACGAGTGGGAGGTCACACGGCAGTCTGCATAAAGCACTGTCACCTCCTCACTGCACAACCATTTGTTTTTGTCACAACAGTTTTATCTCTGTTGTCTTTTTTTCCCCTCTTTGTCTTGTCAAATAAAATGTATATATTGTCTTACTTGCTAAAACTGCCCATGCTAAGATGCTAAAACATTCAAGAAGACTAGCAGAGTGATCTAAAAAAAACAGCAAAAAAACACACACATTGTAACTTTGGATAACTAGCAATTAGGCAGCCTCACACTGCTCAAGCACCACGGTAGCTTTAGCTATGTCGGAATGTGTTTTTCTGTGGAACTTGGTTTGGGGATTTTGTTCCTTTTACAATAAAATGTCTTTGTGCTAACTGTGTAGGGCCATAATGGAGAGGAGAGAATACTACAAAGAAATCTACAAATATATGGACTTTAAGCAAAAAAATCAAGATAGACTTAAAAGTGTAAAGCTAACCTTTACCTTTGCTCACTAGCTGTCATTAGCAGCTCGGGTAATGCTACCTACCTTTACTTCCTAAACCTCTGGAAATGCATATTTCAGGTAAGCATAAATACTTACTCCAGTTTACACGACTCTTGACACAAAAGTTAGCATGGCCCATGTGCTATGCTAGCTGGTGGACTGTTACTGGGTGGTGTTATGGTGTAGATGGGGTTGGATTTTTTAAAGCAGACTTTACAGTGTTTATTTCTGGGTATTGTGAAAATAATGAGTGTGTTACGCACTCCCCCCTTCTTGTGTTCTTCTCCCTTCTCTCTCTCTGTTTCTCAGGTGCTCCTGATCTGGGAATTAAGCGGTGGCCGGCCCATATTTAAGGAAGGCTGGGGGAGGAGAGCTCTATCTCACAGACGAAGCAGCCTGCTGATCATTTATTGTTCTGTTCCTTTGGGTCCTTGTTTTTGTGTTTCTTTCTTTTGAGGATGGAGGTTTGGTAGTCCAGTTTTTGCGGCTTTGGTTGGTAGTTTAGTTTACGCACTGTTTTGGTAGATTAAGGGGGGCAAGCTCTGGGTCCGATGGCCCGATATATGGCTGGCCCAGACTTCCCCTATCCTTTTTGCATGTATTGAATATAGCATACATTGCCATGTGTGTGTATACACACGCATGGTTGGTAAGGTCCCCCCACACACACACACACCAGCATATCAAGAAAGTGCCGTTATTCCTACTATGGGGTGTATTATGGGCTCTCACAGTTATGCCCCCTGGGTCATTTTAATTTATTCTCAGTGTTTTAATCTGTTGGGATGAGCAGATGTGGGGGACTAATGTATATGGATAATTCAAGTAGTGTCAAGGAATGTCATCAATCAGAGAGAAGTACACTGAATTGAATTTAAATACTCTGTCAAGACAGCTTGAACTTTGCAGGTGGAAACATCTAAGCAGGGTAACGCGACCCTTTAAAAGTATTTCCATGTACTTTTCTGCCCAGGTCTGAACGGTACAGATGGTAAAACAATAAAAAATAATATTGAATGTGGTGTTTTTCCAGCCTCCCTAAATCATATCCTGTGACTCCTGCCACCACCACATATATTTTAGTGTACAGACGTGAAACAGGACCTTTTTCTCAAATGACTGATATGTTAATCTTCCTTTATTCCAATATTCCCTGTGGCCCATTGAGGTTATAGCTGAGCCCCTGACCCTGACAACCTCTCATCTGTACCTCTCACTACCCGTCCATCCCCCCTTTCAGCTTTTCCTCTGTCTCTGCCTCTCCCCACAGACTGCGTTATCAGCACCACAGACTGTACTGAGTTATGATGTGGCGTTAACCCTTGAACCCTGACATGTGAAAGGTCACGGCTAGGGGATAAACAACCCCTTACGGAGAGGACGATATTTTCACTGGGCTGGCATGTGGCCAATGCGTCAACTGTCCCTCGGGGGAAGATGGCTGGAGCCTTTTGTGAGGTACAAAAGTGAGGTAACGCTGCAGGGATGACGTATTTTTGTAGGCCAACCCGGAAGTTAGCATCGCCCTGGTTTCCTCGACAAAAAGCCAATGGGATTTTGGATTACTGCAAAAAATAAACTCTGTGGCAAACAATTGATTATCATACTTACACCTTTTGTTCAGCAAGACAATCTTCCCACTTTTATGATTTTTGAAGCATAAATGCAATCACCAAGTAAAAAGCTAACTACACCACAGTCACATGACTTCAGCGTCACCACCACTAAGCGTCCAACTTGTAATGTGATTTTGCGCCCTTACCTCTTCTACAAAAGCCTATCCTGCATCCAGCGATGCTGCGCCACAGATTGTCCTTGAGTTCATTGTCTTTATAATTTTTGTGTCCTTTGTCATATAATACAGGGTGAGGAGAAACACAACCAATCAACAGGTCCGCTATTGTCATTAGGAGTTGTGACATGACGTCCGTTCCAGACAACGTGATTGGTTGATGCCTTTGATTGACCTTGTACCGGAAAGAAATCATTTCGCTGCGTAATATTTGTACTCATGACAAAAACAACAGTTCGGAAAAATATACTGATGTGCGAATGAATCGCACGAAGAAAAAAAAACGCGATTTGTAAAGGCCTTAAGAGTCTTCAGCCATGCTAGCTGCTCTGTGAGGCTGTATTTTGGCACAGCGGTGCTTTGACCTAAATGCTAATGTCAGCATGATAACATGTTCACAATAACAATGCTAACATGCTGATGTTTATCAGGTATAGCATTTACCACATTCCTCATCTTAGCTTAGTTCTAGCATACTAATGTTTGCTAATTAGCACTAAAGGGTATCTTAAGGGTATCTGAAGTCATGTGTTGATTAAAATAATTAGACTGGACTTGTCATGATGAATCATCAATAATTAATGTTTCATATATTATTAATAAAAGCCTGAGAATTTGTTTTATTCATTAATTAAACTTATAAAGATGTTTCAGTGAGCTTGCTGTTGGGATTCTATCTTTTTTCTCCTATCTTTTCCCCTGATTTACAGTTTTATAGGCCTTTTTAGGACATTACTGACGGCTACCAATACATCACTCCTCTCCTCCTTACTGTGAAAACAAACGGCTTGTAAACAACCTAATCACAATGCAAACATCATCAAATCAATTCTCTAAAGCCTTCACTCCCACTTTGTGAGCACTGAACTGCAGTCTCGTGTTATTTCCCCAATGAGGAAAGAGGAAATTGCTGTAATGAACAAGGCCAAACAGATTTTCCATGGAAATCTCCCTCACTCTGTCTGAGAAAGCACCTAAAAGGCAGACTTATGGCTCGTTAGTGCCTCAACTGCTTCGTTAAACAGAGCCCACTAATGAAAGCACAGAGAGACGGTGTATTTGAAAGTAATTGAGAACACTGTTATTGATCTGGTGACCTTTGCCCTCTCACCTCATTGTTTAATATTGATGATCTTTGATGTTTGAAGATGTGCTCCTATAGCATTGCCAATAGAGTGAGCAAAATTCATTGTACTCATAAAACAAAGCACAGCAAGTGAAAAAGATGCCGTCATTTGCCCTTGGTGAAAAATATGTCTTCTGCTTTTTAGGTTATGTGTAACTTAATTGCCTCCTTTTTCCTATTTGTCTTTATGTGTATATATATATAAATATATATATATATATTTATAAGATACTGTATCAAAATTAGTGGGGTGGGGAGGGGGGCTGAACCTTATGTTTGACTTTTTCAAAAAGCATGGGCTCATTTTCTTTGGACCCTCTCCTTGACTTAGCGAAAAACTGCAACACCCTCCCCGCAATATCTCAAAAGAATACAATATCATTGGTACAATCTGTTTCACTATCAATAACAACAGGAGGAAAAGTGTAGCCCAAGTTATTCATGAATACCTGTTCAATGGAATAATCATTTTCACAATAGCTCCAAGAAGTGAAATTAGCAACTGCCATTTCTGTCAGACACTATTTTTGAACCAATTGCTACTACATGAAAGGTTATTAGGCTACAATCGCCTACCCCTTTTCCACCAACATGGAACAGGTTCTGTTCCAGTTCGTGCACCTAATTTTGAACCGTTCGGAGCATTTTGACCAAAAATAAATTGGTTCAGAACCCAACAAGTTGGTTCCCAGCTGGAACCAAAAAATAGCAGGTTTTCCCTGTCATGAAGGGTGAACCATGATGACATCAGTGGGCGTGTCATATTCTACAGGTTGGAAAGAGGATGGAGAAGGCAACAATGGTCTATGGTCTACTATGGTAATGGTTTTCTACGTCTTCTTATCAATAGTTGGTTCTTGCTTGTTTTTTGGATAAAAACAAATATCTGTAATAACAGAAGGAAAGCTTGCAGGCAATCAATGCGATCCACCATCTTACTACTACTGTTTACTCTGTTGTGCATTGTGCAACGCTTCCTTGATGGTTCCACTCAAAACTGGTGGAAACGCGGGCTGGTTTGCTACATAGCACCAAGGTTCCAAGAATCGGAAATGGAACTGGTTCAAGAACCAGAGCTCATTTGGTGAAAAGAGGGCATCAATGAGAAAACCAGGCACAGGCAGCTCCATGAGTACCAAGGAGCTCGAGCATCGCAATATTTTCACCCTACCAAGGATTCCAAATAACGGAAATAAATGTGAATTAGATCAGATGATGATGTAGCCAGGTGTTTGGGAGAAGCAGCTGGAGACTCCAAAGGAACTGTTGCCTCCACACTAATGTACCAAGGATTGTACTGGTTACCAAGTTAATTACCATCAGCAAGCCATAAGTTCTGGTTTTATGCACAAGGTGATATGTATAAAAACTGTCTTGGTAACACTTTGACCAACTGTATGTGTGTGTTTGGATCACACATGAAACATGAATGAAAGCGTTTGCCATCAAACAGAAGATTGAACAGACTGTTCCTCATTCTGTCAAACTGTTCAGAGTTTGGGTTCTAAGTAGGCCTCAGTGTTCCCGTGTAGACTAAGCGCTGAATGTAAAAGGGAGCGATTCAATTGATTGCATTGCAGCCACTTATTCGTAATGTCTGACATAATACATGTCCTGTAGTATTTGTTTTGTCGTTTTGGTTAAATGTTGTGTTTTGCTATTTATGTGAAGCAGTATACGTCTTGGGAAGCAAGACAAATGTCAGAAAAATATTCTGATAATAAAGTGAAAGCAAAGCAAATCAATGTATTAGTGAAGTGGCATTGGCAAAATTTCCTTTATGATCCTTTGTTTACTCTAAAGCCATCTTTTCAGTTCACTATTTGGATATAACTATTTCCTTTTTTTTTTTTTTGCAAGGGAAACCCCTTTTCCCCACCAATAATTTCCTTACAGTCCCTAAATCAAATACTGTTCTAATGTCTAGTTTTCTAGCCCATACAAGTCTGTAATGTAACTATGTTGCCTTCTTGGATAATACATTTAAAAAAGTCTATTATTCATTTTGGTTTATAATTAACTATTATTGAAACAAACTAGCCAGTAGTGATCTGGTGAGATGTCTTCCATGTCAAGGGTCACTGCAGTGGATTGTGGTCTATTGATCTCAGGTAGGCACTATCCATCCATCTGTATAGAGATTTATAGGTTTAATTAATGAGGTCAAGACAGAGTCTGGGTGGCTGGGTTGCTTAATAAAGAAAGGCTCTCTACACTCACCTGCTTACTGCTTTTTCAAAGTGCTCAAAGTAGCTCTAATTTTAATGGGAATGGTTTTATCTTAGGATGTAAATCTAGTGTCAATAAATGATGCAGATGGTCTACTATTCAGTCTAAGGGATGTTTAAATAGATGTTTTAAAATGCAATTAGAGCTTTTGCGCCAGCATCGTTAGTTGTTTTATATGGAGGCTGTAGTATGCCAGCATGATTAGTAAAGACTTTAACTGAATCATATTTATTTACAAGTTAAAAAAAAGGCCAAAGGCAAGCACAATTCCTGTCCTATGCTTACTACTATACTCATATTGCACTGATATTACACATATTGTGTATATTGTTTGTATATATATACGTAACTGTACATGTTCCTTGTAAATATTTAGTTTTCCATTTTATTTCTTCCTTTAGCGCTACCTTTATGTAGTTTGTTCTATTTTATTGCACATTTTATTGTTTATATTCTATTCTAATTGAAATATTTGAATATCTGTTTATACATTTTCTGTGTGTAGAATGGAGGGGGCTACAACTGCATTTCATTGTATATTGACAAATAAAAATTCTTGAATCATTGAAATGTATGAAAACCAGGCTGAACACTTATCTAAAGGCAGCAAATGAGACCTACAGTTACCAACAAGTTGACGCAAGTAGTACGAGGTCATTTCTTCTGTTGTTATGAACTTTAATTAAAAATCTCTTTTCAACCGAATTTATCTTCCGTAGCTCTGAGCTTTATATATACTTGTGATGATTGTGTTTCCCGACAAAATGCATATTTATACTGAGCTCCTAATATTTTCAATCACAGCAGGTCAAGTTGCATTTCTCCTGAAAGAAATATTCTTTTATATTTGACAACTGGCAGAGCTGCTAATAGAAAGCCTGACAGCGTTAGCAAAGCAGGTATGAGCCAAAGGTGAGAAGTAAACAGCTTGTGAGAACATAGTGTATCTCACCGACCAGACGAGATGGAAGCACGGCTTGCTCTGCGAGGTGTGAAATAGGGAATACTGTGAGCAGAGAGGAGAGGTGAGAATGGGGGAGGAGAGAGACACAGAGGGAAGCTGATGTGTAAAGATTGAGGAGTGGGAAAGAATCAGCCAAAGAGACTGGGGAGACGAACAAGGAATATTCAGAGCTGAGATGAAGAGTGAAAAGATTATTCTCATATACATCTTATTTGCATGAGCAAACATTATGCATTTTGTAGGAAACATATTGCCGGCTGTTGGTGTCCGGTGTCAAAGTCCTGTACTTCATATATCTGACCATCCACTCCGGCTTCCTCCCTACAACTCCTGTGCAGCATAACAACGTCATATTTCCTGGACTGGAAAAAACGTTGCTACCAAACCTAATCCAGGCAGCAATTACGTTTTCTCCAAAATGCATCTGGCAGAGCAAATGAGTGGTGTATAAACATATTTTGTAAAAGGCAGGGTTGCATCAAGAGAAGAAGGAAGGCAGAGGCATGATCACTGGACCGTATGAAGTGTAGGAAGAAGACAGATCAAGTATATTAGAGAGAGACGTTCAGACTGAAATATTGTATTAGACAAAGATGGACAGAGAAGGGGAATAAGAAAATTGTGATGTTTACATCAGCCAGAACAGGAAGCCATTTTGCAATAATTAAAGGCACCCTGTAGAGTTTTCTTGTGAACAAACAAAAGTTATGTTTCCATTCAGTGTTACTCACCAAAACTCATTGTGTGTATCCTCGAGGCCTAACAAACATGTGGAATTCATTTCCTTCCTCATAAAACATTTGCAAAGCTGATTTTTGGATTATTTTGAAACCTGAATTGTTTACATCCGTGTTTACTTGCTAGCAGTCTTTCCTGCTTTTGCTGTATCTTGGCCTGTTACCACTGCCTGTAGGTTAAAGGAACATTGTGAAACCACTGGCAGCCGGACTGTATTTCATCACCAGAAAAAAAAGCCCACATATAAAAATCTGCTCTGTAGCGCTACAACAGGTCAAAAACTCTACAGAGTACCTGTTTTATTCTCTCATTAAGTGCGGTTACATGCACTTAAGTAACCAGATTACTCAGAGAAACCAGGTTACGCAGGTAATCAGTGAATGTGTTTACATGCACAGTGGTAGCCTGGTAACCTGGTTTCTGTAAATCTGGGTATACATGCAACAGGTCGGTAATCAGATTTCTCCCCTACCACTGACCTTATTTTGGAACTATGGCTTTCTTATTTTAACTGTACTGGTGACAGAAGACGCTGTGTCTAAATTGAAGACTAAATTCACACTTCTGGGGTAGGGGGGTAGTGAGAGGACAGAAAGACAGACAGAGCGGAGCTTTTCCTCAGCGGTTCGTTTGGGCAGGTGTGAACACAGTAATCGCACTCGGGTTCGGACCAAAACAACCGCACCGAGACCCTTGAGAAGAGGTGGTCTCGGTCCGGTTCCAAACGAACTCTGGAGTGGTTTGTTTGTGTTGGGAACATGATCCGACCTCGATCTCAGCCAACTACCAGGTGTACTCCACAAGTTTGAGCTAAACGGCTCCTGTAGCCAGGTGTGCTTTGCATTCTGGGATGCAGCAGAGCACACAAACTGTAGCTGTGTCTCAATTCAGGGGCTGCCTGCTTCTAAGGACGTGAGGCCTTCATAGAGCACGAAGGCCGAACCAAGACGGTCTAGTCTATGCAGGATTTCCTATTTGTGTCACCTGCGCCATGTAGCGCCGCTCTGGTCGCCTAGCAACCTTGACAGCTGCAGTTGAGGTTTGAGGTTTTTAAGGCCCCTTGGGTTTCAGCTCACTCAAATAGCTAACGATACAAATGTTAAAAAAACAATACTTACATTTAAAAGTGTTAACCTGCTCGGCCGCTGCTGACGGTACATTCTCACGTGGTTTGTAGTGATGCATTTTAGTTCATTTGGATTTTTGTCTGTGTGAAAAGAAACTGAACCAAGGGAAAAACACTCCAAGTTTACAAACTCATCAACTGATTCACACCAGAGCAGACCAACTATAAGTGTGAAAATGCCCTCAGTCTCAGTTGGATTTGGATGGAATCATTTTATACAAGGACGCATCGCTCCATGTAATGATCTCTCCTTTCATTCATTGCTCAGCTGTTACTTTGCTTGTCTGCAGTCTTTTGTCAGGCACATGCCTACGTAAAAAGCCAGTAAAAAGCCAATTAGAAAGCCCGGTTTCATGGCAGAGAAATTGGCATTCTCCAAGAGAAATCAAGCTGGGGAATTCAGGTTTCCCTCATCCCCTACCCTGATTACAGTATCAGGTTTCTGGATAACATGACTTTTAAGAAATCAGCTGACTGGACAAAGATGACTGTAACCTGGAGTCCCATTCCTTAATATTACCATGTATCATTTTCCACATGCATGCCTTCGCCTATGTGCATCCTCCACTGAAAAAATAGAGAAACTGCAGCTGCTGTAAATCTGCAGCTACATGACTGAAACACTTACCACAGGACATCTCACTGTATAATTCATCTGTGATTTCACAATAGAAAAGTGAAATGGCCCATGGTTGCTGCATGCTGCAGGTATATGTTACGACCTACTAACTTGACAGATTTAACTATGCAGTTATAAACACTTGCCAGAGGACAGAGCTTATGATGGGTGCAAAATTATGTTTTTTTTCATTTTAGTGTGCGCAGTATTGTTGAAAAGGCCCTTCAGCATGGCAGAGGGAGAATGCTGTGCAGTGCTGGTCACCCCTTTATAACCCTGTTTGTGTCAGCAAAGGCACACGCACAATCTCTCAAAGGTCTCCATGACTGCACATGGCTTCATAGATCTTCATAGATGGGCTAACATAGATCACAGCATGAAGGCCGGTGTGCTCTTTTATTTTATTCTCCCTCTGTGTGTGTGTGTGTGTGTATGGAGGAGAGCTATAGAGACATAAAGAGAGAGGAAGAAATAGAGACATAAAGAAATAACGAGGGGCTTGAGAGCAAGATTGTTCTCAAGCTCCAACAAGCAGATGACCAGAGGCTGTAACTCCTGCACCGATTAGCCTTTTCTTGTTTTACAGGGGGCTCATCTAGTATTTAAGGGTCTGACTCTGAAAACAATAACTGAAGTGTTTCCTTCATAAGTCATTCAGGAGTGGCTGGATGCCACAGCAGTAACCACACTACAGCTACTGGCAAAAATGGAAAATGAAAATATAATCATGAATCAGATAATAACTGTGCACTGTGTTTGCTCCAAAACCCAAAGTATATACATTTTTTATATTATATTATAAAATTAGGTAAACAAAATAATGAAAACACAAACCATGTATGAATATAAAGTACTTTGTGTAATAGCCATTATATACCAATCACAGACACAGGTGTAACGTGCTGCCCTGTGGCCAGTGACCTAAACACGACTCACCTTGAGGTCAGAGACCAGGGTTGGTCATCATTAATATGACTGCATTTGGCTGCACCAACAGACAAATCAAAACACCTGCAAGCCCCTGAGAAAACAAAAGACAAAAAAATATTTTTAAAAACTACCAGCTTTATTAAAAAAAATGAAGACTGCCATATTACACCAGATTTGCAAGAGTGAAAAGTGTAATTTTACACACAAAAAGTCAAGTATCAGAGCTTTGCTACAGTTTTCTGGTTACAACCAATCAGAAATGTAGGCCAAAAGAAACAAAAGAACTACACTTGTGACCTTTAGTCCTCCTTGGAGATATATATATTGAACAAATCCGCAACATGAGATTCGTCCAGTGCCAACATTCGGTGCCAATGCAGGAAGTAGTGCATCCTTTATGTAGCGAAGTGGAAAGTAAGGATGTGGAGGTTGGGCGTGTAACACCTAAAATTATTTGTATTATTATTATCTGTGGTTATTTTGCCATAACCATGGTCTTTCCCTAACCAAATGTTTTGGTTGCCTAACCCTAACCATACCCCAACCCCGTAGCTGTCATGTGCAGATATTGTAGAAAACAGTTATTCTAAAAATGTTGATAGTTGAGATTGAAAAGATGTTGTTACTGAATGTAATCTGGGCTTTTGCAGAATCATCCAATATCAATATCGTGCTTTTTGGAGATAGGCTTGTGCAGTCATACTGCATTTTGTGTGTAGTGGATGTTGACCCCTTTCTCCAGAAAGAAAAACTCCAAGAGGGTTCAAATCAGCTTCCCATAAAGATTCAGTGGTGTTTACATCTGCTGTTTAAGAGGTCTTTGACTTTATTTTAGAGTTTATGAAACCACTCTTTAGGGGGCATTATCATCTTGATAAATGTGAAGATTATGTGGGATCATGTGTTTTCTATAAAATGGCTTCATATTCTTTGGTCAGGACAATCATTGGATGATTCCCATTAAATGGCTGCTGTACCTTTGCAGAGCTGTCATTATGTTTACCAGGTGGCAGCAGACAGTGAAGGCTTATTTTACCTTTCCCCAAATGTACTGCAAATGCAAAAAATAGAACTTCAGATTATTCGTTTTATTGGTTAGGATACTTAAGGTTTTAAGCTCCTTATAGCAGATTATGTGTTCTTGTC
Organism: Macquaria ambigua; assembly: GCA_008360985.2. Lineage (NCBI taxonomy): Eukaryota > Metazoa > Chordata > Actinopteri > Centrarchiformes > Percichthyidae > Macquaria > Macquaria ambigua. The sequence continues at coordinate 350,011 of VMKM01000365.1, forward strand.
TTGTGCCCTTGAATACCACAGGTTCAACATGTCACCAATGATACAATCTCGGAACCTGTCGCCTATCGTCTGACAACGATTTTAATGCAGATACATTTTAAAAAAGCTAATAAAATGTTAATCTCTAGGGTTCTGAGATTGATAAATAGCTAAATTGTTGTCAGGTGATAGCCGATGGGTTCAGAGATTGCATTTCAGCCAATGCATTCCGCCTCTTTTGCCTTCTACACGGACTGTTTACCTGCATGCAACCAAACGTGATTGGTCAATACCACTACAAACGGACTACAAAGGGAAACCAGAACGCTTCTGATACCAAAATTTTGTCCTTTGCCTACAGATTCTGCATTCATATGCAGATATCTGTTTATAGAGATTACCAATGACATGAATGCTTTGAGAAGTTAACGAAGTGAACAGTTAATTAACAGTTTGTGTGAAACTCAAAAGCTTTGTTAGATACATTTTATTGTAATTTGCGAGGCTTTAGTGCAGTGTGTATTTCTGTGACGGATACAGTTTAGGCAAAATCTTAATGCTAACACAGTATACAGCCAAATGAAATTTATCTGCTTTTTTACTTAGACTTTTGTTGAAGTTGAAGTATGTTACTTTTCATTTGGTGCCCCTGTCATTTTTCCAGTATTGTAAACTTCTAAAACAACAATTTTCAGCAGAACCAAATTAGACACGTGGAGGAATAGCCAAAATATCTCGAACCACTGCTAATGCAAAGCAGCGCAAGGGAAACGTGCTAATATCCTGACAGTCACAAACTCTGCAAATACAGCTTCAGGGCCTACATAAAAACTGACATTTCCACATGTATTGATCTGTTGGCAGCAGTGGATAACACTAAAATAAAATAATGTTTTCAGTTGTCAGTTTTGACAGTTTTGAATGGTGCTGCGCATCATACTGTCATGTGGTATAATCTCATTTACACTGTGGATTAATCTGACATTTAACTCTTTGTGTTACAGATTGGGTCTTTTCAATTCGGTCCAAAGATTGAAACGTCCAATTAGGATCATCATGATAAGACCACACAGAGGGGAAATCAATTTTGGACCATCTGTAAATTTTAGCCTGCAGTGTGTGCATTAACGTGATGAATACTAATATTTTTTGACATTTAGAAATACCACACAAATGTGTGTGAAATATACTACATGCTGTAGGTGATTCTGCTTTATGTGTTTTGTGAAAAGGTTACCAGTGAGGTAACCACGGTAAACAGCTTAGGCAGCACATCTGAAGGTTAATCTTACTGTATGTGCGTGTGTGTGAGTGCCTACTCACCAGTGTGTGTTCACGTGTTCCTCTGTGTAGACACAGTGTGGGGATCACTGTGTGATAGACTTGTAAGTAATCCGATGCCATTCAGCCAATTTATGCTAACAGAAAATGACATTGGTGACAGGGTCCAATTCACTGAGCTGGCCCACTGACTGGTGAGGAGGCCCTGCTATTGATCCATGCTCACTCATGCTGCCAGTTGTCAGAGCTTCAATTCAGTGGAAATTAGCTGGATGACACCTTGAAGATGTTTCAAGCTCTAGAAATTGCTTTGGAGAGTGAGGGCTTACGAGTGAAGGCTGCATACTAAACAGTCAGGTCTTCCACAGCTTTTCTCTGGCCTTCTCAGGACTTGCTAACACACAAGTACATACACATGGGATTCTGTATGGCAAGCTAATCAATATCGCAAAATACTCTAGAGGTGAACATGATCATCAACTTTTTTTTGCTTTTTAGCTTAGCTTTCTAGCTTAGCTTTTCTTAAAAAACAAAATCCAGTTTCAGAAGCACAATATGAAAATGTTTTCGTGTTTTGTGGAGGCATTTTTGGGATCAGTGGCAGTCTGTCAATCTGTGACAAACACACTGCATTTTCTGTGGCTGCTTCACAATTAAAGCCACCCTCTTCAGTTGAATCCTGACCATAAATGGTATCAAAAATGGGATTTGAAATGGTAAAAATCTTAAGGTTTATAACTTAGTAAGCAGGAAGTGTCAAGACGACCCCAGGTAAAAATGGAGGGAGTACTGAGTTTGCATTAACAGTAAACAGCATCAACAGCAAATTACAATGGGAGCAGATCAGAAAACCTAAAATATTACAAAGTATACTTATAAAACAGGTGTAATTAGATATAAAGGCCTGGTTCTAACAGTGGTGTGGCCCAAGTGGGGCACTGACTTATGCAGGGGTGGCATGAAGTACATGCGCGCGTGCACACACACACATACACACACACACACACACACATCAAAATAGCATTCTCCTATCTACTTTAATTACTAACATTACAGTACCTTGCTGTTTCTTACATTCCTGTGTTTTTTATTTTAAAGAAAACTAGACCTACCATCACAACACAACAGAGTGGCACCATACAAATATAAAAGAAGCTTCCATACTTTATTCTTTCAGTCCTCAAAAGAAATTGTAGCTGCATACAAAAGAAAACAATGCACATTCAGAAATACTCGTCAAACACTTGGTTCAAACTAAGGTCCCGCCTCTGACCGGGCAGATAGCCAATCATAGTTTAGGATAATGGGGTGGCCAATCAGATTTCAGGGATGGCCTGTGCCACCCCAGGCCACCCCCTGGACATGCCCCTGGGTTCTATCACAAGCCTGTTTCAAATGAAGCCCGGTTCAGGTTGCAGTTTACATTATGGCAAAAGATCCATGTTACAGTTTTATTGTAAATCCTCAAATTTAACTAAACATATCAAAGCCCACAGAGAGCTATGATTAGATATGAATCAGTAGTCTGTTATTTACAAACTATTTAGTTATTTTTCTTCTGTGTCTACGATGAATTCCAGCTAATGCATTGCTGTTAAAAGATGGACACATAAAAGCCTTATCGTCGCCACTTCTCTTTGTGAGACTTTTATGACTCTGGAGCAGTCAGTGAGCTGGCCCGGTTGGCGCGAGAGATATCACCGTTATTAAATTTGGGTTTTATTGTTGACAGTGGTTGTAGTTGGTGGGTGAGCAGTGAGCAGTGTCTTGTGTCAGTGAACAGAGAGTGATAAACAGACACTGACACTGTCAGAGAGGAAGAAAGAAGATTAAAGAATGAAACAGACACAGAGAAAAAGGGAGAGAGGAGAAAGAAAAAAGACAGAGACAAAGAGACGTTTTCAGCAGGCGGAGGACCACAGTGATCATTAGTCAGACATCCTGAGCCAGATATTTTAGTTTAATCATGTCTCCCTTTGGTTTTTAAGAGCCTGTAAGCCTAATGGACCTATATACAATTCTCTATTCTTTTCCATGTGTCAGTTTTATAGATTGCCATTTAAACATCATTCTTCTAGTAAATGGAAGTCTCACCAGTGACTATGTACACATTCATTTAGATCTGTGCAGAAACGAAAGGTAGGCAGGTATCAGCCTGTGTGCCTTTCAATAGTAAGTTTGTTCTGTTGAACCTATTTATTTTCTATTTTTTTATCTTCGCATTCAATTTTTTGTCACACCTATATTGTTGTTTTCTGACATACTCTTAAACTTGTCCTTTGCTGTCATACTTTTTTCTACGCATGCATCCATGGAAACACGTTTTCCCCAGATTTGTCCTTCGTTTTACCCCCTTCTTTCTGCTGTGCTCCAGTGATGCCATCATATTATAGAGCAGCTGCCATGGATAGTTAATGAATCTCTTTGTGTCCAGTCAAAAACAGAGGAATCAGTTAAATATTACATGTGTAGAACTACATGGGTTCAAACAGTACACAGTAAATACATAAAATATAACTGTCATTGTCTATTGTTTTGGCAGCAGATACTGTAAGCTTAAAGCTGCACTAATCAATATTTTTACATTAACAATGTATCAAATTACTATGTGTAATGTGAAAGGTGTTGCTTGTGGTGACAAACCCAGAGAGAATTATCACCCAACTCTATAGTTCCCCCTCAGCTTTTTAGCTTCTTTCAGCTCTTTGTTTTGGCTTTACGGCTAGCAGCTTCACTGGTTCACTACCACTACTCTCAGCAGCAAGCAGCTGTTTTCAGCAATAAACCCACTGTACACTACCTGCCCAGAAATGAACAGCAGACAGAAATATTTAGCGACTAGCTTGTGAACATAGTGGAGCATTTAGCAGCTAAAGAGCCAAATATGTTTCTCAGGAGTTGGTGGAGACCAAACCAGAGCTAAAAGGAGAGTGCATATTAGACTTACATTTAATAGGTGGCCAGAAACACAACTTCAAAGAAATGCTGATGTTACTGTGTGCCTGCTAGGTGTGTAAATAGGCAGGTGTGGCATTAGCATCCTTTAGCATTGTTTACAGGTGGCATGATGAGCAGTTGATCTTTGTTGTTGGTGTCATCCAGTTTTTCCTTTTTGTTTATCAAGTAAAGCAAGTCTGGGTACATCGCCCAGGCCTTCTACTCTCAGCATTAATGACAATTCATCATTCTGATTTGCTGTTTAGCTTAAGGTGCGTTTTGAAACCTTTTCAACTTCTGAGTTGAGAGCGCATACGCGTTTGCCTGCAATTGTGTCTTTGCATTGACTTTACATGCAATTGTACTGCTGCTAAAATTCATTCCACATTCAGCCTGAGCACACACAAATTACATGCATGATGCAGAGAGCATTGTATGGAAGACTTAAAATGGCAAAATTCAGAGACATCAATTAAATAAATAAAGTTCAGTCCCAATTTATTTTGACATTGACAATGTGTTCCCATCAAAAAAAAGGAAAAAGCTCACTGCACCTCCTCATGAAAACTAATGACAGTGCTTTATTTAGGCATTTTAAATCTTCCATAGATTTTAGTTTATGTGGTGGGGGTCCTTGAATCATGTTTTATTTTCATTTGCTACAAATGCAGCTGGTATTGGTTGCAGATGTCAATGTTTCCTCCTGGTTAGCATGTTGTATTGCAGTCATGTAAATGATAATGCTATATGTAACTAGGAAAGTGAGGACTAACTATCATGAGGATGAAACCGAAACTGAAAAAAAAACAAAAAAAACAAGTAAGGCAGCCACAGCATGGGGAAAACAATAGAATGGTGTGTGGAAAAAAAAAGAGATCAAGATAAGAAGAATGAGAAAGAGGGAGGATACTGGGAGTCCTGCTTCACCATTGTCATCCAAGCAAATTGAGATGAATTGCCTCAACACAGAAGAGCAAAGGCTCAGTAACATTTCAAAGGAATCGTGGTGTCAAGCAGACTGCAAAGTCCCCACGTACTTTAGATCTTCTCTGTTTCTTTACTTTCCATCATCCTTCCTGTCTTCCTTCATTACCTCTTTCAATCACTTAACTCTCTTTCATCTCTTTGCCTGATTTTCCCCCTTCCTTCTCTTTCCCTGTCCTCCATCTTTCTCTCTGATTGGCGCTTTGCTAAGATGCTTCTTTAGTCACATGCTTTCATCTGTGGGAACAGTGTGACCAAGGGCAAAGGAGAAGAACCTCTTAGTCCAACATTTCCTTATGTGTGTGTGTGTGTGTGTGTGTGTGTGTGTGTGTGTGTCTTACACACAACATACAAACCAATCGCGTTGACAGACAGGGAGTCAATCTTTCCCTCATATGCAGAAATCCACTGACTCTCATGCACTCATTCTTTATCAGTGAGCTGTTGTGCATTTATGTGTCTGTAACTGCACCTTCAGTGTCACACTGAACAGCTTCCAAACTAAGTATGGACACATGATTAAGATGAAGATTTTGCAAGGTTCATTCGCCAAATAAGGCAGCATCAGATGGCTACATGGCTGAGAAGAATTTGTGTGAAAGCCCTATTCCTTCTAAGAATGATGCATCATGGGATTCATCATGGGACTGAGACAGCTGTGCTTGTGCACCTTACTTTGTTATAAATCATCAGTGTGGGAAGTGGATATTGATTGATTACTTTAAATTGCTGTAATTTACTTTGGTCCATCTCCTTAACTGCCATGGTGTCAAATTGTCCACCTTCATTTTTTTTTCAAATACAGATGGGTAATTCGGTTAAATATAAACCATAAGGTGTAGAACAAGAGCAGCAAAAACAAGACTTAAACGTTAAGGCTGGCACTATTATACTATATATTTTTCCTTTTAACAACCAGAACCAACATGTTAGTCTGTCTCTCAATATTATCTGACCTTCCTACTGTAGCCTGTCACTGGTTCTCAACCCCAAGCTCATTCACTGCCACTTGGAGACATAAACCTTTAAAAACAAGTCACAAACTTTGAGTCTCATTTAAAAAGGCTCAGTCATTTTCTTAAAAAGCTGGGCACTGTAGTTTTTTAGCAAACGTTACTCAAACAGGAGGAAATAGTGCATTTATTGGGGTCTATTTTCAGCGGCGGATTAATACACATTTGGCCACCTTTTCTCATCACCTGACTGCCCCACCCATCCACACACCTGTTCCCACTTCTCATCAGCCCTGCAGTCACCTGAGCTTCCCCACTCATCTCCCCACCTGCACCTCATTCCCTCATCACCTTCACTACATATACCAGTTGACTTCCTTTGTTCCTTGTCAGTTTGTTAAGTCAAGTTGTCATGTGCTTCATGGCTTGCTCTTTAGCTTCTGTATCCTGTTTTTCTGTTGTTCCTGAGACCCATTATGTGCCTGTTTTGGTCCAAAACACCAGGCAACTAACACCCTTAGTTTAGCATGTTACCATGCTAACATTTGCTAACATGCAAATTAGCATTAAGTGACATCATACTTACAGACCACACAAATACCCTGCCTCTGAAGTTTTTGCTCTTGATGTTAGTCATCACTGTCCCGTCACCTGTGTCAGACACTAAAATTCTTAAATCACAATCTCAAAATATCACAAGAAATTATAAGCATTTTAATCTTCAGGATTTTCTAAATGATTTATCAATCTCTGACATTGACAAGATTTTTTCTATTACTGACCCTGCCATGGCACTGGAAAACTTTTCACGATCTTTTAATGTTATTACTGACAGATGTGCCCCTTATAAAAAAACATAGAATTAAAAACGGATACAGTCCTTGGTTCTCTCCACAACTGTCCAATGCCATCCACAACAGAGACAAAGCCTGGTCTAAGGCTAGATCCAGTGGCACCCACGAGGAGTGGTTAAAATTTAGGCAACTAAGAAACGTCTGCACCGGCATGATTAGAAAGGGTAAATCAAAGTATTATCAGTCAGCTCTCTCTGCCTGTGATAGTTCAACTACATTTTGGAACACTATATAGCATCTCTTAAGAACTCATCACGGTCTCACCTACCACCTCAAATCAAACAAGTATCTGGTCATATTATCGACAGATCATCCATGGTTGAAGCTTTTAATCAACATTTCCTCTACTCTGGTCTTTTATTTAATATGCCTGCAGACTCAACTGTTGACAATAACCACATCTGTCCAGCAGAGGGAGTCCACAATACCTCAACTTATTGTGACTGCATATTTTCTCTTAGATTGGTAAGCAGAGCAGATGTTTACAAAACTCTGCTTAGGTTAAAATAATGCAAAAATGCTGGTGCAGATAATCTTGACCCGTATCTTCTTCATCTAAGTGCCCCCTTAATTTGTCCACATTTGGCACACATTTTCAACCAAACCTTTTCAACAGGCATGATTCCAGCTTTGTGGAAAAGTGCCTTTAGTAGTACCCTTACACAAAAGTGGTGATATCTCCAATCTCAATATCTACCGTCCAATATCTAAACTTCCGAATTCCTGGTTTTCGCCCAGGTCACAGCACAATAACAGCAGCAGTTTCAGTCATTGATAACATTGTCTCCAAAAACATTATTGTGCTGCCCTTTTTATTGACCTCTCAAAAGCATTTAATACCGTCAATCATAAAATTCTACTCCACAAATTAGTCTATAGGTCTAGATGAAGCCACGCTAAATTGGTTCCAGTCTTACCTTATGGAGAGAACTCAGTCAGTCAAGCCATCTTACCATCAGAAATAGGGGGCCACAGGGGTCTATCCTTGGTCCATTGCTGTTTACTTTATACATAAATAACAAAATTCGTCCTAATCAATACTTCAATGTCCATTTCTTTGCTGATGATACGATCTTATATGCCCCAGGCTCCACCCCATCCTGAGCCCTGTCTCGTCTTCTGTCTGCCTTTGATGCTTTCCTATTATCACTCCTTAATCACAGACTAGTTTTAAATGTAGAAAAGACTAAATACATGGTATTCTCCACCACCACCACTGACTCTGACTATCCTGCCATTAAAACCTTAGATGGCACCCATATTACTCTTGCTGAGTCATACAAATACTTAGGAATTTGGCTTGACAACATACCATCATTCAAAATTCATATCCAACACTTGACTCAAAAATGAAAAATCAAACAAGGCTTCTTGTATAGAATTAAAGGATGTCTGTCTTCTTCCAATCATATAACTATTGTGCAGTCAGCCTTCAAGTCTGTCCTTGACTATGGAGACATTCCGTATTGTCATGCTGCCCCATCAACACTTCAGCAGTTAAACCCTGTGTATCATAGTGCACATCACTTTATAACAAATTACAAATTTTGTACTCATCATTGTTCTGTTTCACACGGTTGGATGGACTTCCTTACAGTCAAGAAGAAATGGCCATCTCATGTTATTTATTTATAAAGCTCTTTCTACTGTTGAAGCTTGCAAACTACCTCACATCTCATCTCATTTAAATCCAGCAACTACAGTACACATCCAGTAACTACTTAACCTTACACATACCTCACGTACGCACTAATGTTGGCAGAACTGGTTTCAGGTATTATGCACCTTTTTAAATGGAATAATCTGCAAACTACACTTAAACTGCAGTCTTACATTCCCCTTGGTGATTTTAAAGCTGTATTATCTAATGTTTTTTATGATTCTTGTAACTGTTTTGATTAATTCCTTATTTATTGTGGAGTTGTGTTGCTTCTGTTGGCTGATTGTGTTCTTGTGAATGTTTCTTGTTCTCAGTTCTCTCTTGGAAAACAGATCTTATTCTCACTGAGACTGCCTGATTAAATAAAGATTAAATAAAAAAATAAAATTTAACACAAAGTCCATTTGAGGCTGATGGGAATGCCATTAGTTCTGTAGGTATTTGGTCATAAACCAAAGTAATGGACACTGAAATTTTGACCTGATGATGGCCTAGATGAAAAGTCAGAGCATCAACAAAGTGATTACAATTAATCCTGTGGGGAACATGAATGTGTGAATGTATGTCATAGCATAGCAACAGAAGTCATCATTTTAATAACAAATATTGTTGAACTAATGTGATCACTGCGCACACGTACACAACAGAAGCAGAGAGTATAGCACTAAGAAAAGTGTTGTACAGAATATGACAAATTCTTTTTTGTATCTATCCTCATAAGACTCACTATTGGTATTTTTGATACTATAGGTATCAATCTTGCCACCTCAAATGGCAATCCATTGTTGTGATATTTCACTGGACTTGGTTGGTGTTGGTTGGCCTGGGCAGTCCATCCAACACTGCAACAGCCACATGCTAGCTTGACTGAAGTGTTAGGACTCACTACAGTTAAATCATCTCAGCCGTTCAAGCACAAAAACTCCTTTAAAACACACCACGTTTTGTATTGTGTTGGAGTTGGTCTCTGTGCCTCTTCTATGATGGATTTTTCCCAGCCTGTTGAGTGTCAGTGAAATATTGTGGCTCTTGAAATAGGCCCTTGCTCTTTGGTTTTGAGAGGATTATTCTAAAACCATTTCTTTTTTTGTTTTTGCTGTCAGTCTGCACTGCATCTGCTGGAAATATCTTGACATGACATCACCTCATGTACAGTATGTCTGGCCAGTATCCACAGCAGTAAAATACACCAACAACAAAATGGTCCTTAAGAGGCAAAGTGCATCAGCAGTAGCTGTTTGAGAATTGCAGAGGGGATTTTCTTTTTCTTTATTGTGACAAAAACAACCCAAACTGTAAAAATCCTTGGAAGAATATCCACAAGAAACAAGTGATGGGAAATTGTGAATTTCTACATCTGCATTTTCTCGCCATGTCTTTCCGCCTCAAATACAACAATGCAGTGCAGTGTGCCGATATTTAAATGTGAGCATTAGATCAGCCCATTCATGCATTTGTGTCAGTGTGTATGCACACATGCTCATTCAAGGGTAAAAATTACACTGTATATGTGTGTGTATGTGTGTGGGGGGGGGGTGAGAGCCAGTGAGAGAGATGAGACATGAGGCTTACAATATGATCACTGCACTTGTCATCAAACATTGAGTTGTATAACATGAAATATTGAGCATGAAAGAGCATTTTGCTGCTGCTGCAGAAGAACCTTGTAACTCCAGTTTTGGTGTGTGAAGTAACATTTTGGATCGTCCTGTAATTGCTGAGAAAGTTGAATTTCCTTCAAGCCCATACACTCTATTCAAAGAATACTTTAGACATTTCTAAACATTATTAGAATTGTATTTCTAAATACTGTGGTGTCATTTACTGCCAAATTAACAGCTAGAGATAAAATACTGTAAGTGGACTCTTCTGTCTCTGCCTATGAGTACCAGAGAGCTGGCACAATGGAAAAAGGGCATCATATTTACTGTGTTTACATGGAGAAAGTGTGGAAATCATAAGAATGAATGGCAGCAAAAGGCTTCTTATGGTAGTTAAAGGCACTACACACCAGTGGTCCCCACAATAAAATGAATGATGGCTGAATTCCATTTAGCTGCTTCAGTTTCAGGTTCCTGGTATTGTGCATAATGGCCACCATACTCTGTCACACTGTCATGGTTTACTTGGACAGAGCCATTATTAATGTTATTAGTACCTGTACTTTTCCTGAGCAAGAATATTCACAATTTTATCATTTTTGATCATGTCGACGCTGACAAATAGGACAGTGATGTATTCTGACACACTGACAAGACACCACCAGTGTATGGGCTTACACAGAAAACATGGCGTGCTGATCATAGACTGTATATAAAGATGGATGATGCATCTCTACTTCCTTGCCCCTCACTCAGTGTCAAAAAAGGATATGATGTCACTGTTTTCATGTGCATAATAATTAAATATTGACCAGCTATCACAAATTGTTAACAGTCTGTCAGAGTGATGCTGCAGTTTGAAGTCTGATAATGTAATGTTGCGCAAGGTGATGGCACACGCCGGAATAATGACTTATCACTTTCCAGTTCATCAGTATTTCTATTGGCCAATTGGTTCAAAGTTGAACAAACTCTGTCCTCTGAATCTGCACTAACCTCTATGTTAACAAGGAAGATGTAGATGACCCAGGAGGAAACCCCATTACCTACTCACACCGTTTGCATTTTATAGTACTCTCCTCCTCTCCCCCGGGGAATCATTAATACGTTAACGCAGCATTTTCTGCAGGCTTAGACCAATTACGCTTGATTGATATGGCTGGGATTACCACCCTAACTGTCGAGATGGGTTAATGAGAGGTAGGAACCCACCCTCCCTAACCCAATGCTGTCTGTGGAGCCGCAGGCAAAATAGCAGTGTGTAATGGATGATGGCATCTGCCTTCATAATCGCTCCAATAAGAAGTGTGTGTGTGTGTGTGTGTGTGTGTGTGTGTGTGTGAGAGAGAGAGAGAGAGAGAGAGAGAGAGAGCAAACAAGTAATTGCATGCACGCTACCATGTAAATATACTTTCAGGAGTTGCAGTAGAGCTAAGTGACACAGTGATAATGACATTGCTCTTCAGGTAGAGTTTTAAAAATAGATACCAGGCCTGGGATTTACCAAGAATCCCAAAGCTTGTCAATTCAAATGTCTAGTCGACAACAGAAGCAGAAGCTGTGTACACTCAAAACAGTGAACTTTGTGAGTTGCTGAATTAAATAAATGCACCTATACCCAATGTATTAATATATCTGTGTTAGCTTTCTAAACCTACTCCATTTTAGCAGGTTTTACTAAACTGAAGACTTGGTAAAGCCACAAAAAACGTTTGATTTGACACAACATAACTGTGCTGAATGAATCGCACAATCAAAAACGGTACATTAAGGATGCCCTAGATGTGTTACCGTAGGACAGACGTTGCTATGCTCAGAAGCTCACTCCATGAATGTGGGATGACGGGAATGAGAGTGGCGCGAGCATGGTGGGCGCGACGACACCAGACTGCAATGGAATCAAGAACTGAGCAACATCCGAATAATTGTCTGAGTATGTTTTTCTAATGCAGTCTGTGAAGTTGGCTTATCAACATGTGGTTAGAAAGTGATACTGATGGTTTGTGTACATTACTCAAAATATGAGCAATATCTGAGCACATGGTAGCTAACGTTAGCTAGCTAGCGAGCTAGCCAATTAACATAATGTGAGCTAGCTAGCGGAAATACATTAAAGTCAACTAAACTGAATTAGAACTTAGCGACCTCTTCTGAAAGCAGCATAAAGTGGCAAAATGAAAGAAGCATACGTTTCTGGTCACTGAAAACGAACGAAAAAACGAGAAGAGGAGGAAAAAACGAATCCGTGTATCATTCGTTCTGTTCATATGCAATTGAGAATCCAAAATCGGAAAATGAAAAAACCAATACCAAAAAACAAATGGAAACGGTTTGGTTTTTGGTGTCGGACAAATACCGGGTTTGTTTTTCGTACATTCGATTTTATGCTCAGATCAAAAATAGGAAATGAAAAAACTTGATTTTGACATTTAATTTGTCAGATTTCTGTGACCCGGAAGTTACTGTCTTCGTTAGCTTGATTCAATGTTGCTAGCCTTGACTATCAATCATGGAGAGTTTCATCTTGAAAGAGAAACTAAACTCTCAAGGAAGACGACATGACAACTGAAAAAATCGGCAGGATCTTAAAATCAAGTTCGGCCCGTGGGTTGTGTTTTCATTTCCTATTTTTGATCTGAGCATAAAATCAAATGTACGAAACTGTTAATTGGTTTTTGGTATCAGATTCATAAACAAATAACTAAATCAAAATTTGTTTTTTCATTTTCCAATTTTGGATTCTCAATTGAATATGAAAAGAACGAATGATACACGGATTAAAACGACACCAGGACAGTGGTAAATGGATATAAACATGATAAATAAATACACCATGATTAGACTGATTTTACTTCGTACATGTACAGCCTGCAAATGTGCTGATGTTATCTAGGTAGGTAACATGTGAATTCATCTCACTAAGCATTACTGTTCTGATGAGTCACAGCTTGTGGCAACATCTCTTAAAACACTTATTTTCTACTTAGTTGCCATTTAATTATCCTTATCTTGGAGCTCAGTATATGTCAATTTTGCTAGTATTTTCTCAATCTATGCACAAAAATCACTTTCTTGCCATGGCATTTGTTTTCCATTTTTGACCTTAGGAGCATTGTTGAAATTCTCTCTCTCTCTCTCTCTCTCTCTCTCTCTCTCTCTCTCTCTCTCTCTCTATTCTTCAATTCAGATTATCTTTATTTGCATGACAGATCAGACACTTACATTGCCAAAGCAGTACAGAAAATTATTAACATTGACAGATGATTAGCAATAAATATACAATAATATGCAAATATCAACAATCATATCAAATATAATATAATAAAGGCATTAGATAACAATAACATTCAATTCAACTAATGACCATACCGGGCCTCGATGGCCTTTTTTGCCTGGGGACCCCCAGAGTCTAGGATCACTGCAGAGGACTATCAGTGTGTGTCTGTTTTTCCAGGGATCTCCAGGGACCTCTGGCACCTCCTCTCACATAGGACAGAATACCATTCTGGGCCGCAGCCTGGAGGGAGAAGGGGAGGTTGTGGATAAAGAGACAATGTTATTTCTCTGTGTTGGGAATTGGACCTGGGGATTACTGCCATATCTGAGCCCTCTGGCTGGTGGTAACAGACCATCACCTTTTGTCCTCTCCTATCCGCTTTTTTTAGCTGGTGCAGAGCAAGGACATGAATTAAGAGGGAGAAATGTGGAGGTCTGCACCCTGGTATTGACAGGCTGTGTTCAATGTCACATATAAATATTGCAATGAAACGTTAAATGTTACGATTGAATATTAATTACAATATTAAAATTACAATAATACCGTATATTGATTAAAAGGCATGCCAGGGCTGTAATGAAATATCAATATTTGTATTAGCAAAAAAGTGACAATATGCATCAAATAGCTAACTAAATCTTATCAGTTGGCTATGTGAGTGGTACAGACTGGAGAGGAGTGCCATGGAACCCCGTTTGGGACTTTCTCATCCACTGAGTGGGAGACAGTCCCGAGTTCATTCAGCTCACCTGGCCGATTGTTATTAGCATAGGTAATGCTCCCTAAACACTATATACTGTATTATATGTGCTGTGCTGTGCGCGATACATGCCTAAATAATTGGAGAGATGCCACCAAAAAAAGGATGTAAGAAGAAGAAGAACTTCAACAGTAATGAAATCGACGTACTGTTAAATAAACTTAAAGTAAACGTGGTTTTCCAGAGCGTCAGTACAGTAAGTATAGTACAGTTTCCAGGGACGCACAGTAACTGAAATGAAAAGAAAATGGTTTGACATGAAAATGGAAGCAAAAAAAACGTATTGCCCAAGCCAAGCACTCCATGATGACTGGAGGATGAACTGGAGGAGGACAGGAGGAGGCAGTGGTCTCACAAGTAGACCTAAGAATTCAAGAAATAATTGGAGAGGTGCACTGACAGGTGTCCACTTGACAGCCATGTCGCTCCAGGTGCATCCGTTTCTGAAGCCCCCGACACAGACAGTGATCCACTGCCAGGCACATCAGGGACTCAAGCCCCAACCAGCGATGCATTTACATACACACCAGTTGCTAAAGGTACAATCTAAAAGCAGTGCTCTTAGCAATCTGAAACGGCTCAGCAGCATTCATCAGTCTCATCAAATAGATCTGTGCGATCTCTAAAAACGCGTTCTCTCCCTAAGGCCTGGATGGCCAAAGCATCGAGGAGCAGTAGGTAAGCCATTCAGGAGCTGAACGCACGCAATATCATCCAAGGGTTTTTATAGTCTTAATTGAGATCAATTGACCAATAGTATTTCTTTAGCCCACAAATGTAATAATCCAATTATAATTGATTATATTTGATTATATGATTTTTTTTTTTTTAAATTTATGTTCCTCAAATTTAAAACTTATGTTTCCCTGCGTTGGACAAACAATTAGTGGACTGTGAAAACAAGATGTTTTTTTCTTATCTTGGTAAGAGTGCTCTCGACCACTCGTAGAATTTTGTCTTACCTAAGAGAAGAGCAAAAATAAGAAAACTGTGGTAAATCCCAGAAATCTATGGGTACTAACAACAGATCATGGATACGAACAAAATAAGAGGGAATATCTTCGTATATCACTTCCTGCATGAGGCCCATTATTACCTTTTAACATCTTGCAAGCCAAAGATGACACACCAGCAGTGACCAGCACCTTCCACCAATGGCTGAACCTTTTCTTTGCCCCTCCACTCACACCTTCCTCCAGACTGAACATTTGCACTATGACTATCTCCTGTATTTATATCATACCTCCAGCTGTTTGTTCTGTATATAATGTCCACTATTAGCATTACCTTTATACTCATACCTGCGCTGCCTACTGCAACTGCTGCACATGCTCATACTGTATATATCGTATTCATTTCACACTGTTCATGCTGTTCATACTGTATATATCAGTGTATCTACCCCTCACTGTTCATATATTACCTCTATATGTACATTACTCTGCACTTTACTGCTTTTTGCACTTCTGGTTAGATGCTAAACTGCTTTTCGTTGTCTCAGCACTTGTCCTCTGTGCAATGACAATAAAGTTGAATCTAATCTAATCAATGACTTCATGATTGCATGAAAAGAGTGTAGCAGGCCCTCATGGGATGGAACCGTCAAAAAAAGAAAAAGAAAAAAAGCTTGTATTAGTGGTGAAGAAAATGGCAGCTCTCCACAACCCCGGCCTCGAGACACACCTTGTTCATTTTAAAGATAATTTTTACAGCATTGTTGCCTTACCTGACAGCATCGACAGGAGTGTGACACATGGGGATGAAATGTGACAAACGCCAAGGGGCTGGATCTGATCCTGCAGTTCTCTGCTCTCTTTACGGTGAGTGGAAAAGAGTGATTGAGGGAAAGAGGCAGGACAGAGAAGAGGAAAAGATGAAACTGAAGGAACATATAGCTGCCAAGTACCTAGATGGGTGGACGGATGGCGTTACAGGTTAATGGACTGAAACGTCCATCTTAAAAGCACCATATTAATGCTACTGTAAGTTGATCTTGTGTTTTTATAGAAGCAGTTCTGAATGCTCCATGGCAGATTTTATTTAAAGAAAATAAAACGTGTCTTCTCTGCTAAATATCACGTCGCTCTTCCTCTTTGCATGACTGACCCATGAGCAGCCGCAGCAGTTGAATGGCACAGTTTGTCATGACTACCTCCTTCTCAAGTCACTCACTGCCATGCTTGACTTAGCATCAGAATGTTAAGTGCCCCTCAAGCAAACACACACACATGCTACACACACATGCACAAAACACACGTACACATAACTCACTGATGCATGGAGATCCACAGGAGCTATGGGTGTAATGATATATGATGTATGTTTACAACGTCTCAAAGTCGTAAGTTAACACTGATAAAATAGCAACTTATCAGGTAGCTATGAAAATATCTGTATAGGATGAGTTTAGTGTCATCTGTATTCTACATTTTTCTTATCAACAAATACCAGTCTGTGGCAGTCCGCTCAAATGCCATTCATTTCTATTGAAGATGTAAATTTACAAAGTCTCATAAATATACAGGGTTACCTTTTTAATAGAACAGTTTGGCATTTTGGGAAATACGCTTATTATATACGCTTCTAGGGGAGAGTTGGATGAGAAGATCGCTATGACTCGTGTTCATTATGCTACAGCCAGCAGCTGGTTAGCTTAGCTTAGCACAAAGACTAAAAACAGGGGGGAACTGCTAGCCTGGCTCTGTCCAAAGGTAACAAAACCCGCCTACCAGCACCTATTAAGCTCACTAATTAACACGTTAGATTTTTGTGTAAAAATCTCAGTTTTACAAGGGGATACTGGGCGCGCTATTTCTTGGCTGGAACCAGTAACTTTCCTGGAGTTTCCGATGGTTGTCTGGCAACTTGTCCTGTTCAAGAAACAGAAAAAAAAAATTAATAAGCAGTAAAATCCCCCCACTGGATAAGTTCAAACCAGCTAATGTTATTTTCAAATTTGCTTAATAAATGAATCAAATAATTAAATCGATTATGACATTTATTGTATTTTTCTGACTAATTGATTTATGGACTAATTGTTTCAGCTCTAGTATTTTTATTTTTATCATCTCGTGAGCTACATTTCATCTTTTTTTTAGCATAGAATTGTCATATTTTCCCTGTGGCTTGATTCATTTTTATCTTATCACTTTATTCACCTGTGTTGCTTCTTGTTTCTACCCTGCTGCTTTTTGGCATTTAAATTCCTTTTATTTATTTTGTTGTTACCTTTGTTGGTTGTGAGTTGGGAAGGTTTGGTTAATACCTTGGTTGATTTGGGAGATGAAAAAACACTATATCTTAGATACTTCAATTAATTTTCAGATCTGATCCATGCACAAAAGCGTGAAGAGAATGGATAAAAGTATTCTAATCCTCTATGTCCAACACTAACTCAAATCAAATCAAATGGCTGCTTATCTGAAAAACCTTAATCCCTTTTAA
The DNA here is from genome assembly GCA_008360985.2 of Macquaria ambigua. Taxonomy (NCBI): domain Eukaryota; kingdom Metazoa; phylum Chordata; class Actinopteri; order Centrarchiformes; family Percichthyidae; genus Macquaria; species Macquaria ambigua. Next base: position 367,741 of record VMKM01000365.1, read on the forward strand.
ACCAGCCAGCACTTATTCATTACAGCTTGCCCACTGCCCGTGTGTGTGTGTGAGCATATTGCTGCAGAATGGTCCTCTGTAGATAGCGTGCTGTGCTGGCTGCTGCATTTATGAAGTGCCAGATCACAGTCTGTAAGAGACAGGAATCACAGAATGATCATGAGCTGCAGAGCAGAGCTTGCTCCTGTGTACACATCAAACATAATGACCCAAGGCCAGACAAATGCTGCCCCTATGTGATGGACCAGGTTTTGGTGCTGGTACTGCTTGCACAAAATCTTGTGTGTGTGCGTGTGCACTGCCAAAAAACTTGCCATAAACAAGCAATATGGGCTCCATGCTGACACTGTGAAGCAGCCTTTCTCAGCCAGGAAACTAGAAAGAAAAAGAGCTAAATCTGTATGGAAAGATATGAGAGGAGATGGACCCAGCTGGGTGCTCCAGAACAATGGAGCAGATATTCTGCAAGTACAAAAACAAAACGGCATGATACAGAAATGACAAAACACTGAAGAATTGGTGATGGATGGTGCAATGAAAAAAATGTAAGAAAACAATTTAGATTTTGTGGATTCAATGTTTGAGGCTATTCTAACACCACAGATACATTTTCTCCATTTTTCCTCTTTATGTTATCTGCTCATACACTGTTTGGGCAACTTTTTCTCCAGGATGTAAAGGGAACCCAGTACAGCGCAGGCGGGTACTTCAGTGAACTGAACTCTTACAATCCTTACAGTATTTTGCTTGTTTAACGTAAGGCAAACATTAGCTTTAGCTAGCTAATGTTAGTTAGCTAAACTGTAACTTAAGGCAAAAGTTAGAAACTAGCTAATGTTAGTTAGCTAAACTGTATACTGTAATATTTACAATTACAGGTAAGAAGGATATGTAAATGTTTCGTCCCCCCACCTTTTGTTTTTACCTCTTTTGGGGGGTCCAAGTCTTAATCGGGGGGGTCAGACCCCACCTATTCCCCCCCATAATTCGAACCATGCACTGGAGTGTTTTTGGAGTCTGTGTTTATTCAGCAGCCAATTAATGTACCAGCTGTAGAGACCTAAGCTCTAGTTAGCGTGTAACATATGCACCAACCGTTTGTTTGTTTGTCTGTGTGTGTGTTTACGTGACAGCTCAGACTCTGGAGGGAAGTAGCAGGGAAAAAACTGTGAGTTCCTGGTGAGTTTTGAGATCAGCCAGTTTCTCTTCCTTTTCTTCACATCATAAACCTTAAGGATAAGTACACATTTTTCACTCAAGTTTAAACTGTTTTAAGTTCTACGGACGCTTCTTTACTGCAAGTAATGCTGCCGAGGGAAACTTTGTTCGCATCCACTTGCATCTCTGCACTGACTCTAGACCTCTAAAATTTGCTTTTCCTTTAATGTGAACACATCTTGACAAAGTAACTTCCATAGTTATTGTTATGCCTTGTATATCTTGCTATAGAAATTCCATGTATGGTTAATAAAGAATAAGGCTGGCAATATTCTGTTTTTCTTCTTGTCAGTAAATCCCATGAAAAGACCAAAACCAACAATGAATGTATCTACTAAGGATTGATATCCTAAGCCTGATATATCTTATTCCTCTTACTGTCATAGAGCTCCATTGTTGTCCAAAAACTATTAAAAACACATCAATGAGCCACACTGTTGCACTGGGTGCCATGTTCCTTCATTACCATGAACACACACACACTAGTTTATTTTGACTCAATCCCACATACATCATCCTGCCAGAAATAGGGCCTTTTAGTGCCGATGTCATGATTACGTCACAGTGTTAGCAGCAGGTAAAACAAACGAAAAGCTGGAGAAAAAACACGAATCACCTCAGAGTAGGCTACATAACCTACCAAAAATGTCATCTTGCTGTATTGTTGGGTGCCAGAATCAAAGGAGTAATGGCTCATTGCACACCAGCTGCGACTGCCAGTGAAAAAAAATCGGAGACAACTAGTGTTATGGTTAAACGCGACAATATAAAAGAATTGGACTAAGGCGATCATCAAAACTGTTCGCGTTTGTCATGCCCACCTAATCAAAAATTGGGGAACTAGGAGGAATAGGTGATTTCTCTCGTAATGCTAACTTTTTTAGCGCATTAGATATGGCCAGCATGTACGGGTCGGCCAATCTGGGGGGCAGAGTTCAGCTGATGGGGAAAAAACTGTTCCTGAACCTGGTGGTTTTGGTCCGGAGGCTCCTGTAGCGCCTCCCAGAGGGCAGGAGGGCAAACAGTTTGTGTGCTGGGTGGCAGGAGTCTTTGCTGATGTTTTTTGCTCTCCTGAGACAACGCTTCCTGTAGATGTCCTCAATAGCAGGAAGTGAGGCTCCAGTGATGCGCTGGGCGGTTTTCACTACCCTCTGCAGCACCTTCCGGTCCGAGACAGAGCAGTTCCCATACCAAACTGTAATACAGTTTTTCTTATTGTAAACAAATTCCCTTTCTCTAACAATACCTTCTGTCTTTCTTCATAGCTTTAAATTTGTAGATTATCCCAGCACTGGTAAAAAGGACATTGTAAGCACATAATGCCTGGTCTATGCTGGTTCATTATTCCGTGTAGACACGCAGGCCCTGCAGATGTGCATATACTGTATCTTGGCAGTCACAATCCTTACACGATGTCTGTAAAAACTGTATTTCACCCCTGCTGTGAGAATATCCAGCTCTCAAAATCCCACAGCAGGAAAAGGGACGATTCTCTAAGATCAGCCAGAACAGTAGTTCTAGTTTCTCTTGATTGCAATGTGTCATTTTGATCACAATTAAAACATAAGTAATCTCTTCCTGCTGTAGTGTCCTTGCCTTTGTGCTCCGTCAGTAGCATGTTCCTATATAAAGTGGAAAAAGAAAGTAGTTCAGCGGGTCGCTGGCTTCTTCATCATACTCATTTTTCTTACCAGACAGGTTTGCTGACTAAAGTAGCTGGTGTTTTAATGAAGCTCCCAGAGTATAGACACACAGCTAGGTGGAGCTTCTGCCTTCCATTTACTGTCATGTAAATCACAAACAGTGAAGGACAGCAGGCAGCACAGAGGGCAAAGTTTTTGGAAAGATTATTTGCATTATTTTTTTTGAATCATTGATTAATCGTTTAGTTTATGAAATTTCAGAAAATAATGAAAATTACCCATCACACTATCCCGGTACTGGGTATTTGGAGTATACCAGTGTCAGGCACCGTGGAGAGGACTCAGAAGCAGACAACACAGAAGTCTCTTTAGACTGTTTTAATGACAAACAGTCAAACAATGGACAAGGCAGAAGCAGAAACAGAGGTGCAGGCAAGGGCTCGGCAAAATCCTCATAGTCTAGAAAACGGAGGAAAAAGTCATTATTAGGTCACAGAAACAGGGCTTGAACAAATGGCTTGAGAGCTTGGCATGAACACAAGATAATCTGGCAAAGGCTTGAGGGAGACTGAGGCTAAAGTAGGAATCCTGACTGGTTTGATTGTGCAGGTGAGTGTTTGCAGGTGGTCACTAGGCAGGGAGTAGTTCCTGAAAGACACACCCACACACAGCAAAACCACTAGAGAGCAAAAGTACCAGGTCAGGCTGTGACAACCAGTTATGTGTTTTCACATGTAAAAATCATATCCTGGTTTCAGAAACCTGGATAATCCCTTATCCCAGTTTTGAGAAGCCTGAATATGCTACAGTAGCTGAGTTACTCTGATAGAAACCAGCATACTGTACTATGACATGTAAACACCACATCTAGGTATCCAATCACTGTCCATAAAAGGCCTCAAGGATGAGGACTATGTAGTTGGTTTGGCAAATGTACGTCTAAACAAAGAACAAACCTTTACCTGTAACTGGTTTCATGTCATTTCAGTATCCTGCAGTCTCTAATAAGGTGCCTTTTGGTGAAACCTATAACTTAAGGTCATCCACATCCCTCATTTAACATGTAAAAGCTAACAGACTGCTTTCACCTGTTTAATATTAAAATCTTGTACGACTAGGGAACAAGTTTTTCTGGCCTGGATTCCAATCTGAGTCCTTTAATATTGGGTATCTGCCAATACCGAGTCCGATCTGATACTTATATTTACCTAAATGTTGAGTAAATATGTATCCGTCACATTGAAATGATCCAAATACTGAAGGTCCTGGTTCAAAAATATTAAGTTTATAAGCTTAAATTATTGATATGACATGAATGAAAGATTAAAGTTATGGTCACATTACATTTTTGTTAAAAAAAAAAAAAAGGATGTGATGTCACTTTTCTGATGTGGGTAATAAACATTGATGACAGCGATCACAGACTGTAAACAGTGTATGGGAGTGACGCTACAGTTTGTAGTCTAGTAGTGTGATAATGTACTAAATATAGTGAAAAAAACACGCCAGAATAATGAACAGGAAACGCACACTTGAATTTGTCGTTCAGCTTCAATAGAAGTGAATGGGAAACAGAGTGAATATTTGTGAGCATACCTTGCTGGGAGAATGGGGCTTGACATGATGCGATCAGCTAGAAGACTGGAACTGCCATTTAAAACTGTAAAGCTAAGGCTAAGCTGAACACAAACACACAGGTACATGCTCACACACGGTCGCTCTTCATACTAAGTACGACAACAAATTGAGTATGTAGTGCGTTCTCTGCATAGCATGTGGATTTTGTGTACGCAAGAAATTCCTGGATGTATACCATTTAAAACTAGAGTGCGGGACTTTTACATATAAATGAACGTCCGTTACATTCAAGCCATTGCCAGACGAGTTCACACGGTGCTGATTAAGATGATCACCGCCTTGTAAATCTCTCTGTATTTCACAGTATACCAGAGCCATGTGGAGAGAGATTTGCGTCAACAGAAGTTCAAGATGCTTGATGGTCACATGATTCACGTAGACTTCAGATAGTTCTCTCTTCATGGCTCTGGTTTGCCAGAGCTGAGGGGAGCAACTTTAGAGATGGAGGAGCTACAGCAACTAGGAGTATGGAGGAAAAACCTAAGAATCCAAGAAAAGTTTCTGATGCTACAGATAAAAAAGAAACTCGGTGTTGAGAGGAAGGATTACTGTCAAAAAAAGAAAGTGATCGACGACGAGGACAAACAGGGATAACCATTGGTGTAGCTTTTCCTGGTTTGCGAGCGCTGAAAGAAGAGCAGGGACTGAGGGCAGACAAGATGTTGACTTACTGCTCTTGGACATATTGGTCTACTCTAAAATATCTGGAGTAGGCTGTGTAGCTATTACATTTACTCTACCTAAAGAATGGATTATTATCTTCAAATATGATGACGGGATGATTCCTAACCTTGAAAACATAACAGTTAAAATTAAGCATTTTCCAAACTTTCAAGACTTTGTGCGAACCCTGTGCTGAGCTAGGCTAATCACCATCCAGCTTCGTACTTAACACACAAACATGAGAGTTGTATAAAACAAAGTGAATGAGTATATTTTCCAAAATGTTGAACTATTCCTTTAAGGAGGTGGATAATCTCATTTAAATTGTATTTTAAGCATCAGGAGGATTGCTGCATGGGCCAGAGGTTGACATGGAAAAGTAATGAGCTAGAAAAATTCTGGCATGATCTGAATTTTAGAAAACCATTATAAAATAGATGAGGATGAGCCGGAGATTTAGTTTGATGAGAAGTCCTTAACACCCCTCATCTCACATCATCATTTAGGCTAAGGGGGACACACATACACACGCACAGACACACACAGGAACAGAATCAGACAGCAGGACAGACACAAAAAGATTGAAATCCTGAGAAAGTTCAGATAGTTCTTCTAATCTTCTCTGTGCTCACACCTCCTTTGTGCTATTTATTTTTATCACAATAAGACAAGCCCATAACTTTGAGCCGAACAGGAGGAGCGAGTGTGTCTTTGTGAGGACAGTAAGTGATTTGGACTTCTGAAGGTGCACACTGGTGGTGGAACATAACCAGTTTTTGGATCTATCCCTAAAACGACTGTTATGACCCAGATTGACTCAGATATTTTTAACCTCATTCATTGCCATTGCCATGTTATAGCCTAGTTACAAAGTGGGACCAGGCAGAGAGCAGGCCATAGCCTTATGGGTAATAGTAGGTATTAACAAATCACTCAGTAACCTTTAACAATGGCATTACTTGTTCTCTTGGTGCAGCATTGCAAGAACTCAATTGCCATAAAAGTGATTGTGTTCATGAATGGAATTTTTAACTTGGTTACTTGCTTGAAATTGTAATCTAATCTAATTGGTAGTCATTTCAAAATAAAAGCCCACCTACCATTTTGACATTTGTGTATTGATTCAACTGAGATACAACATGTTAAGTAGGGAGCTTCAGAGGTGTTGGTAGGCCGTATTTTCTTTCACCTTCTTTCACAGAGCCACGCTAGCTTGCCTCCAGTTCTTATACTAAGCTAGGCTAACCACATTGAGACTCCAGCTCTGTTCTTAATGCATAGACATGTGAGTGCTATCAATCTAACTCTATGAAAAAGAGCGAATAAGTGTATTTCCCCAAATGTGAAAGGTATTCCTTTAAGGGTGTGACTGTATCTGACAGCTATATCACTGTATGTATAGCTTGGATAGAAATGTATTTTGAACTCACTTAGTAGAATAATGTGTAGCCTATTATTCCACAGGGTCAAAGCCTTGTATGGCTCCTTGTATGTTAACCTTCCAAACAAATGGGATTTTAAATTAAATTGAATCAATGTAACTAAGAACTATCTTTTTATCCTCTAAAATTCAGTGCTACAAAATGCACTCAAGTACACACTAGGGCATAGCCTACTGTTACGGAAGCCCAAACTATCCACAACACTGCTGGGCTATAAAAAAATGACTGCAGTAAACCACCAGATCTCTCTAAATTGTCTCTAAACAGGCCTCTTATAATTCTGGTTTAGCCGAGTTTACATTCTGTCTGGGGCTTTCACTGACCTGGCCGTATGGTTACTGGTCCATCTGTTCCAGTAACAGTGGAACACTACAGTGTGTGTGTGTGTGTGTGTGTGTGTGTGTGTGTGTGTATTGGTCAACATTCATGGGCTGCCGCTGGATTCAGGCCCAAAGCAATCAGGACATTTGGTCAAATGCTGTGACCATGTGCCCTATATACACATGACATGTGAGTGAGAGGCACGGTATTTCCATATTACATGTCAAGTATTTTAGCATTATTAATTTTAGCATTTGTGTTTATTGTTGCTTATGTGTGGATTTTAGGGGGAGAGAAGGGGGCAGGAAAGAAGTAGCCAACGTAATGCTTGGCAGCAGACAGGGTGAGTCTCCACGGTGACATGATGCCATCAGGCATAAAGCACAGGGGGTCAGCTACGCACCCACTCACACACACACACACACACCAATGAATGAAATGTGTTATTATTATGAAACCATTTCCATGTTGTTAATCCCTGTCACACTGCAGTGTTTCCAGAGCGATAACGTCACCATGGCTGATGGATAGAAAATGGGAAACTCACATATTCATATATTGTGAGTGAGCCCCAAACTGTCACAAAGCCATGCCAACATTATAGAGTTAGCACTGTATTACAATTTTTCAATCACTACAATTCAATTCAAGCTTTATTGTCATGAAAGGAAAACGTGGTCTGCAAACTAATGCGGAATGAACGAACCATTAAAACCTAATAAAGCAATACACACACAGCAGAAAAATGCAATAATAAATCACATCATGCCTGATGTGGAAAACTTCACTTTGATGAATTAAAGAATAAACTCAATGAGCCTCAGTTGTCTTTCTTGAATATATAAGTTATAAGTAACAACATGAATCTGTGAACAGGGAAGATCTTGGTACAGTTTGCGTACATGGACACTAGTGATGGGAATTACAGCTCTTTGAAAGGGAGCCGGATCTTATGGCTCCGTTCCCTTCAGACAGCCGTTCTTTTTTTTTTTTTTTTTCAGGTGGCGGGGGTTACTAGGTAACTAGGCTACAAAAAATCACTAGGATAATGATAGGATAGGGTAAGATTTGGATCAGTTTCAAACTTCCCACCAATATAACTTCATTTAGCATGTGTGGACCAGGTTCAGCAGCACAAACTGACTCGTATTACCAGACCTGGTGTCAATGATCTGCACTGTAAACATTACACAAGGTGACGCCACATCCCTCTGCTTTGTCAGTGAATTTACTACTTTGAATTTACCCTCTGTATGAAATGTGTTCTATAAATAAAGTTGCCTTGCCTTAAATGAAATTCATGCACCACTGACTGGCTGCTTCTCACTGTTCATGTAAAGGGGAGTGGATTTAGGGCAGGCAGTGAAATTTGGGCACAACAATAAAAAGAAGGCTCTCACCAAGTACAACTCGGCTCCCTTCATTCGTACGAAAGAGTCTTTGAAAAGAATCGGATCATTCGCGAACGTTACATCACTAATGGACACATTCAAGGATAGCACCCAGTCTTATACCATCTGGGAGGGCGGAAGAAAACAATTATGTTTAGCTCTCAGTCAATGTCAAAGAGTGTCTCAGCTCATTATTATCATAGGGAGTCTGGAAACTCTCCAAGGTCCATCTTATCTCTAACACCGGACAAGCTGGCACCTCCTAGCATAAAACATACGTAATCTGAAGGGCACTGAGGCATCTCCGGTCAACTATATGTCAAGCTCCATGTTAGGATTTCTCCTTAACCATACATTTCTTCCACAAAGCCTTATAGTGTGGCAAATGAGTGTTAATTTATCAAACCACAAAGCAACATATGATTATCAATTTAGTGATGCAGAAAAGTTGCTCATCAGTGTCAAGTATTCAAACAGTGATGTGATAAAGTGTTTGCCATTATTGAATATTGGCACATTGGCACACTATGGCATGGCAGACCATAGCAACATAAAACCTTTGATTAAAATGTATTTTCATTTTTTGTAAATTAAGTCTTCATTTGAAGGCTGTAGTGGGTCTCAGCCTAAAGGACATCAGGCTATCCCTTCATAAATCTACAGGACCATTAGACAGGCAGCAGCGTAATGTCAGTGAGGTTATGAACTCTCCTCCCCTCACAGATGGCTGTGATTTCTGAGTCTACCTATGCGAGTCCACCGAGCCACTGACAGGCCATCTTACAGACCACTTTTCCTATCCTGCCTACTTACTATCATCTGAGTTTTCCCTCCTCTCTACATCATTTGTTTCCAGAACATTTCTGTCAGTCAAAGCAAACAGAAACCTTGCCCTTATACAAAAAGAAAAAGAAATCCTCGCTCGAAATCCTACAGATGTACAAGTGAGCGAGGATTTCTGTCTGTGGCAGTTCCACAGACAGAAATCCTCGCTCACTTGTACATCTGTCTGTGGAACTGCCAGTCCCCAGTCAATAAAGCTGATTTCATCTCTATCTTTGCTAGCCAGTCACATATTGACATACTAGCCCTCACTGAAACCTGTATGCATCTAGACAACACTACTACTCCAGCTGCGCTTTCCACCAATCATGCTTTCTCCCATACTGCAAGGGCATTTGGGCGAGGAGGTGGGACAGGCTTTCTGATTTCAAACCAATTTAAATTTACCCAGTCATTCCCTATATGCAACCATTCATCATTTGAATACCATGCAATCACAGTGACAACTCCGGTCAAAATCTTGCTTGTTGTTATTTACCGTCCACCAGGAGATTTGGGCAATTTTATTGTTGAGCTGGAGATGCTGCTGTCTTCCATCCCTGAACATGACTGTCCACTCATAATACTGGGTGATATGAACATCCACCTTGACAAACCACAATGAGCTGACTTTCTTTCTCTCCTGAGCCAATTTGATCATAAGCAGGTCTGGACCTCATCCTGACAAAGAACTGCACGACAGACAACCTCTCAGTTACCCTGTTACACATGCTCGACCATTCAGTCATTCAGTTCACTGTGTTCATTGAGTTCACATGCCGATGGTCCGACACAGTCTCCACAACATTGTGCCAGCTCACTTCTCCACATTAGACACTTCCACCCTACCACCCTGTAGCACATTCTCCTCACTAATGGTACACGATTCAACAGATATACTCTGCTCCACAATAAGGCCTTGTTCAGACTGCCAGCCCAAATCCATTTTTTTGCATTTCCATATCCAGATTGATTTTAGAAAGTCTGGACAGCAAAAAAACCACATGAAATGCGATTTTTGCTAATCAGATCCAAGCCACATTTGGAAGTGGTTTGAAATGCGATTCCAAACGGATTTCTACAGATGCGTCTCATTCTGGATGCTCTGGCCGCTCAAATTGGATTTCAAAGTGTCTTTTGCGTCACTCGTAACGCGACACACAACGACGCTGTCAAATCCAGAGTGGCGGAAGGGCATCAGAGGAGCTGTATCCTCCTCGTCCTCCATCGCTGAGTTTGTCTGGTGCGACGGAGCAGTTCTGCACCGCGACTTGACAGCGCAACTGTTTTGATGGTGAGATGATGGATCTCCGTTTCTCATGTTTCCACTTTGGAAAGCAGTGTCACCAGTGTATGTAGTTACTGATGCCTACGTCGTTACCACAGCAACCCATGCAGATGGTGATGGTTGTTGATGATCACTTGCAAATAACAGTGCCAACCGTCTGTTTAGAGATCCTACAGACCTCAGTGGGTACCAGACTCTTCTATCATTCTTTGCTTCCAGCTTAACTGCTGCAAAAACTGCATTTCATGTGTTACTATGACAAGATCAGCTCTGCTAAAGACATTAGAAAAATATTTTCCACCTTCTACCTCCTCCAGCAGCCACTTCTCTCTCAGCTGATGACTTTGCATCCTTCTTTACTAACAAGGTAACAGCCATCACTGGCTAATTCACAGAACCACTCAACTGCAATGCATCTCCTCCAATTAAGGGTGCGGCACTTACTTCTCCCCACCTCTTGTCCTCTACATCCTATTCCCTCCAGGCTCGTTCAAGCCATCTCACCCACAATCATACCTGTGATCATGCACATAAAAAATACTTCTCTGGCTTTGGGTACAGACCTACCTCTTCCGAAAGTAGCTACTCACCTACTGTAATCTCTCTCTCTCTCTCTCTCTCTCTCTCTCTCTCTCTCTTCTCTAAACAAACTGTCATTTGCAAAGCACTTGCATGTTACTTTGTGCACCTTCAAGCCTTGTGGCATTTATGTCAGGTGGAACTGAGTGTTGATGCACTTATTCTCGAAGGCTTCTCCTTGATCTTCTGTAGCTTGGATTGTACCTCATTTGTACAAAGACAAAAACGTCTACCAAATGAAAACATTAATTTCATCTCTGTTCTCAACACCAAACTCAGCTTAAGTCACTTCCACTACACTGGACTAATAAGACGGCTAACATCAGGGCCATAAATAGGGTTTTAAAAAACTGAGGTGAGGTTCTCATTCCCCGTTCAGGATTCCACAACCCTAAGACATTTCTGACCAGCCGCTAAAACATGACATTTTCTGATTATTATTTTCTTTCACATTTTAGTTATTTAACTGTTCAATATA